>NW_021025829.1:161647-204815 GCF_004153795.1 Camellia sinensis | reverse complement strand
TGGGATGAGATGGCCGAGGCGTTCATTGCACAGTACTCATATAACACGCAAATCGAGATTACGACCCGTGATCTCGAGATGACAAGGCACCCTTTGCACCCCCTTTGTCTTAGCTTCCTCAAGAAGCTTGGACCTTTGGGTTAGCTTCCTTGAGAAGCTTGGCCCCCTTGCCCCTTTTGTTTAGCTTCCCTTAGAAGCTTCAAGCCTTCATCTTGCTCTATATAAGAGGACCTTCCTCTTCCTTTGAAGAGGTTCAGCAAAACCAGAGATAATACATATATATCTGATATATAAACCACTCTCTCTCTATATCTCCCTCTCTCTCTTCATTTATGTGTGTTTGAGAGTTCAAAAGTGTGTTTTGTTCTGTGTTTTGCACTAGGACACATAGTATTACACCATGCTTCGGTTCTTGAGGTGTTGAGAGATTGTTCTTGGAGGTTTTGGGTTGGCTTTGATCAGAAAAAGGGGTTGGACTTGTTGTTCTTCAAGTGTTCTTCAAAGGTGAGTATAGTTGTTTTATATTCCACATTCTTGCACTAGTTTTTAACCTATCTTGCATACTGATTTAAGCTTTGTGTATAACTGAAAAAAGTCTTGTATTTGCATGCTTAAGATCTTTCATTAAGGTCTCTTTTGTGTTTGGGGTCGACCTCTCCCTCTTAGGCCTTGTTTGGCCCCTTTTGTGCCTTCTTTTGTTGAGCTTTGGAACCTTTTGCGTATTGGCCTTCTCACCACTGAAATCCAGTGGATTTTCAGTGGTGGTGAAGGGGTCTTGAAGTCTTGCATAGGGGAGGGACACCCCTCTCCCTTGGTCTCTCATTTGTTCATTTTTTTCGCTCACAAGGGTAACATGCATGCTTAGTTGTTTTTGGCTCCATTTCAGAGGTTTTTGGATGTTATTTGGTCATATTATATCACTGTTTTTGGTCATATTATATCACTATTTTTTGTCGGATTAATGGTCCACTTCATGCATTATATGCTTTCCTTGTAATCTCATGTTTTGGTCTAATATATATTATGTTATGAGATAACATTCTAGCATGATTTTGGTTTGGTTCCAAGAAGGTTTTAGCATTATTTTGCCATGTTTAAGGTCTGTTGGGTACTAATTTGGCCATGCTTTCCATGATTTGTATAGCCTCCATGCATTTTGGCTTGTGAGCCTTGGGTGTGTGAGTCATAAGCATGCTTTAGTTGGGCTATTTCAGTGATTTGGAGTCACTTATTATGCCATTTCAGTTCATGTTTTATGCTTACATAATTGCATTTGTTACCCTTTCAATGCCTTGAAGGGATGTGGTCTTATGCTCCATGTTTGGGGCTTTTGTGCATGCCTATGTGTTTGAGGCTTTGGGCTGCCATATCAGAGGTTTTTGGGGCTTATTTTTGCATGATGAAACTCTGTTTTGCATTGAAAAATCCATGCCATGTTTGCTTGGGGTAGGTGTTGAGTAATGCTTTCTTTGTGGCCTTGAATGTCTTCTGTCTCGCACCCATTCCCTAGCATGTTTTGGCATCATCCTTCACATGCTTTTCAGAGTTTAACATGAGTGCTTAATGTCCATTTTGTTACCTTTGAGTGTTCTTGAGAGTTGCCTTTCATGCCTTAGTCTTAGGCCCTTCAGTTGGCATGTTTATTTTACATGATTGGCACCATTATTTTAGTATTCTTGGCCACTGTTTTGGGATGGGTTGAGGCCTTCCCATCTCGGTTTAAGTCCATTTTTGTATATAATCGCATGTTTGATGTGTTGCATTGCTTTGGTATCATGCTTGCATTGTATCATGTTTGCACATTTGCATATTCTTTAGCTAGTTGCATTTCATATCCTAGCTTGCATGATAGATTGCATGGCATTGCATCTTGCATGTTTGGCACATTACGTTTGGCATGTTCATTACCTTAGTCCCATATGGCATACTTGAGCTACTTCGCATGTTTGAGCCATGTTGCATACATGCATTACATTTTGCTTGGTTTGGGGTGTCAAACCAAGCAAGAGGGGTGAGGTGTGTTCGTACTCCAAGTGACGAAACACGTCTCAACCCTCGGTCGCCGATGCCCCTGATCTCAACATGATAGGGCATGCAGCACTCATGTGTTTTGTTGCATTCATGCACATTGAAATACATACTTGACTTCTTGGACCATCACGCATTGAAATGCACTGGTTCCATTACCCTACAGTTATTGAGTTTTTCCTTCTCAAATGTTACTTTAGAGAAAAACTAAATTATCTGTGAATGTTTCCCATATTTTGCTGCAATTTCTGTGTAAATATATAGAGGGCTTTCTGGTCCTATACTTTCTTGTTGATTGTGGTATTGACCTAGCAATTACAATTGCAGCTAGGGGTGTCCGCGGTGCCGGTCGGTGCTGTTTAAGATAAAAATAGAAACTGTATGGCGGGTGGCGGATTGATAAAAATGTCATTAGAATTTGCCATTTTTCTTATAAAAAATCTGCAAAACTGGCGGTTCGGTTGACAAATAATGAAGGATTTGCCTTGGCAGTTCAGGCGGATTGACGGTTTATAAAAAATGTAATTCAAATTATAAAACTTGAATCAAAGAGTAAAAAGATCTAATTTATAAATTAACTGAAATAGTCAAAATCAAAATATTCATCTAATGTAACATTAAACATTAACAAACTAGTAAATAACTTTTAAAAAAATTGAATACTGAATTTGAACTAAAATTAAAATTGAATGCTGAAATTAAAGTTGAATACTGAATTTGAACTTGAACTTTTGTTGGATTTAATAGAATTTAACAATATTGAACTCTATTTAAAAATAAAAAAATAAAATTGCAATGTAAAAAAAACATTGCAGAGTAAAAAAACTTATCAATTACAACAAAAATTTTTTTTTTGATTCTATAGACTCAAATTATGTCATGCTTCTAGTATATATTAAAAAAACATCAACAGGTAACTTGGTTTTTGATTTTTTATTTATATATATATATATATATATATATATGTCAATGATGTTATATATATATATATATATATATATTTGAATCTATAGACTCAGATTATGTCATATATTAAAAAACCATCAACAGGTAAACTATATATCAATGATGTTATATATATATATATATATATATTTGAATCTAAACTGGTTTTTGATTTTTTATTTATATATATATATATATATATTGGGGATATATTTTCTGAGTACCAACACGTGGTAAGGTGACGCCGACGTGTCAGCCGAGGTGACACGTGTCCTGGTCGTGACCGCCGAGGTGATCTTGGGAAGGCCGGGGTTATCTCCGAAGATATCGGAATCCGAGATAAGTGGATAAGGGACAAGAGTCCTAGAATGAAAAGGGAACTCAACCTGGATGAGGGACAAGAGTTCTAGAATGAGAGAAGATTTCAGTTCGTATTAAGATAAGACTCTTAGAGAGTTTATTCTAATCTTACTAGGAGTCCAAGATTAGCAGTAATCCTGAGTCCATAGAAGTTAAGCTTTTATTGGGACTAGGTTTATGTTGGCTATAAAAGAGAGGTACCCTCATGGGTCTAAGGTATGCTTTTGATACTCAAGCTTGTGAGTTTAGCACTTGATTTATCTTTGAGAGATATACTGACTTGATCGTCGGAGTGCCCTCGGGTGGACGAACCACCGCCGGAATCTTCTCTTTCTGCTGTAGGTCAGCCAGGTGCCATCTATTCTGCCGGTGCTCTCCAGCTGGTTACTAAGCGGCAGTGTGGTCAGAAAATCACCCACACAAAATATATCAATGAGGGCTAACAAACAAACAACATTTCAGAGTAAGATTGCAGAGTAAAGAACAAGGGCCTGGGCTAACAAACAAACAACATTGCAGAGTAAAGAACAAAGAAATAGAGATTAGCGAGAGAAAAAGAAAAAAAACAAAGAGAGAGAGAGAGAGAGAGAGAGAGATCAGTGAAGCGAAAGAGAAAAGAGCAGAAAGAGTGAGAGAGTCACGTACCGAAGTGACGAGTCGACAATGACGAGTAGGCGCTGATCGGAAAGGGAAGGAGACGGCGACGGCGGCGACGGTGAGGAGAGACTACAACGGCGGTGAACCAATCGGCGAGGTGAGGAATGAGACCAAAAGACAGCGGCGATGAATCGACATGAATGAATGAGATGAAATGTGTGGGTCAATTAGGTTTAGTTGAAGAATTATTGTGTGTGTGTGAGTATTTGTGTGATGGATGTGTATGTGTGTAATCTATGGCTGAAATTTCATGATGTGTGTGTAGTGTGTAGCACATGAACTTTTTTTTCATCAGAGGCGGGTCGGGATGGTTAGAACCGTGGGTTAGCAAATTTTCACCCGCCACCTACGCCGACCCACTAGAGTTGGAATCCCAACCCGCCCGCTATAGTTCAAAAAATGCGCGGTTCGGAGTGATTCGAAGCAGTTTTGGCAGTTTTGGTGATATTATGTGCACCCCTAATTGCAGCTAGTTGATCTGGATTGATAATTGCAGCTCAAACATTTAAGCAAAGTTGGTATTTGTGTCATTGCCTCATAATTGTTGATTGGGTTCTGATGTTTGATCTCCTTTGTTTGAGGAGGGATATTTGGTTTCCAAATTTGGTTGTGACTGTGAATGGAGTTGTGTACACTATGACTACGAGGGCAGCATAGACTTTTAATTTCTTGCAAGAACTTCTTTATGTAACCTTTATTGATCATACGTTGAAGAAATTGTTGGCAAGTTTTGCAATTTTTTTAGAAAGAATGGTGTTCGCCGAATTGGAGAGCATCAGATGGTGCCATCAATTTTTTTTTTTTATTGTCAATTAAAGGTCTAGATTTGTTCATCATAGACCTGTTCAACATTGGCCCAGATTTTTGGTTGGATTCAAATTTGAATTTGTATGTGATGGCAAATTTCAATTTGATAAGGTTATACACATTCTAAAAGAAAAAAATATGTTAAAGACCCTTTAGAAGTCTTGCCTAATTTGATAAGTGGGAGTTAGATCAAATGGCCTCTAAATTTGTTTATGCTATGAGAGCATTATTTATTCAATTTTACATGATTCTCATATGTATCTGTATTGTCTTTGGGTATGTCCTTTTCTTTATATGTATTTAGTGCTTCTTGGTATGTGATAAAATCTTCTTGTTAGTGCTTCTTCAAGTTTTAAGTACTATTTATAAGTATTTGGTACAAATTCTTCAATTTGTGTTTATTTTGGTGAATCTGATTGCAGTTTATGTTCTGATGCAGGCATGTAGACCAATGAAAACTACAACTTTAATGCTAAGACATGATTTTTGGATATATGTTAGTTTGTGGTTAATGTTAAAACATGATTTTTGGATTTTGGATATGTTAATTTTGTGAATAATGGTGATTGGATATTAATTGAATGAGAAAGTGAATTAATGCTTCATTACAACTATTTGAATGAGAGTTATTATTTTATGTTAGTGCTATTACAGGTATTTTTTTAGTTCAATCAAATAAAATTAGCACAATTTCAAAAAAAAAAAGAAAAAAAAGAGGGATATGACGGCGTTTCTACAAACGCCTCTTAAACCCTACTTACTAACGGTCATATTTTAAAAAAAAAGATATGACGGCATTTTTCTAAAACGTCGTGAAATATCGTTAGTGACGTCAGCACGTGTTTAGGAGGACATTTGGTGGCGTTTTTAAAAACGCCGCCTATACTAATATCACGACGTTTTCAAAACGCCACAAGTTATAGCGACGGTCGCGTCCTCGGCGTTTGGTGCTAAGCATCGCAAAAGGAATTGGCGGCGTTTTTGGCACTTATAGCGGCATTTTTTAAACGCCACTAAAAGTCTGTTTTCCAGCAGTGAGGCTGAAAAATCTCCATCTTCGTCTCCGTTCCCGTCCCTGATCCCTGGCAGGGGAACCCGTCACCTCCTCATCCCCGTCCCCTAACGGGGATCGGGTTTCCCCGACCCCAAATAATCCCTAAGCTTTTTTTTTTTTTTTGAATTTTGTTCAACACTACAAATCAATATATATCACTATGTTTGATCATCATCAACAAATCAATATGTGCATAATTAACACAAATTAAATTTATTTTTTAAATAATACAGATTTAAATTTTAAAAAAAAATTAATCTGAAAAAAAAATCTGTTTTCAACAACAATACCAACAATCATCATCATTAACAACAATACAATACCAACAATCATCACACATTGATCAAATCACATACACACACAGAGAGAGAGAGAGAGAGAGAGAGAACAGATCTAACAGATCTGAGTACACCTCCATCGTCTGGCACAGACCTGAGCGACCAGGTGCGAGATCAATAGTGGCTGGCTGTAGCGGTGGGTTCGGTGGTGGTGGTGATAAAAAGACAGACCCGCGGTGGCGGTGGTGGCAGTGGCCATAAGGAATAGAGAGAGACGAAGTGAAGAGAGAGAGAGAGAGAGAAAGAGAAAGAGAAACCGAGGTGAGAGAGAGAGAGTGAGAGAGAGAGAGAGAGAGAGAGAAAGAGAGAGAGAGAGGGTCGAGGCCAGCGGTGGTTGTGGTGTCGCCGTGTCGGTGACTGTGAGAGTGAGAGAGTTGACAGAGAGAGAAGAACGAGAGAGTTGAGAGAGAGTGAGAGAGATAAGAACAAAAGAGTGAGAGTGAGATGAGAGTCAGAGAGTGAAAGATATATGAGTCAGAGGGTGAGAGATATATAATCATAATACAACTAAACACATAAGTAGTATATACGCGGGGATGCTTTGGGGAAAATTCGGGGCGCGGCCAGGACCGGGGCCCAGAAACTTATCCCCGTCTCCGGCCCGAAAATCATCGGGGATGTATTTTTGAATACCAGCCCTGGCCCTATGGAGAATAATTTTCGGGGAAAAACCTATTTATTGGGACGGGGCAGTTCGGGTCCTCGTCGGGCCGTGTTTATATTGCCATCCCTAGTCGTGTTGTGTGTATTGGCTCCATTTGGCAATAAAAGAAAAAAAAGTTGTGTTTTGCAGCTACGGGAAAAAGTCAAAATGTTTTTTTTTGTTATCAAATCATTTGGAAAGGTAGTTAAAAATTACCAGTGAAATTACTGTCATACCTTTCATATTATTTAAATGAGATGGGGAGAAATATTTTGATCATTTAATTCTGATGTAATAGTATAAATAAATATTAAATAAAAAAATTTAAAAATAATCTTTTATCAACTTCTTAAATAATTTTTTTTAAAAGAAAAACTTAATTAAAATCAAAAACAAACTTTTAACTATTTTTTTTTGAAAAATGAGTCTCCCACGCTAGCGTTGGACGGTTGGTGTGTTCATTAATGTTTTCAAAAAGTTGTTGGCCCACATAAAGGTTCAAAATAATATTATAATATTATATGATTAGTCTTTGTGAATACAAGGCAATTTAGAAAGATGGTAAAAATTTAATATTTTGACTTTTTAATTTTTTTACATCAAGAAAATTAAAAAAAAAATCAATTTTTTAAATAAAAAAATTAACTTTCTAAAAAAAAAGAGTCAAAGGACCAGGTTTTTACTAACTTTTCAAAACACCACTATATAATAATTTTTTTTTTATAAAACTAAAAACAGATTTTTCTTCTCCTTTTTTAAAATTTGGTAACGTTTTTGTGAATTTTATATTCAATTTATTATTATTGTAGTAATATATGATTACAAAAATATTACTATCATATATATAAATTATATTTTAAAAGTTTATTGAAGGATCTTAAATATTAATATATGAATAATTTGGGAATCTAATTAAAAATTAGTTTTTAAATTTTAATTTATTTTGAATCATATTATCTATTATACTTTTTAAACATAAAAAAAATTAAAAAATCAACTTTTAACTAACTTCTTAAATCACCCAATAATTTACTTGCACATAATAGTTGTGCATGTAGTCAATTTTTGTGTTTATAATTTTGTTTTTTAATGTTAATTCTGTGGCCAGCACTAAAAGTGGATTATTAAAGGGAGCACTAATGATGTGGCAGTGAGTCCCGCCTATTTTCTATGCCTTATTTTTATTTTTTTATTATTTTTTTGTCATTCCCAATATATTAGTGCTATTAATAGTGTATTTTTTAGTCCTCTAAATCATTGTTGGGCCAAAATAATACGTTTCAAGTTCGGCTCTAAATCCCCATATTCTCTGGCCCGACTCTTTTTGACTTTTGATAGGTAGGCTTCGTTTGGACCAAACTATTTAATTTAGGATAAATTAAACTCACCTCCTTTAATGTTTGAAAAAAAATTAGAAGTGCTAGATACTCCCTCACAATTTACATTTTTAAATTTATCCATAATAATTTAATAAAAAAATAAATTTTATGTAACTGAGTGTGTAATAAATTAAATATTAACTATCATGTCATATTAATGTGGGTCAAATTGTGATAGATATTTTATGGGTCTCAAATATTTTTCAAAAAAAATATTATATTCTATTAAAATTTTAATTCACATAATGTAATATTTTAATCATTTTTTATTAATAATTTATAATTATATAAATAAAAATAATATTATTGTAATTTATTAATATATATATTAGTATTTATCCACTATCTATACTTATTTTGATCATTTTAATTTTATTAAAAATGTGATTAATGTAATTATATATATATATCAAAGCTAAGGGTAAATCTTAAGAGAAATGATTACCCTTTAATTTAATATAATAGTTTATAACAAAAGGAAATATTATGAATTCTAAATAATTTATTAAATTTTTTACATAAGTATGGGCCTATGAAAAATTTGATAAAATATTTAGTAAATTATTTAGAATTTCTAATATTACTCGATTAGAAACTTAAAGTCAATATGGTAAGTCCAGCTTTGCCACGTGTTGTTGCGGTCCAGTCACCTGTAAGTTTTTTTTTTTTTTTGGGGTCATAAATAAGTAGTTGTTTTTATTTAAAATTTACTACTCAAATTTATTCAAAATAGGAGCTTTATTGAAATAAAAAATGTTAGTAATGTTTTTATAAGTTAGTCATTTCGTGATAAGGGCTTGTAATCCAATAGTATCACCCTAACACTCTCCTATGAAAAATTAGTGGTTTAGACCTTGCTAAAGACGAAGTTAGTGGTATAAAAATGTGTACCACCTGCTACTTGTTGCATGCTCATCCACTCTCGCCGCTTAGCTACTCTTCCTTATATCTTATGGATTTTGACTGGTTATTAATCTTGATGCATGCATAAAAAGTATATATGCAAAAAATAAAAAAATATATATAGAGATGCAGTAAAAAAATAACCCTATTTCATCATTTCCTTTGTGGAGAGGTTGATTTTACTGACTCAAAACCGTGCCACATAATTATAACAAATTGCACTTATAATCGCATCATGTCATAAGCTCTATCAACCTGGAACGGAGGAGAGGCAAGAAACTTTTTAATTCATTTAGAGGCTTTTTGAGTTCTAGGACGGTAGCAGTCTATTTATTTATTTATTTATTTATATTTTTAATAGAACTTCCATGTGATGTGAACATATTGCTAATGTATGGAGGTTGTTGAAGTCTTTATCACGATAATTGTTGTGATTGGACCCTTAGGACTTCTAATAAAGCACACCTACCATAGACAACCATCAAAAATCTACGTTAGAATTGGTTATCACATGAAGTAATTAATTGGCCTCCTATTAATTAATCTCATCAACTCATATAATTGCTAGTGTGTACACAGACACAAAACAGCTCTTCCTCTCAGCGAGTCCCTTAACTCGAATGAGCCCACCATAACTGGGGTTAGTTAGCTTAGATCTAGCCACATGTTTCTTTCACAACTATTTTTATGGGGTCACACAAAAAATAAAAGGAAAAACTATGTAAAACTCAAGAAATATCCAAAAATGAAATGTATGATATTGATTCATACCTAAGTATGGTGTGGACATACCCATAATAAATATGGTCCACACATTTCATTTTGAGGTAGTTTTTCTGGGTGTGTGATATTGTATTGCTATTATGTCACATACTCTGTTTTATTTATTTTTACTTTCTTGATTTTATGTTAGCATTCATTCTTGTGTGTGGTCATATTCCCCAATTGCAAATTCCCAGCCTAATTTTGAATGGAAATTGATTTTGGGTGAGATTTGAAAAAGGAAAGAGAAAATGTATGTGAAACTAGGTAAATTGTTTATTTACATTTTTACCTACCTTTTTCCTTTCCCTTTTTAAATCTCTCAACCAAATTATTTATTTTTTAGTTTCACTATTTTTCAATATGGTACCATGAACATTTCTGCATTTTCACCAAACGTTTGTCGAAGAAGTGACTAAATTCCATAAATACCGCAAAGTTATGTTGATTTGACTTGTACCATACTAGATCCAAATTTCTCAAATGCATTGTTTAGTAATTTGATTAATTTTATATCATAAAGATTAATGAGGAAGAATAAACTTTCTCAAATGCATGTAACTTAAGAAGTACAGATACGAACACGTGACATAATATGGATACTCGGATACATAAATTTCTAAAAAATGCAGGATATGGCACATTGGGGACATGTTCAAAACATATATTTTTATATTTTTATTATATGTACATTTTTAAATATTTAATATGTATTTTATATCAAATATTTAATTTTATCAAATTTATCAACCTTATGTATGCTATTTTAGTTAAAAAAATTAAAAATTTTAATTTTTTTCAAAAAAAATAGTACTCAGCATGTTCCTTGTATGTCCTCAGCGTGTCCAAAGTGTTCTAGCGTTTCTAACACGTGTCCATAGCGGCGTGTGTCTGTGTCAGACATGTGTCGGACACCTGTATGCGACCTTCCGGGAGGTGTCCGTACTTCATAGCTTGTAACCTGGTTTACAACATTATTAATTACTGTGTTTTTGTAATAGTTTGATGAAATATTCAATTCATTATACAATATCAATCTTGATGAGTACATGATGGTTATATACAGCTCAGATGATTACAACTAATCCATAACTAATCTAATTTGTTACACATGCATACTAACAAGCACTCTAACAGATTCCTAACTAACTAGCTGGAGCTGATTCGGTGACTGCATCTGCATGGATGAGTTGCTGGATCTACACATGATATTAGAGCTGCTGCTATGTATCTTATCAGGCCCCTGCAAGCTGATGGGGTGACTGAACTCCATAAGCTTGGTTTTAAGATAAGAAAAGCGACCAACAGAGAGGGGTTTAGTAAACATATCAGCCAACTGATCCATAGTAGGAATGTATTGCAAACTAATTTGTTTAGCAAGGACTTTGTCACGAATAAAGTAACAATCCACTTCGATGTGTTTAGAGCGAGAGTGGAAAACAGGATTTGAAGCAAGAGCAATGGCAAAAACATTATCACACCAGAGAAGAGGAATAGTCGGAGGTGAAATGCCAAGATCATGAAGAAGTATAAGAAGCCAAGAAATCTCAACAGTGGTGTGAGCAAGGGCTCTATATTCAACTTCAGTGGAACTACGAGAAACTGTAGCTTGCTTCTTAGCAGACCATGAAATAAGATTGGAACCCAAGAAAAAACAATAACCAGAAGTAGACTTTCGATCAAGAACATCGCTTGCCCAATTGGAGTCGGAAAAAGCATGAAGATCAAACGTGCTGGGAGAAAACTGAAGACCATGATGAAGAATACCCTTGACAAAGCGAAGTAGCCGCTTAACAGCAGAGAAATAGCCAATGGTAAAATAAGAAAGAAAAGAAAGAAAGAAAATAAAAAAACAGGAAAAAAAAAAAAAAAAAGAGGCCGGACCGGTTCAATCGACCCGTGACCGGGTCGACCGGTTCACCGGTTTAACCGGTGGGTTCACCGGTTTTCAAAAAATAGGCCGGTTTTTTCAAATGGCCGGTTTAAGAGGGTCGACCGGACCGGAACCCCATCCGGTCACCGGTTCAATCGGTTGAACCGGCCGGTCCGGTCCGGTTTTTAAAACCATGATATCAGCCAACTGATCCATAGTAGGAATGTATTGCGAACTAATTTGTTTAGCAAGGACTTTGTCATGAATAAAGTGCCAATCCACTTCGATGTGTTTAGAGCGAGAGTGAAAAACAGGATTTGAAGCAAGAGCAATGGCAGAAACATTATCACACTAGAGAAGAGGAATAGTAGGAGGTGAAATGCCAAGATCATGAAGAAGCATAAGAAGCCAAGAAATCTCAGCAGTGGTGTGAGCAAGGGCTCTATATTCACTACGAGAAACTGTAGCTTGCTTATTAGCAGACCATGAAATAAGATTGGAACCCAAGAAAATACAATAACCAGAAGTAGACTTTCGGTCAAGAACATCGCCTACCTAATTGAAGTCGGAAAAAGCATGAAGATCAAAAGTGCTTGGAGAAAACTGAAGACCATGATGAAGAGTACCCTTGACAAAGCGAAGTAGCCGCTTAACAGCAGAGAAATAGCCAATGGTGGGTGCATGCATGTGCTGACAACATTGATTGACAGCAAGAGATATATCCGAGCAAGTAATGGTAAGATACTGCAAAGCACCCACTAAACTGCGATATAGAGTAGGATGAGGACAAGGATCATCAGAATGAGGAACCGAAGAAGGTTTGACAGCAATAGGAGAAGAGCAAGGTTTGCAATCAGACAAACTAGCCTTAGTCAGAATATCCTGAGCATATTTATGTTGAGACAAAAAATAGCCTGAATCAGGAGTGCCCTGTATAGAGATCCCAAGGAAATAGGAGATATCTCCTAATTCTTTCATGGAAAAAACCTGGTGCATCTTGGTAATCAAATGCTGAAGATGAGTAGAATTATTTCCTGTGAGCAAGATATCATCGACATAGACCAAAAGAATAGTAATTGTGGTGGCTGTTCGTTGAATGAACAAAGAGGAGTCACATTTACTATTAACAAAACCTTGAGATAAGAGGAAGGCTGAGAAAGTGGAATACCAGGCACGGGGGGCCTGTTTTAAGCCATATAAGGCCTTGCGAAGCTTACACACTTGAGTAGGAGATAAAGATATAAAGCCTGGTGGCTGGAGGATAAAGACCTCCTCTTCAAGCAAACCATGAAGAAAAGCATTTGAAATATCCAACTGTTTCAAAGGCCATTTTGGTGAAGAGCAAGACACAAAAGAATTCGAATAGTAGGTTGTTTGGCGACTGGACTGAATGTTTCTTGAAAATCAATCCCATGTTGTTGAAGATAACCCTTGGCTACCAATCGGGCTTTGTGTCTGGCAATACTACCATCTGAGTTTCTTTTAATTTTAAACACCCATTTGCAACCTATAGCCTGTTTGTGAAGAGGAAGAGAGACAAGGGTCCAAGTGTGTTGAGCATGTAAGGAAGTAATCTCCTCTTGCATAGCTTGAAGCCAAATAGGAGACAAAAGAGCTTCACGATAAGAAGGAGGCTCAGAGTCAGCAAACAACTGAGGAGAGGAAGATTGAGCAGCTGAAAAACAAGTTTTAGAGTGAGTGAGCATAGGATGAGTGTTAGTAGGAGGAAGAGGAGGTAACATAGGAAGTTGGATAGAAATAGCCTGAATAGGAACATGAGAAGAGATAGGAAGAGCAGAAGGAGGCAGCAAAGGAACAGAACTTGATGAAATCAGAGGACCAGATGGTAGGGGAACAGACCTATGGGCAGAAGAAACAGAACTGGGAACTGTAGGAACAGAACTGGGAAGAGCAGAACTGGGGGCAGAGCAGAACTGGGGGCAGAGCAACTAAGCTGGACTGCTGGACAGAACTGGGAACAGCAGAACTGGTGTAACAACCCTCACCACTGTTCACCGATAAACTACCGATTACTGCTAAACTGAGACTGATTATGAAAAGTAATTGAACTGATTGAAATACTAAACTGACTGACTGAAATCTGAAATTGATTGATTGACTGTATCTGTTTAAATGCATTTGCTATCTGTTGATTGTTAATTGATCTGTTTGTGTTTTTATGTTTAAATTGCGAATTGAAGGCCTTATCGGCGGCCGAATCTGAAATTGATTGATGATTTGTGATCCTTAGAATTAATAGGATTTTATGACATATTTACCTGAAAACTGGTTAGGTATGATTAAATTAGATTAAATATTGATAAATTGCATAGTTGGCCTTATTTACATTGGTGCCACCTAGTGGCCCACTACTTGGACTATTGTTGAGCCTTATTACACTCTATACAAAACATTTCATCAGCCATTGAGTGACACTTAACCGAGAGAGAGGGAGAGAAAGGAGAAAGCTTAGCTTCATCTTGAGTTTTGCTTGGTAATTGAAGTAAATTGAAGAGTTCTTTGCAAAATTGAGCTTGTACATCTTGAACTACAAGACCTAAGGTAGATTCATTGCCTCTTGTGTATGTTTTTATGAATATCATATCAATCTCATTTGTTTCATGGTAATCTACCCACAAATCTTACAAAATGAACGGTTCAAATCGTCGGAATAAAACCGCACCCCTCCAGTCCAATAGTGTATTAGAGAGAATTCCTTTCGTTGTTGTAATACTTTTCTTACTTACATGCCTCTCTTTCCATAAAATAACAAGTCCTCATAAAAGAAGTCAGGATATCTTGATAAGTGAAGGGCTTATTGTGAACAAAAGAGATTATTCAGGTGAAAGTACAACAGATGAACTAGAGCTTCCATTATTTGACTTTGGTACCATAACAATGGCTACAAACAATTTCTGTGATGAAAATAAACTAGGACAAGGTGGTTTTGGCATTGTTAACAATGTTCTTTATCACTAACACATTAATTAAAATTATTACATAAAAATCACAGGATACCTAGAAAGATACTTGTGACGATGTTTTGGATGGAAATTCCAGAGACGGTTGGTTCAAGGTCAAGAAATCGCAGTGAAGAGACTGTCGAAGAATTCCGGGCAAGGAGTCAAAGAATTTAAGAATGAGGTTAGGTTGATTGCAGGGCTTCAACACATAAATCCTGTTTGCCTCCTCGGTTGTTGTGTTGAGATGGAAGAAAAGATGTTGATATACGAATACATGGAAAACAAAAGCCTCAACTCCATTTTATTCAGTTAGTCCCTCTCACTACTAGACATGTATTGTGTTTAGACAATGTTATGTTCACAGAACTGTGCACGGAAAAATCAATTTTGTTTAGTTTTCATGTCATCTAATTTAAAAGTTTTCTTCCAGATAAAGAGAAATGCTCTTTGTTGGGTTGGCGAAGGCGCTTCAGCATCATTTGTGGTATTGCTCGAGGGCTTCTTTATCTTCACCAAGACTCCTAGTTTAGAATTATCCATAGGGATCTCAAAGCAAGTAATGTTGTACTTGACAGAGAAATGAACCCAAAAATATCAGACTTTAGCATAGCTCATTCACTTCATTTTGCACGCAGTTCATTCTTAATTCTGAACACGCAACTCATAAATTTTCATTTCTGAACTCACTGCTCATTCACTTCATTTTGAACACGCAGCTCATTCTTAACTCTGAACACGCAGCTCATAAATTTTCATTTCTGAACTCACAGCTCATTCACTTCATTTTGAACACACATTCCAATTTTGAACACGCAGCTCATACATTTCAATTTTTGAACACGCAGCTCATAACATAACACTGCTCAATCTGAACACACGACTCAGAACACAGTAGTCTTTTAATTTTGAACGCACAGCTCATTCTGAACATACAAGATGCGATGACGAAACTTGCAGAAGTTGAAACAAACTCAGATGTCCGACATTTTCCCTTTTTCCTTTTGCTTCGAAGTCTGGAACCTATATAGCTTCAGATAGGTTCTGGTTTTACTGTTCCCACATGACCTGGGTTGAACCCTGCGGTTTTTTTTTGAAAGAACAAAAATCTTGTTTTCCACAAATGTGGAGAACGGCACGGCACTCTGAGCACAAAACGATTTTTTGAAATTAAGAAATGTGTTCTTAACTGGGTATTGAGCCTACGACTAAACACAGCGAAAAAGACTCAACAATGAAAAACAAAAGGTAAACAACCTGAACACAATGAGACATGCTCAGAATGACTCAAGGCAAGAATCGAGACAAACAAAACAGAAGACACGACACACAGACGTGTTACAAAGACGAGAGACCTCTCAGTACGCGAGAAGCCAGTTTCTTCGGGTATTATTTCCCACCCTTTCTTATTTGTGATTCTCACATCACTCGGCCATCAGGCTCTGTTTTTGCTGAAAAAGCCCTTTTCCTCACTTTTTCTCTCAGCGCACATCTCTCTATTCTTTAATCTCTCATTTTTTATCCCTCCCCTAGGTGGTTGATGGATGAACAGGAAGTTGCGGGCTCACGCCCAACATAATCAGCTCGCGGCTATTTCCTCCGGTGACATCTGTCAGCGCGCCGGATGCGGGAATGGAGTATCTTGATCCATTCCAATCTTGTGCTTCGCACTTGGCTTGATATCTTGCTGCTTGGAAGATGAGAGAGCTTTCAGCCCTTTTGCTGTTTACTTCAGTTGTGCCTTCTTCTGGCAGGTAGAGTGCCCTTCTCGGCAAGTATGGTGCCCTTTCTGGCAAATGCATTGATAAAGGGGAAAAGATAGAAAACCTGACTCAACTGTGCCCCTAGTTCATCATTTTGACCATTTTTTGTTTTTTTGCTTTTGCTAAAACCATTTTAACCAAAATGAGAGTTAGATTAACACGCTTGTTCAGTTTTCTGATTTGAAATCATTCAAGTTAGGTTATGAGCACTGAAAATTTTTCTTTTTTTTGGGTCCAAGAAATGGTCCAGTTTTGAAAAATGGAATACTTTTCGAGAAAATTAGTCAACCTCAGTAAAAATTCTCAAAAACTGTTTTTGCAAATGGCCACCGCTCAACGAGCATAGAACCTTACTCTTGAGATGCACAACCTCAGATCCGAAGGAAAATTGTCCCTTGTCTGAACGGCACCGTATGGCAATGGGAAATTGCCGCTTGTTTGAATAGCACCGCAGCACACTGTATGGCAACGAAAGTTGCCCCTTGTTTGAATGGTGCTGCAGCGCACTGTATAGCAACGGAAAGTTGCCCCTTGTTTGAATAGCACCGCAGCACGCTGTAACCAGTTTTCAAGGTGACGATCACAACCGGGCTCTCAGATACAGAGAAGGCAAAGATGACCAGAACCATCACATGGACACAGTTGAATTTGAAGTGTTTTACGGCTGGACTTCAGAACGAAGTTGCCTACGTATCCCAAACATGGGAATCAAGCCTTACATAGTTCGGGGTTAAGGTACACTCGGGTATTAACCTCTCCTTTTGCGCTCTAACTTTTGCCAAGGCCGCCCTTCCGGGTTTTCAACCTTGCGAGCTTTGTTCTTCTTTTCTTTTCATTTTCTTTTCTTCAATCTTTTCAAGATTTTTTTTTTATTTCGTTTTCTTTTTTTCATTCTTTGCATTTTTCTTTTTTTTCTTTTTCTTTTTTTTCTTGCTCTAACTTTTTCGTGGATCGCCCTTCCGGGTTTTCGGCCCAGCGAGCCTCTCAAGGGTAAAAGTTTAGCTTTGTCCATGTTGAATGGTTTGAGATCTCGAAGTCATCTGAATCCAGGAGAATGGTTGTTGTTCGCTGATGATGTAGAAGTTCATCCAATGAAGGGTGAATTTGCCCTTAGTGTTATGGATAGGAACTCGGTTATCCTTCAGCAATACTTTCTTCTTTCCTCCCTTCTGGGATTTGGCATTCTTGCCGATCTTTGTTAGCTTGAGAAACATCCCCATTTTTTTTTAACTCCTCAAGCACATCTGACATTTTTTCCCGTAGTTTGAGGGCTTTTGATCTAGCTTCGCAAGCTTCCTTTGACTTTCTTGCCCCTGGTTCATGGGCTACTTCAAATCTGGCCACACAGGCCTCACTTTGTGATTGACCGTTGAACATTCTGAATCCAAGTTCAAGGTTTGAAAGCAAAGGGGTTGAGTCTTGAGGTTGAGAGCGATCCTAGGTTGTACAATCCCAGGAGCGATTCCACACAGGTCTTCGCAGGACCGCGCAAAATATTTTTTGAAATCTTTTAAGAAAGCGACTAGTCACTCACGCTGAAGACAATACAGAACCAATCTGGATCAAGCCAGGATCCTTCTCAATACTCACATTAACAAACATGATCGCATTCATTAAGGGCTTAGCACGCCTCTCTTTCTCTCAGATGATCAAATTTTGCAAACCCTGAGGAATTTCTTCTTCTTCGTTTTCAACACATCGTGTTAGAAAAAGTTTTGAAAAACTTAGGTCAATGCAATGATTTAAAGGTGTAGAAGACTAGGTGAGATGCTCCGCCAATTCGTCCTAGATTTTCTGGTACAACCAGCACAATGCAGAAGCAAATGCAAGAGTGTGAAAATTACTGCTATTCCATTCAAATTTGGTTGATGTAACTGGCTCCAAGCAGAAACAGACTCACAACAAAACGAAAAGACAAACGCAAAACAAAATGGTGATGCCCGAGGTAATACCCCCGGAATCACCCGTCCTTTGTACAACAGGACTGACTCGATACAACAAGACAGACCCTTAATGAAAAAGACTGACTCAAGACAATGAGACAGACTTAAAACAAAACTACAGAACTGACTCAACACCCAAGTTAGAAACTACAAAACTAGCATTCGCAAATGCTCAAAATAGTGCATGCCATACGCCACATTCGAGGTAAACCGTGCACCGCCCGCAGATGGTCCAACCCCTGGTCACATACTTGCATTATCCTCGAAATCCACCAACCCAGTGGTGACAGACTTTGCCGAGCTTGGCGGGAGGATGACTTCATTGTCAACCAAATCTTGCACTTCGTGGCGAAGACGGAAGCAGTTGTCGGTGCTGTGACCAGTTTATTGATGGTATGCACAGTACTGGGTACCATCATGCTTAGCTGAAAGGGGACTTAGGAGAGGCCGAGGCTCGAGGGGTTTGAGATGCCCTTTTTCGACGAGGATTTGAAGGGCCTTAGACAAAGGCATGTAGAGGGCATGGAAGACCCTGCGACCTTGGGACGGATACTTCGAGGTTTGCTAACTTTTGCTGGACGCACTAGCGAAAGGGTCAGCAGGTGCTGGCTTGGTTTGTCGATCTCTTCCGAGTGTAGGATTAAAGCTCAAAGGATCGTTTCTGGTACGATGGCCCTTCTCCCGATTTTCTCCTTGGCTTGAACTGCTATCACTCTGAGTGGGGAAAGTGTCATCCACAGTTTTTACAGCAACAGCGAGCACCTGCTGTTTATGCAGTCCTCCGGCTTTCAAAGCCTCAACAGCCCACATGAGTTGTTTGTAGGGATCGGTGTCCACCTTCACCTTGCTCTTACCACTCACCTCAGTTTGGTAGAAGGTTTGAGTTGCTACATCAAAGTGGAGCCCCGTTGTTGTCGACATGCCATTGCCGGAACTTGGGATGGCTTCAGGTTGGCTGAGTTCGATTACAATTCGCCCCAGTAGCGGGGGCTCCTCCGGTATGAAGTTTCCGGCATACGATGTGGTTGGTGGCGAAGCCGACATTCCGTAGGCTAGATCTGCCACGGATCTCTAAAGATCGCCAATCATTCCCATCAACTCGAAAGTGGTGGGCTTACAGGTTTGAAATAACTGGGGTTCCCAGATCGGATGTGTGGTAGGTGACCTGGGTGGGTGTGGCACTTCAACGTCGGTATCACCCTATATGATGATTCCCTAGCTTAATGCGGCTTCCATAACCACTATTTCCTCTGAATTCTGTGTCATCACGCGTCCGCTGAACTGATCGAAGGTGATGTGACTGGTGACTGACGGATCAGATGAACCGGTGCGCCCTAACTAGCCTTTCTTTGCTTTGCCTCAGCGAAGGAAGATACTGACTGCTCTGAACTGAATTCTCTGAACCCTGAAAGAGAAAACAGGCAGCAGCTCAGCCCAATTTCACTAGGACAGATATAGGCATGGCTGGATAACTATATTCAACTACTGATCACTGTTCCCTAAATTACTGTCCCAAAAACTAAATCTAATACCCACAGGTAACTAATTCCCAAATTACTGAACTGGTGATACCCAGACTTATAAACTGATACATGCATTCCTGTAGAGACGCACTCTAAAGCACATAGCAAACAAGTGAGAGCCAAAACACCCGTATGTTAGGGTAGGGTTTCCCTGTCCTATTTTGTCAGGAGCTAGGGTTTCACCACGCACGCAGCGGTTTCAAACAACCTATAATCGGGTAAGCAACCTGTCCTAGCTTTGGAATGGTTACTATGGATTCCGAATATGCACTAGGTCGAATGGTCAAAAAAGGTGCCCCCAGTAAAATCGGGGTTTGTGTTCCTGTCGTCGTAGAGCCCGCAACCGGTAGCCTTATGGCATGTTTCTCGAAGCGAGCCTCCGACAAACCGTTCAGGAATAGCATACGGCAAACGCGGTGTCCTAGGCGCACCAATGCAAATGCAATGCAAAGAAACACATAAGTGTAATCAAAACAAGATATCTTGAGTTCGACTCAAGTTCTCTAACTCCCCAACAGAGTCGCCAGAAACTGTAGACGTCCCCGAATGCCCCAGGAGGGAAATCCCGTTCTGTTCATTTGGGCTCACTACAGTTCAGACTCGAATGTCACGATCTTGTATCTAATCTCGCAGGGTGCAATGCAAGATAGATGAATCATCAAAGAGTCCAAATCCGGCAAACCATTTTGGAAAATTGATTTTTAGAAAGAAGTGCCAAACATGGACTGCTTTGCCAGATACAGAGTCGCCATCTAAATATTTTTTATGGGAGAATTTAGGAAGCCCTGACTCGTTTGCCTAAGGCCACGTTTACTGGTATGGCCATTATGAGTTTCTGGTGATGCCTTTTGGGCTCACCAATGCACCGGCTGTGTTCATGGACTCGATAAACTAGATTTTCCGAGAGTTCTTAGACCGCTTCGTAGTCATCTTTGTGGATGACATTCTGATTTATTCACCTTCTGAGGAGGAGCACGAGGAACACTTGCGAGTGGTGCTTGAGTTCCTTAGAGCCCATAAACTGTATGCTAAGTTTGGGAAATGTGAGTCCTAGCTAAGAGAAGTTAAATTCCTAGGCCACGTGGTATCCGAAGAAGGGGTGACTGTAGATTCATCCAAGATTGAAGCAGTGCAGGATTGGGCACAACCTAAGAATGTCTTTGAGATCCGTAGCTTTTTGGGATTGGCCGGGTATTACCGTCAGTTTGTAAAAGATTTCTCCAGGCTAGCTTCGCCTTTGACTAGATTGACGCAGAAAGGGTCAAATTTGTGTGGAGTGAGACTTGTGAAAAGTCGTTCCAAGAGCTTAAAGTTAGGCTTACCATCACTCCAGTCTTGATTATTCTGGAGAGGGGTTTGAGTTATGCAGTGTATTGTGATGCCTCATGAGAGGGTCTGGGTTATGTATTGATACAGGAAGGGAAAGTTATAGCCTATGGTTCACATCAATTGAAAATACACGAGAGGAATTACCCTACTCATAATTTAGAGTTAGCAGTTGTGGTTTTTCCTTAAAGATTTGGAGGCACCATCTTTATGGTGAGAGATTCGAGGTGTTTTCAGATCATAAGAGTCTGAAGTATCTGTTTACACAGAAAGACTTGAATTTGAGGCAAAGAATATGGATGGAATTCATAGAAGATTACAATTTCGAGGTGCATTATCATCCGGGAAAGGCCAACGTTGTGGCCGATGCCCTAAGTAGGAAGTCTATTAGTGATGTGGCTTGTATTGCTATCCGGGAATGGGAAATGTTGGGTGCACTTGGCGAGTTTGACTTGCATCTGGGTGAGTCTGTTAAGTCTGCGGCCTTGTTTTCTGTAGTTGCACAACATATGCTTGTGAATCGAGTGTTAGAGGCACAGAAGGGCGACTTTGAGGTAGAATCCCTCCGGGAGAAAATCTCTAGTGGGAAGGTAGAGAAGGGTTTCGCTATGTGTCCCGACCTGAGTGTGAGGTACCGAGATTGCTTGTTTGTGCCGGAGTCTTGCCGAGAGGAAGTACTCCGAGAGTTTCACCATTCACGCCTTGCAGTGCATCCGGGAGGCACGAAGATGTATTATGATCTGAATCCCAGTTTTGGTGGAGAGGTATGAAGAAGGATGTGGCGGTGTTTGTGTCAAAATGCCTTACTTGTCAGCAAGTGAAGGCCGAGCATCAGAGGCCAGTGGGTTTGTTGCAACCCTTGTCTATAGCTGAGTGTTAATGGGAGCACGTCACGATGGATTTTTTCGTGGGTCTTCCGAGGACTCAACGGGGTACTGATGCCATTTGGGTGGTAGTTGACCGGTTGACTAAGTCAGCGCACTTTATTCCTATACGCGTAAGAGATTCAATAGATCATCTTACCGACTTGTATATTCGGGACATAGTGAGGTTGCACGAGGTCCCAGTGTCGATTGTCTTAGATAGAGATCCACGTTCTACTGCTAGGTTGTGGTAGAGTTGGCAGAGTGCTTTGGGCACTAGATTGACTTTTAGCACGGCTTACCATCCTTAGACTGACGGGCAGTCCGAGCGCATTATTCAGATCCTTGAGGATATGTTTCGAGGCTGTGTCCTTTACAGAGTGAGCTAACAGGTAGTGCCGCAGCTTCCTGGTAGCCCATACCAAGGCTAAGAAGGCCTTTTCCAACGGTGTGTAGCGGGTTTCATACTCCAGCATCTTCTTGCTCAGGTAGTAGATAACCCTCTCCACCTTGTCCTCAGACTCTTGTGCGAGCATGCAACCCATTGTAGTCTCAGTTACTGAAAGATACAAAATCAATGGTTTTCCCGGCTCGGGCGGTGACAACACGGGTGGGTTCTGTAAGTATTCCTTGATCTGTTCAAAAGCTGTTTGGCATCGACCGTCCCATTGGAACTTCTTTCCTTTCTTCAGGAGACCAAAAAGTGCTTCACAAGTCAATGTTAATTTTGAGATAAACCATCTTATGAATTGCACTTTACCCAGAAAGCCTCGCACCTCCTTTTTAGTCCTTGGTGGTGGCATTTCTAAGATGGCCTTGATTTTGAAATTGTCGACTTCGATACCTCTCTATGTAATTAGAAACCCCAACATTTTCCCTGCTGTGACACTGAACGTACACTTCTGAGGATTCAGCCGTAACCGAAATTCTCTGATCATTTGGAAGAACTTTTGCAAGGCGGCGTAATGGCCCTCTCTTTCTTTGGACTTGACAATCATGTCGTCCACATACACCTCAACCTCTTTGTGGATCATGTCGTGCAATATTGTGGTCGCAGCCCGTTGATATGTCGCTCCAGCGTTCTTCAACCCAAATGGCATCACCCTGTGACAGTAAGTCCCCCACGGGGTGGTGAAAGCAGTCTTCTCCCGATCTTCAGGTGCCATCACGATCTGATTATAGCCCGAGAATCCATCCATGAACGAAAGCAAAGCATACCCCACTGTGAAGTCCACTAACTCATCAATATGCGGCAAGGGAAAGTCGTCCTTCGGACTGGCTCTGTTCAAATCCCTGAAATCCACGCATACCCAGATCCTGCCATCCTTCTTCGGCACCGGAACAATGTTGGCCAACCAAGTTGGGTATTCGGATACCAGCAGGAACCCTGCGTCAATTTGCTTGGTGACCTCTTCTTTAATCTTGAGGGCCTAGTTCGGGTGGATCCTTCTGAGTTTCTGTTTAACGGGTCGGGCCTCTGGGTCAAGAGGGATCCGGTGCTGTACAATCTCAGGATCGATTCCGGGCATGTCTTCGTAGGACCACGCGAAAATATCTTTGAAATCTTTTAATAAAGCGACTAAGCGCTCGCGTTCCTCTGAAGACAACGTGGACCCGATCTGGACCAGCCGCGGGTCCTTAGTACCAACATTAACTGTAGTGATTTCATCAACCAAGGGTTTAACAAATCTCTCCTGCTCTTGATCAATTAGACGTTGTAAAACCGGAGGAATTTCTTCCTCGTCGTTTTCATCAAAATTTTGAAAGTCCTGATTAATACAACAAATCAAGGGCACATAAAAGTACTCAGAAACCACATCCATTCCATTCTCATTAAGAATATCCAATTCGTCTGATTCCTCTGTTACAACATACTCAAAAGAGAAAGAAAAAGACGACCTGGACAGGACTGTGGTATCCGGGTTATCACCCCCAAGATTATCGAACTCTGACTCAGACGAGCTGGAACCTAATTTCGACTCCACAGACTCGGTGGAATCAGATTCTGGCTCACTACCTGACCCGATGCTGCTTGACAAAAATCCCTCCTCGTACTGCCAGGTGAGAGAGGGTGCGGTGGATGCATCCAAAATACTTGCAGGTAGGCTCGCAGCCGTTTCATTCCCAATCATGGACACAGAGAAGTTATCTCCCAAGCACTTCTGTACGATCGAAGGATCTGAAAGTAGACAAGCCAGTGCTACCCCCATTTTAATTTCAGCGCTCTCGGAATCCACATTTTAACACTACTCAACCTCAGCTGATAGGTCTGTCTGCTCCTCGGCAACATCATCCCCAGATAACTACAGGCCGAAGAAGATCTCAAAACCTGGCACGTGCTTCCTCTCCGCATTCAACTATGGCTCTGGGAAGCCACAAAATGGAAAGTCCTCCCCCTCCCGGACGAAGCGTCCGTTTAGGGTACCCTGGATGGGTCAGTGCATTAACTCAAAAGGCTTCCCCATCTTCTTCGCTCTGGCTCTCCCAGCCATCTCCTTACCCTTCCTCACCCAATCCTCTTTGGTGGGCAGATAACCCAAGCCAAAGGTATGTGGGTTGTGCGGCACTTCGGCCGATACTGCAATGCCCTTCCGGCCACTCTTCCCTAATCCCATCCCGGGGATGTGTTGAAGCTTGTTCATGAGGTATATTGATTATGCGCTGACATACACCCCCTCATCAACAGCCAAGATGTTTTGCACGACTCGAGCCTCAGCCAGAGTAAACCCCGATAAGAACACATCCTCCGTGCCATGCTCGATTTCCAAGATTGGTGTAGACACCTCCGGCGTTAGATGGACTGATGAATTCCCAAAAATTGTAGCTACCCCCTTCCCGTGAGGGTATTTCAACATCTGGTGCAAGGTGGAAGAAACTACCTTTACCTGGTGCAACCACGGTCACCCCAAAAGTAGGTTAAAGGTTGCGGGAACGTCCAAAACATGGAAATCGATCTCGTGCTGTCCCGGACCAACCTGGGTCTGAATTTTGACAGTCCCCATCACCTCCCTGTTTGTGTTATCATACGCCCGAATCACTTGGGCAGTTGGCACGAAGTCCACGGGCTTCAACCCGATTGCATATGCCGTCCTTGACGGGCACACATTAATGGCGGATCCTGTGTCGACAAGAACCACCAGTACCCACTTGCCTCTACATTCCACAGAGATGTAGAGAGGTTTGTTGTGATTCGCGCCCTCAGGCAGTAGTTCTTTGTCAAAAAAGGTCAACGTCGGGGAACCTCCTCCCGGAAGCTCCTCCGGCGTGGTGTCTATCGAGAGTTTGGCCTTGTCCATGGCCGATAAGACAGCTTGTCTGTGAACATGTGAAGCCATAAGCAGTCCCCAGATGGAGATGTCTGCTTGTATCTTTTTCAATTGTTTCAGCACGACCTCATCTTCGAGTTACTTCTCTTTCTGTTTCTCTGCCTCCTTGTCTTTCCCGGACGCTTCTGGTTGATCTACATGCGGGGGCTTGAAATACTGCCCGCTCCTGGTCATATGATCAACTTCGCCGATGTAACAGGTATCATCAGGTTGATTGCTCCCCCAGTCCTCATCAGTGTGGGCAAGACATAGATCATCGTCTTCCCACCATATTCCATCGGCAGCCGATAGACACCTGTCTGGCTCCGTTACAAAAATCCTTGTACTTGCAGTACCTTCTGTCCATGTGCTCGTAGCACGCTCTATCTCTGTGCACGCAGCAGGTTCAGTCCCCACAGGGGCCTTGGTTTTTCTGGCTCTCTCAGAGTCCTCGATTCCTTCCGGTTCTAACCGTGTAAATGCAGCCTATTGTTCAAAATTTCCTGTATTCAAAATGCCCAAGTCCCAAGAGAAATTCTTGGCACCGGCGCTCTCTGGCAATGTATTCTGATCTTTGGCCTTTCCGGCCATAATTGATGTCCTTGCCCCGACGGGCCCTTTTCCAGCTGAGATTCTTCAACAATATTTGGTTGGTCGTCAAGCCATCCTGTGACCTCTGCTGACTCCTCAAAATCAAACCAGTTGACCATCATTTCCCTCAGATCTTGTTTGTTGAAAATCTGGAGGTCAGCAATGTCTCCTTCCAGAACCGCTAAGTCCTCTATCCGCTGATCAAGTCTGTCTCCCTGTAGTACACAAATTTCTGCCCCTATCGGCAATTCCACATTTGGCCTAATCTGCCCCGCTGAGGCAATGTAGCCACTCGGGTTGTACACGTCCTCAACAAAGCTCCCCAATTTCTCAGTCCCTGAATCCACTGTACCACTTTCCTCTGAAATCATCCCTATTCTGTCTTCGGCAGCCACCACCATTGGTTCGGGTTGGGTTCGGGAGATGTCCAACAAGCACAAGTCAGTGCTGTCAGAAAGGAACACCTCCGGCTTGGGTAAGTGAGATGGGGTGATATATATGCTGGGGTCGTATGACATGACCCTGGTCTGGATAAAGTTGATGCGTTTGAGAGGTGGAGCTTGGTTGTGTGGTGGGAGAGGGTTGGTTGTGACGTTCGGTTTCTCTGGAGGCATGATCACCCTGTTGTCAATGAGATCCTGAATCTCATAATGCAATCTATAGCATTGGTCGGTATCATGACCGTGCTGTTGGTGAAACGCGCAGTACTTTGCCGGGTTATGGGAGGGGGGAAGTTTTTCTAGCAATGGCCGCGGCTCCAGGGGCTTCAAGTGCCCTTTTCTGATTAAAACCCCCAAAGCTTTGGACAGGGGCATATATAGTGGGATGAAGGCTCTTTGGCTCTTGGGTGCATATCTGGCTGCTTGCGAGCTACTACCGGACGCACCGGAGAATGGTGTAGCCGCAAGGGTTCTTGGGGGAGTGGTGGTGACCATGCTTACTTTTGAAGCTCTAGCAGTTGCAGCACTGCTTGTGCCTGCATTATTGTTTCGGTTGAAGGTTCTTCTGGGTTGCTCTTTGTCATTGTCAATCAAGCTCTGCTTCAAGGCATCCTCGATTTGTATTCCCATCTCATGCAGATCTAAAAAGGTAGGGAAGGGGAGCACAATCATTTTATGCATTAGTTTGGGTTGGAGGTTGCGCACAACCATCCGTATTTGATCCTTATCCGTCGGCCTTATGGTCATCATTAAGGCCTTGGCCCTCAAACGGGTTACGAATTCAGAGAAACTCTCCTCAGGCTCCTGCCTTGTTGTCTCGAGATCATGGGTTGTAATCTCGATTTACGTGTTATAGGAGTACTGTGCAATGAAAGCCTCGGCCATCTCATCCCAGTTCCGCTTGACATCATCTTCCAATTTTGCGTACCAGATGGCCGCCACACCCGACAGGGTCCGACCAAACAATGAAAGCTTCTGTAGTCTGGTGAGGCCCATCGGCCTTAGTATGTCCGAAAACAAATGTAGATGCACCATGGGATCCCCAGACCCGTCAAAGCGGTCGATTTGCAGCATCTTGAACCGATCTGGCAGCGTCACAGCCACGTCAGTATACCCGTCCTCAATGTCTGGGATGGACTTTACCCCTTGCGATTTCTTGAACAACTTTTCAAGCTTGCTCAACTTCAACGCTGTAGGGTCCACCTCGAACTCAAAGGGAGAGTCCGGTTGATTGATAAGCGTAGGTGCCTTGGATAGTTGAGGTAGAATCGGGGGCGGAGCCGGCCCTGTTGGGATGTCTGTATCCTCCTGGGCATTTTGGACATTCGCCGTCTCCTCAGGTATTGGGACTCTTGGTGGGGGAGGAAGGGTTTGGTGTGAAGCAGAGGCTTCAGTTTACTATTGTAGTCGGGTAATTAGCTCTGCATGTTGGGCCATAACAACGGCCTGCTGTTTGGCGAATTCCGCTTGACGAACAACATCCTCCTGCATGGCTTTCATGCTCTCCTGGAGCTGACGCACCATTTCTTCCATTCCTGCCATACTGCCCTGATCTATCTGAACTACTGGTATGTCTATCTCTGTAGTAGACTCGGAAATCTCAACCTGACTGTTCAAAGACCACTGATCTGGCAATCTCGGTACCGATACATTGCGTCTTCTCGACCTCCGCCTGACAACCAGGGGTAAGGAATGAAACACTGGTTGTCCGTCTACCAGATCCTCAGATTGATGGAGTCGACGACCTCTAGTCTAAAGTGCTTGGGGAATATCTGCTTAGTCGGAAGCAATTGTGCTAAACCACCTAAAAAAAGATCAATAAAGCAATAATAAGGAAATAAATAACCAGAAAACGGACAGCATAATAGCTTAAATAAACACAACACACAGTCGGGTATAAAAACACGCCGTTGATAAGTTGAATACACTGTTCTCAAACATCGATCATCGTTCCCAAATCACTGTCCCCAAAACTGAATCTGATACCCGTAGATAACTGATTCCCAAAATACTGAACTGATGCCCGCAGGCCTGATACCCAAACTTGTAAACTGATACAAACAACCTGTAGAGACATACTCTGACAGCAAATATCATGCAAGTGAGAGCCAAAACACTCCTATGTTGGGGTAGAGTTTCCCTGTCCTATTGTCAGGAGCTAGGGTTTCACTACGCACACAACGGTTTCAAACAACCTACAATCGGGTAAGCAACCTGTCCTAGTTTGGAATAGTCACTATGGATTTCGAATATGCACTAGGTCAAATGGTCAAAAGGGGTGCCCCGGTTAAAACCGAGGTTTGCGTTCCCATCGTGGCAGAGCCCGTAGCCGGTCAGCCTTATGGCATGCTTCTCAAAGCGAGCCTCCGGCAAATCGTTCAGGAATAGCAGATGGCAAACACGGTGTCCTAGGCGCACCAATGCAAATGTAATGCAAAGAGACACATAAGTGTAATCAAAACAAGATATCATGAGTTCGAGGCAAATTCTCTAACTCCCCAGCAGAGTCGCCAAAAACTGTAGACGCGCCCCGAGGGCCTCATGCTATAGTTCGGACTCAAATGTCACGGTTCTGAATCTAATCCCGCAAAGTGCAATGCGAGACCGATAAATCACCAAAGAGTCCAAATCCGACAAATTGTTTTGGAAAACTGATTTTTAAGAAAGAAGTGTCAAACATGGACTGCTTTCCCAGATACAGAGTTGCCACCTAAATATTTTGTTTTGGGGGAATTTGGGAAACCTTGACTCGTGCCTAAGGCCACGTGTCCGTCACCACCAAAGTTGCCTCGGCTCGGGAACTTGGGTACGATTGGGGAAGGTCGGTTTATGAGCACCCCCGCTCGCCCGATTAAAGATCGGCCACTACTAAGCATGATATCTTGTTTTCGAAAACACATGTGCTCTTATTCCGGTTTATTAGCCTAGAATTACTATGTGATGCACACAGCATACAAGTATAGACTGGATTGTCTAAGTTGGAACAAAGTATCGCATATCCGTTTGTTTTGAAAATGGATTAAAATTTGCTACTTGCAAATAGGCTAAAACACGGGTTTCGACGAATTATTCCTACTCAAGCAACCCAACCTTCACCCACAGGCATTCAGGCAGTTATATCACATAAGCACATAGCCTCATGGTAAGCATGCTATCATGGCAACACTCACACTCATGCAAGATGTTAAAGCATAAAAGCTTACCTAGTACTCCGAGGCAAAACAAGAAACTAGTTAGGAATCATGCATGATCCTAGTTCATGTTAAGATGGCTAATGCAACACATGCAAAATGCAACTAAAATAGGCTCGGCTATGCTAAGAATGGCATGTGAAATGTGGCAACTCGATACACGTATTCAAGTTGGAATTGAAATGCTATGCAATTAGTATGATGCGCCGAGCCCGGTGCGTGCAATACGAATGAATGTATGCAAACATGCTAACATAAGGTATGCTAATCGAAACATGACCTAAAACTAACCATCAAAAGCAGGTAAGTAAAAGGGAGAAAGACGTGGGGTTGGAAGACATTCACACACGCACGCACACTTATTACAAATTCGCCCTTTCGACGGAGGGTCCGAAAGAATAATACAAACCAAATAAATAATTAACTACTCTAGCTAATTAATTATTACAGACCCTTAATTAATTAACAAATTAATTACAAAATAGACTAAGTATGAAACTCAAAAGGCCGCCGCAGCTCCGCCTCGAAATAATTGGATGATGCATGCTCGATTTGCCTTGCTCGGAAACCCGTTGCCATGCTTTTGTTGCCTCTGTTTGCACTGTTCTGCACCTCTGAGAATTTTGAAAATCCTAAGGTTGCTTCTGAACCACTCCCTAAGCACTTTGGGATGCCACCGGCCAAGATAAAACACCACCGACCATGTAAAAATGGTCATCGACCAAAAAAAGGATCACCGGCTGGATATTGGTAGTCGGCCGGCACTGAAAGTTGCCGACTGGCCATTTCTTCCTGTAGAACACTGGTTTTGCTGCAACAGAGGACAAGCAGTGCATGGCATGGAATTTGCAAGCCAAATGTATGCACAACCACCCTCCCTATCATGCTATGAACTCAAGGGAGTATGGCTCATGACCCTCGGGCCACCAATCACACATTTCGATTCATGATGGCCAAAGATGTCAAGTGTGCGAATCAATATGAATGAATGCAACAAAACAAATGAATGCTACACATTCTATCATGTTGAATCAAGAGTGTCGGCGACCGAGGATTGAGGTACGTTTCGTCACTTCAAGTACGAACGTCCCTCATTCCTCATGTTTGGTTTGACACCCCAAACCAAACATAATGCAATGTATGCATGCGATATACAATGCAAAGCATGTAACCAATGCAATGCAACATGGGAATGTAAGGCAATGTAACATGAGTATGTCAAATACAATGTGATGCAAGCATGTACACAAAACTAAGGTCACAAACATGTCAAATGTAACACAACCTAAGCATGCGATTCAAACTAATGTAACATGATCATGCCAAGTATACAACAATATTATGTGATGCAACTAGCTAAGCATCATGCAATATACCGAACACACAAACATGATGCAATACAAGCATGCAAATATCAGGAATGCAAACATGCCCAAATGGACTTAAACCAGAAGGCACCAACATGCGAAACAAACATGTACACATATTGGTCTAAACACTATGCAACAATGCACAATCCTCAAACATGAGCAAAATGGGACAAACATGAGAGCATGACAATGCAATGAACTCTAAAATCATGTGATGAATGATACCAAATCATAAACACAGGTGAAGCATAGCATGCCAATGGACTCAATGCTCAAAGCTAGCCAAAGGGCTTACACCATGGCCATATCAACCAAGCCCCAAAGGGCCAAGCCAAGATGACCCAAAACAGTCCCAAGGCAGACCAAAACAAGGCTAGAACACGCATGGGATGAGGCCAAAACATGCTATAAAGGCGAGCACGAAACAAGACGCATACAAGGCCCAAAAGGGGAAATGCACTACACCTATTACAACTAATCATGGCATGAATTAGGCCAATAAAATTAGAGTTATAATATGTCAAAATAAGCCCCAAAACCTAATGTGAAGGCCTCCCAAAGACCTAATCATGGAGGCACATACAATGGTCCAAACATGGAGCATAAGACAATAACTCTTCAAAGCATTGAAAGGATGGTGAATGCAAGCATACAAGCATGGAGCATGGACTGAAATGGCATGATAAGTGATTCCAAATCACTGAAATAACCCAAATAAAGCATGCTCATGATTCATACACTCAAAGCTAACAAGCTAGCATACATGGTGGCTATACAAAACATAACAAATATGACTGAATCAACACCAAAAAGAGCTTAATCATGTCACAACATGACTAAAAGCTTCATGAAGTCAAGCTAAAACATGCAAGTATGATGGTCTAAATGCATGATACATGTTATGACAATAGAGGGGATTACAAAGCAAGTGCATGATGCAAACAATAGGCCATCGAACCAACATGAAATAGAGGTCTAACATGATAGACTAACACCAAATACCCTCTAAAATGGAGCCAAATAAAGCTATGCAAACATGCTAGCTTTATGAGCCCTAAATGCAAGCAAATAAGTCACAAGGGGAGAGGAGTGTCCCTCCCCTATACAAGACCTCAAAACCACTTCTCCACCACTGAAAATCCTCTGGATTTCAGTGGTTAGAAGGCCAAAACAAAAGGGTTACAAAGCCCAAAGAGGAAGGCACAAAAAGAGACCAAACAAGGCCTAGGAGGGGGTTGACGACCCCCAACACAAAAGTGACCTTAATGAAACATCTTAAGCATGAAAATATAGAACTTTTATCAGTTATACACTAAGCTCAAAAAAATATAAAATAGGCCTAAAACCTTAAGCAAAAATGGGGAATAAAAGGGTAAGTTCTCACCCTTGAAGAACACTCCAAGAACACCAACTTCAGCACCTCCTTTTGATCAAAAACCAACTCAAAACTCTGAAATCAACCCCTTAAAACCTCAGCAACCAAAGTATAGTGTAACACTAGGTGTCTTAGTGCAAAACTAAGAACAAAAACCCCTTTTGAACACTATTACACACACAAATGTAGAGAGAGAGGGAGATATAGAGAGAGAGAGTGATATATTTCATATATCTCAGAGTTGTTCAACCTCTGGAAAGGGAGGGGAGGCCCTCCTTTTATTGGAATTCAATTCCTAAACTTCTTGGAGAAGCTAACAAAAGGAAGCAAATCCCTCCATACACTTGTATGGAAGGGGTGTATTGTGGATGCCAGCTGTGACAACTGGTATAAAATATCTTCCAAAAGCAGATGGAAAGGGGTTAGCTGGGAAATATGGCCGATTGACCCATAAAAGTGGCCAGCCGACCAAAATATTTGGCCGGTAGCAAGAAAACAGGGCCGGTGGCCTCAAGCCATGGCCGGTGAGGTGTGGGGATGACCAACAAGTCATTTCCTGCCCTCAGAAGCAAAACTACAAGTGTTTGGTGCCAAACCAAACACCAAACAAGCAAGTCGAGAGATCCTAAGGCGAGGCGCGGACTTAAGTATAGATAGTTTCATATCGCGGGCTGACCTACGACGCATTTGAGAAATCTCACGTCAAAGTCTTTCACATAGTTAATCAACATTATCTGGCTCTTCTTTTTGGATCTCAACTGAACGTGCTTTTGGCACCTTTAGTCAATTTTCCCAACATAATCTTTCCATTTACACTCCTTTATTAAACCGTATCCTGTTTGATTATCAAATAGATCCTCCACGAAACCAGATGGATCGTGATAGTAATTGGGCATGACAAAATGTCGCTTCCCAAACCTATCATGATAAGCACAAGAGGCATCTAACAAAGCAAATGATGTTTCATCTTCAACATCGCCACTTTCCCTTCCCGTTCCTCTTCCTCGGCATGAACTCTCACCTCTTTCGAAGTTCCTACCCCCTGCGAGTCCCCTTCCCGTTCCTTTTCCTCGTCGTGAACTCTCACCTCTACGATTCCTACCCCCTGCCATGAATCTATACTCCATTTGATTTTTTTCTCAATAAATGAACGATAGTTTCCTAGGGCGAACTAAGTGGAAAGGTTGTGTGTTTACCATCACTCCTTCAGTCCTTTATATAGTTGTTTGTCAACACTATTGCCATGTGGTCGTATTAATGTGACTTAGATGAGTTCTAAAATGTGAGGAAAAAACAAAGCATCTAAGTCGTGTTGCACAAAGTCACATGCCATTAAAAGCCCACATATTTATGAGTAATAAACAATCAATGCTAAACACGCTCCACACAATCAGTACTTCAATCGTCACTCGAAGATGACTACTCACTTTTTCAAAAAAGACCAATCATCCGTATGCTGTTTACTGTGACCATGTGAACTTGGCCATTTCATTGAGTCCTTTAATTTATTACATATGTTAAAGTCACTGCATCACTGCATGACTGAGAAATGTTGGACTTATCACTGCAACGACTTTGATGAGACTACTCACTGTATGAAAAAAAGCAAGAGGTCGTACCATAACTACTATGCCCATGTGAACTTCAGCAATTCTTAATGGGATGAGGGGGTGTCAGAACAAAACAAAAAAACAATTAGACCCTTTGTGTTTAAAAAGCCACCCCATGTAACTTCAAATAGATTCATAAACCTTGAAGAGAAAATATTAAAAAGCCGATTCACATTTTCACAAACAAAATCAACATAAAAAAAATTTAAACTGAGAGAGAGAGAGAGAGAGCATATACCAGTGACAGAGAGCAAAAGCGAGCCACAGAGAGAGAGAGAGAGAGAGCAGAGATCGTCCCACGAAGACAGAGAGGGAGCAGAGATCAACAGAACAAGTTCGGGCTTTGGGGAAAAAATATAAGTGTATAAAAATATATATAGTATTGGAAATTTTAAAAATTAGTATTTCCTCAATCAGAAAAAGTAAAATCATATGGAAAATTATAAGTGTTTATGATTTATTTTTTTGGGTCTTTAAATTAAGAAAATAGATTTTGATAAAACAAGCCATGCATAAGTCAATTGTATTGTACAAATTATTTAAATACAATAGATAATCCTTTGCTAAATCAAGAAAAATTATTAGTTGGTCTAAGAGTATCACATTACTATACTTTGGCAACCACAAGTCATCATGTCCTTTTATATTTTTTAATCGCTTAACATAAAAATTTTATCTATTCTATCAATTACAATACATACGAAATGTCATGTGATCAATCTATAAGTTCTCTGTTCTCTTTCACCCCAAATGAAAAATGTTTGGGAGTTCTAAATTATGAGTTTTAGGCTTCGTTGGGAAGCCAAACCTTGGGGGTTTTTTTTTTTATAATCAAAAGACACAACAAAAAAAAAAAACAAAAAAAAAAAGAAGGAAGAGTTTAACATGGCATCGGTTTGTTGTTCTATCATTATCAATATAAAAAATAGGGAGACTTTTTTTTTTTTTTTTTCTTTTTTTGATAAGAAGGGAGATAGTTTGTTTATATTTACATAGGACTCTAGGAATAAGATATATCGTTTTTGAGTGTTTAACTCTAAAAATAAAGAGAAAGATGGTTTATATAGACTCTTTATGACTTTTAAAAAATATAATTGATTTGAGAGTATAAAATTGAGATTTAAAAGAAATAGAAAATATGACAAATTCTTCACACTTTTATAATAGTAATATATTTTTTGGAGGGAAAAAAATGGCGTTTTACCGACTTCCAAAATAGGCCTAAATATGCTATAATTATCTCTTAAGTTAGGTTAGGTTGAGTTACTTTTGTCTGTTGTCTAGGTTTTCTGTTGTATTGTCTCTCTCTACGAGAAGGTATGGCTTCCGATCTCTGCATCCAAAGGAACAATTCCAAATGGGAGATTAGAGATTCACCGGCGAAAAAACAAAGGTGCGAGGGTTACGCTTCCATACCACCTCAACCATCACCGATTTGTACATCAGTAGAAGAAGAAAAAGAAGACCCTAGATTTAAAATCGTATTCTATAACTATGATGATGATTCAGATGTGGAAGATGATAGTGATGGAATGCATGAGTTTACTAATAAGGAATTCCAAGAGTACGATCGACAGTTAGCCCAAAGTGATGTATGTATATCTTATCTAGCTTCTCTTAACACTTTCCTATTTCATTTATCTCTATTTTCTTCAAAATCCTATTTATATGCACTTATCCGTAAAAAGCTGGTTACGGCTAAGAGTCGTCATAAGAGCTATGTTGACCATAGGAGGAGACCACTATCTTTTGAGATAGGAGAACATGTCTTCTTTAAATTATCACCTAGACAGGGTTCGATGAGGTTTGGGAAGAGTGGGAAATCGTCTCCTAGATTTATTGGGCCTTTTGAGATCGTAGAGCAAATTGGGGAGGTAGCTTATCATTTAGCATTGCCGCCACAACTTTTCGGGATTTATGACATGTTTCATATCTGTATGCTCCAAAAGTATGAGTTGGATCCATCACACGTGTTGGATTGGACCAAATTAGAGGTAGATGAGGATGCCTTATATGAGAAGAGACCAGTTAGAGTTTTAGATACTCGAGACCAAGTCTTGCGAGGCAAGACAATTCCATTGGTAAAGGTGTTGTAGAGACACCATGGTGTTGAGGAGGTAACTTGGGAACGTGAGGCGGAAGTCCGTAAGAAGTATCCAGAACTTTTTGTTAATGTTTGAAAACTTGCATTGAAAATCTTAATATGATGATTAAATGTAAACATTGCATATGTTCTGGAAAAGTGAATTGTATGTTTAGTATTAAAACTTTTTTTTATCATTGTTAAGAGAATGAATGACCGGTGGATGGGTCATGGTTATGAGTTCGATTTGTTATTATTGTTGTAATTGATTTAACACGGTGTTGTTTGATTTTAAATTTCAGGGATGAAATTTTTTAACAGGGGGAGGTTATAACGATTCTGGTTTAGACCCAACCCGTTTATTATTTTGGATCCCGGTTTCCTTGTCCTTAATAGCTATCCATGTTTTTGTTCATCTTATCCCTTGTTGAATTGGGTAGTGTGAGCATTGTGGTTGCATTTGAAACGGATTGGGAGTTCATTTTTCAAAGAAGTCTTTGGCCAGATTTTGGTCAGTTCACTCGAGCGATCATTTGGTCGCTCAAGCGGTCTTTGAGAACTTCCAGTATTTTTGTTGTCTTGCAGAGATACTGGGAGGGTAGCGTTCTTCGCTCGAGCGATGTTTCTTGCGCTCAACCAGTCTTGGCTTGAACGGTTCTTCTTGTGCTCGAGCGGTCAGCCTTTGTCTACAAAACTTCTGGGAGGGTACCAATGTGTGCTCAGGCGGTCCTTTTGTTCGCTCGAGCGGTCTCACTTATTGTTTTTGGTCGCTCAAGTGGTGTTTTGGTCGCTCGAGCGATCTGCGCGTTTATCAGTTCATAAAAGTCATTTTTTGAGTCACTTTTTTTATCTCTCTCTCTCTAAACATTTCAAAACCTCAGATCTACACGCACACTCTCTCTCTCTAAAACTCATCTTAAACCCTTAAATACACCATCATCTATTGATCTCTGCACCCTAGTCCATTTGATAAAAAAGTAGAGATTACCTAGAGCTTCATTCTAATAAGAACAAAGTTAACTTTCGGCTTCGTCGAGGTTTCTTTACTCCGTCTCTTGCCCTCTAGCTTTGTGGTAGGGATTTCTCCACATTTTTGTATGATTTTTAACTTGGTTATTTGTCGTTTCGAAGAAAACCATGGGATTTGGAGATTTTGGATAAAATCTAGGGTTTGGTTTTGAAATCAAATGAGGGGCTTTCAAATGGATTCTTGAAAATGGTTGTGGGATTGTAAATATGGTTAAACTATCTTCAAATTGTGGTTTTTGATACTTAGAATTGATTTTTGAAGAGAATGGGATTTTGCCCTAAAATCTCAAATGTTTGATTTGTAAAGAAAGAAATGAAAATGATGTTGGATTTTTGTGAAATTGGAATGATGACGATGTTGATGATAATGGTGGAGTCGGATATGTATTATCACTCCCATCTTGAAATTTTGAAAAGTATATCTTTATTAGAAATTGTCTATCTGTTTAGAGATATCTATTTTGGACTATCGGTAGAAGATAACTATGATTGTTGTTGAAATTGCATGAGAAATAGGCAAATTGAAACTAATTTCTTATGCATTTGCATTTAGTATTGTTGCATACTTAACACATTGAAAATGTATATTGTTTTTGAGAAAAACGGGTGAGTACCTTGGTGAATCTGGGTAAGGGTGTATTTGTGGTATTATGTTGGCCTGTGTGTCCTCAGAAAGCTGCGCAGTTAGGTGCTATAGCGATCCAAGCTTAGACCCGACCCATTTATTGCTTTTGAATTCGGAAAACCATATCAGTGGCGATCGTTTTTTTCTTTTCATAGTTGGTTTTGGCTTCAAGGGTCAACACCATCCTAGTTGGTGTTGACACTGCCTCCTTTCCCTTGTCTTGTTCAGCTCCTAGGGTCGACACCAGCCTTGGTGGTGTCGATACCATCTGACTACTGTGTTCTTGGATAGCTACTGGAATTTAGGGTCGACACCAGCCTTTGTTGGTGTTGACACTTGTCTTTTGTTATTTGCCTATGGGGTCGACACCAGTCTGGGAGGTGTCGACCCTTGTCTGTTGTTGAAATTGGAATTAGCTACTGAAATTTGGTGTCGACACCTTTGGTCCGAGTGTCACAACCCAAACCCGCCCATATAGGTTTAGCATCGTAATCAGCTAGTAATCCTGGGATTACTGAGTGCCTCTAAGACAGATTAACATAATATTAGGGGCTAGCGGAAGTAGATAGCAAATATACAACGTCCATTGAGATGTGCAGACTTATATGAGACAGTAAAATTTTAGAACTTTACATTCATACATTTACACATCATCATATATATATGGGCTAGACAAAAAGGGACTTAGCCCTATTTACAAAATAAATAGAAACTTGTTTAACCAATTAAGAAAACAAAACTTAAACTTTAATCACATAGCCATAACCATTTGACATATCTGGAATCTCCACGGGAGGCACATAGGTTGGCTGACAAAAATAGATTCCAGGCAAATGCCTCTAAGCCTTGTCATGCGCTTGATCACCTACGTACATAAATAATACAGTGAGCTGGAGCCTAGTGAATAATAACGAAGTAAAGGGTTTCAATGAATGATGTCCATCACAGAGTCAGAAATCAGAGTTCATATCAAAAACAGGTTCTTATCAGAAAAAGAGTCTTATTCATATTCAAATTTCAATCAAAAACAGAATCATATCCATATTTTTATTCAAATCATATACAGAAATCGGAGTTCTTGCTTAATCTTACATAGTACATCCATTAGCACTAACAGATCATATACAGAGTATCAAAGATCATACTTGTCAGTTCCATAGAGAAACCTCCGACCGGGTATGGATAACTTGTCAGTTCCATAAAGGAACCTCCGGACTGGGAACGGATAACTTGTCAGTTCCATAAAGGAACCTCCAGCCGGGTGCAGATAACTTGTCAGTTCCATAAAGGAACCTCCAGACCAGGAACATATAACATACTTGTATCACAAATACTTATCGAAAATTGGACAATCATTTATAGTGCAGAACATAACATTTCATAAAACAAATCTTATTTCATATACAAAAATAATTTAACTTGAACATAGTTTTACTAAGTTATTACTCGCAGATAGCTACAGAAGCAAATCAAACAAATTGGACAGATAAGATAAATCAGGCAGACAATAGTGCATGACTTGCACAAGCACATAACATTAGGGGTGTGCATAATACCGTCGAAACCGCCAAAACCGCCAAAACCGCACCGAACCGCACCGTCAAGGCAAATTCGTTATTATTTGCCAATCGAACCGCCGGTTTTTCGTAAGAAAAATGGCAAATTCTAGTGACACTTTTATCAATCCGTCGGTTTCTATTTTTCTTCCAAACCGCACCGACCCGCACCGCTATTAAATCATGTTTTATAAGATTCTAAATTTTTTTTTTTACTTAAGTTTGCTTGTTGTTCTATACCTTAGAATATAGTATTAAATTACTGCTCGAGGGGAATTCAAGATGTTAGTAATCCAAAATACAGTTAGATTCCAATTCACTTTTCAATCTTTTTTTTTTTTCTGGCCATGTTGAAACTTGCATCAGCTCACTTTTCAATCTAAATACTTTTCAACAGTAAACATTTTCAATATATTGTAAACCCTGAATGATATTAATTTTATGTATTGTATTTGATCATTGTAGCTTCCACAGATGTTTGTAATGAACTGATGGCATAGTCGCTTGATATTATCATGTTGTTGCTACACTTGCTGCATCAGAAGAAAGCTTCGCAAGATGCTTAACATCACGGTGTCTGTCGTCTTTTTTTTACTCTTTGATTTAAGTTTTGTAATTTGAATTATATTTTTATAAACCGCCAATCCGCCCGAACCGCCAAGGCAAATCCGTCATTATTTGCCAACCGAACCGCCGGTTTTTGATAAGGAAAATGGCAAATTCTAATGACACTTTTATCAATCCGCCACTCGCCATACGGTTTCTATTTTTCTCTCAAACCGCACCGACCCGCACCGCGCACACCCCTACATAACATATACACATTGAAATAACATATCAATTCATTGATCAAACTTGACTTTCTTGTCTTTTCTGTCTAAGTAGTCTGAAGTTCTACTATGCGTATTCTTTCTTATTCAAATGAACCGGGTTCTTATTTCACTTATTCTTTTATTATTAAGTCATTTTTCAATAGACCAATTTCTTACTTGGCTTCTTAAACAATTACAACTACTAGATCAATGATTCATTATTAATTAACTAATTTATATTAATTGTTAGCTATTAATCTTCAATGAGCCATAAATCATGTCTAGAATGCTTGGAAGTGAAAGAGAACGAAAACCGAAATATGAAACAGCTTTTCAAAATTTTCTGAAACAGGACTGTTTGCTCGAGCGCAACATTGGTCGCTCGAGCGGACCCCTTAGTCTGCAAAAATACTGGTTTGCTTGCATTCTACGCTCAAGCAACGGTGACAAATTCTGGGTTTTCCATAACGTTGTTTAAACTTCAGTACACATTACCAAGGCTCCAAATTCATGCATGACTCACTCGAATATGCAAAAACATTCCAATTACATATGTTTGTTTAATGAAACTTAAAATTGAATCTATAAGGCCCTTTCAACAATATTTGCATGTATGAAATTTAAATCAAAATCAAACTAAGTTTTGATTCTCAAATATAAATTATAATTTATTTCCATATTGTCCAAATTTAAATTTAATTCATTTCATCCATATCAAACCCAATTTCAATCTCATAAGTTCTAAATATGAATTAAGCTTTCAAAATATAATTCCAAAATATAATTTCAAAACATAGATTTAACATGGGCTTGTGTAAAATAATACAAACTCTTTAAATATAAGAAAACTTGATCAATTTGAACCATTGACATCAGAACTCCTTTAATATAAAATTAAATCTCATTCTTCATAAACTCATACTTTTTAACCCAAAACTTAATTACAGATGTTTCAAACTATGTTCAATTTGAATAAAACTTTTAATTTGAATTACATACATGGATTCAAAATTAAAATTAAACCAATTCCTATCTTTCATAATAAAATCAAAACATTGTCTAACTTTAGGATTAATCCCAAATTTCCATTAATTTGATTTTTATAAAATTTCTTCATTCTTTTCTTCAAAACATGAAATTGATTATCTTAAATTCTTCAAAATCCATGATGCATGTATAAAACACTTATCAAATCCAACCAATTCTTTATTATCAGCCCAAACTATAATTTGACTTCTTAATTTATATCACAACCAAACTCATAAACTTTAAAATATGAATTAAATTCTTAAATCTAGAAGATTCACATGCATGTAAGATAACCTTCAAATTTATGAAGGATGACAAAGATGAAACTCAAATATTAATTACAACATCAATTTCTTAATTATCAAACCTAACTCAATTTTTTTCATTCTTTTCCTAATTCTTTCTATTTCCATGAAATTAAACCCATTTATTCTTGATTTTGGTTGTTAAGTAATCAATCTATAAGGATTAAGCTTGAATTTTTTACCTAAACTCTTGAATTTGATGAATCTTTTGATAATTCTTGAACTCCCCTTTATTCCACACATTTCCTAGCTTTTCCTTCCTTATTTCTTCTTCTTCTTGAACTCTTGAGTTGGATTTCTAGCAGCTAACTCTCTCTTCGGTCCTTCTCTTTCTCTCTCTCAGTCTTTTTGCTTCCATTACATTCCTATTCAACATATTGAGTTCACCTTTTTCTTTTTCTTTTTCTTTTGTTCTCACTGACTCTAGAACTCACCAGCACACACACACCTTTGTCTCAACATCACACATATACACACACTTGTATAACCAGAATTCTCAGCACACCCACACAGGTTTCTCTCCACACCCACACACTCACAATTCTAGATTCTTTCTTAATTTAATTCATGAATAAGATTAGCTTAATTTAAATAACACTTAGTCTTAATAAATCTTAATTAACACATATTAAATTAATTATAACTAATCATAAATTCACATAATTTAATTTGTCTAATTTGACTTTCTTTAGAGCCCAATTAATTATATTAATCTATCATTCTGAATCAGATTTTTAATCAAACTCCCAAAAGGCTCCAAATATTAAATTAAACTATTTCCATTCTCATTTTGGTTTCTTAAATCATTTATGCCTTTAATTTCTAATCAGACTCAAAATTTCGTCAATAAATTACATATATCAAATTAGGCATCAGACATAAATGGATTTAATTCATAACAATCTTAATTCCTAATTCGTATAACTTCATTAACTCTAATTCGGACCCATTAATCAAATCTCAATTTTAAAAATCTGAATCAAATAATTAATTAAACTCCCATATGATCCGATACTCGAAATTAAAATATTCAATCACCATTTCATTTAGGTTTTCAATTTCTTAATTCCAAAATAAATCCTCATAGAAATCATATACAAATTAGTTTCCATAATTTCATAAATCCTGAATTAAATCAGAGTAACGAGCAATTAAATTTCAAATCTCTCTTGATTATTAAATGCTAATTATTATACATGGTGGGGTCAATCACACCAAGGGTCAAAGCCTGTCTGTACCAAAACGTTGCATTTTTGCCATTTCTTCCTGCAGGCGTCGACTCACCTTTGGGTCCGATGGGATCGACCCTTTTTTTTTTTTTTTTTTTCAGAATTTCAATTCAGGTTTGGGGGCCCCTACTTTTTGAGAGTTTTGACTTATTCTTTTGGGTTGACTTGGACTTTATTTCACTTTAACCTAATTACTATACAATTTAGGGCCCTCACTTACTCTTTTTCTTCAACTTTTCACCGTTCTCTTCTTTCTTCTCTAAAAACCGTGGAATCTCTCTTTTTTCTCTCTAAATCCACCTTTTCTCAACACTAGATCTTCAGATCTACCTCATTTGAAGCATCACCTTACCTTGCTTCTTTGGTTAAGTGTAGAGCTTGTCGAGAGTTTTGTTTGATCGGAGCAAATCGTCGCTTTCATCTTCGTCGATTTTTTGGATTTTCTTTCTTTTTCCTCTTCTAAGCTTAAGGGTAGGGATATCTCTCCTTTC
>NW_021025829.1:93812-147249 GCF_004153795.1 Camellia sinensis | reverse complement strand
ACAATGCGCTAATTATACAACCTAGCATACGCAATGCTATGAAATAAAATGGCATACACAATGCATAAATGGACTTACACTAACACAAGTGGACCTCAGCTACACTCACATAAGAGGTCATTAGATGAAAATGAGACAACTCGAGATGCGTGCACGCATGCACGCAAATCGAGGACCGATCCTAAGGCACCGAATGCCACTCTAACAAGACATGGCAAGGCATGGAATATGGCATACTAGCATGCAAATTTCAGTAGTAAAACAAGATGCAAAACAGCCCCAAAACATGACAATATGGCACCCGATGCATGAAATGAGACCCGAAATGCAAAACTAGGTGCACGCAATGGCCTACAGCTATGCAAAGCATGCATTATTTGAACATGAAATGTAAATAAAGACTCAAGAAAGTCCCAAAAAAAGCATCTTTACAGTTGTAAGTAAGGCCAAACAGCGAACACAGATAGGGCTAAACCGATATGCAAAAATGGCCCTAAATGTGAGATAAAGAAGCAAGTCACAGCTTCTGGCCCCAAACAGGAGAGGGTCCTTCAACAATGTTGAAGAGGGACCCAAAACATGGTATTTTACAGTTTATTACCGAGCCAAAAATAGTACACAAGCATGCTCAAAATACTATGCAAAACAAGGCCAAAAAGAGAGCTATAACACAAAGTACAAAAAGGATGCCTCAAAAAGTAAAAGACCCTTAATGAAATATGAATAGGGGGTCAAAATAAGGCCATTTATAGTTTGGACCAGGGCCCAAAAACAGAAGCACAAGAGGCTAACAAATCATGCAAAAATGAAGCCAAAAGAGGGATACAAAGGCAAGTGGAAAATGGAAGCCTCAAACAGTGATGAGCCCTTCAACAATGTTGAAGAAGGGATCAAAATAAGCCACTCTACAGTTTATGACATGCCTCAAAACAATTTATACATAGGCCAAAAATACTACACAAGAAAATGGCATACAAGAGAGGCAATGAAGCAAGTGCAATAAGGAGGCCTCAAACAGTGAGAGGCCCTTAAACAAACATGAAAAATAGCTCAAAATAACCCTAGCTCCAGTTAGGGTCGGAGCGCAAAACAGCAAGCAAGTATGGCTAATGTATTGAACAAAATAAAGCACAAAAAAGGAGAATAGGGACTCACCCTTGAAGACCAATCTTTGACAGCTCCTTGGCTTGAGTTTGGTGGCTCCTTAGCTCTGAAAATAGCCCTGAAGCTGGTGGAATGGATGATGGTGATGTAGTGCTAGGTGGTGGTGTGGAAATGGTGTAGGGCTTGAGGGTTTGGAGCTTGGAAATATAGAGAAAGAGAGATACAAGGCAAGAGGCTTGGGGGAAATTTTTGTAACCCTCAATATGCAGCTGGGGGGCCTACTATATAGGAAAAAGAGGGGGGAAAATGGAGGGAAATGAATCAGGTTTCCCCCCAAAAATGCAGCCCCCCGGATACAGAATCTGGGGGGAAAATGAGGGTGTATCTGCACTGTACTTGATGCAAGGATTCTGGCCGGCCAGTTATTGAGACTGTAGGTGGCCGGCCGACCCTCCCCATGGCCGGCCGGCCAAGGGTCAAAAGGTTCAAGTATGATTAGTGGCCGGCCACCTCAAATTGGTGGCCTCCCATGTGTGCACAACACAATCATGTGGTCAAAAACTGGAGATAGTGAACCAGGAGAGAGAACAACCCACTTTTAGGAGGGGTTCAAAAGGGGCAGAAAGAATTACTGGCTGGCCACCAAATATTGGTGGCCTCCCAGATGTGTACATCACAAATATGGGGTTTAGGGTGCAAGAAAATGGCCCAAGGGTGGTCAACATTGGCTTTGAAGTGAGAAAGAACGGGCGACGGAGGGCGATGAAGGGATAAAGTTGGCTGACAGAACAATTACTGGCCTCTCATCCTTCTGTGACCTTCCTAGCAATGAAACAGAGGTCCTTGCCAAAAACGAACCAAAACCGATGCAAAAAGAAGGTTCGGGGGCCGAAACGCGCAGCCTGGGGGCCCCGAAAACTGACTGTTAGGCACCGGGAGTGGTGTTCGAACACGAAGTCGGTTTCTCGGACCACAGTGTCCCTCAAAAGGGAGTAAATAAGATGCATGCCAAAAACTGGAGCAAATGGAGGTGGTTAAGCAGTCCCGAACCGAGGCACACGGCCAACGGCCCCGAAAAACTAGAAACCGGACTCCAAATGGGCAAAACGGCCTATGACCACGAAACGTAGCCTACGGCCACTGAGAGATGATCTACGAGACATCTCCCTCCTTTCGGGAAGAGAAAACAAAGAAAACGGAACCTGGTTCGCAAACCGAGGCAAAGCACAAAAGAGTCTGGAAGTCCGGAGGCAAGGCTCGCAGCCGAGACTCTGAAACTTCTGAACGAGCACAATATGCAATATCACCGAGCGCTCAACTGGTGACGTCTGAGTCTCAAGGTCGGTCAAAAATGGGGTGTCTACAATCACCAACAACATGGTCACGACACTGACCAATGTTTCAGATTGCGTCATGAGATTCAAGACCTCATTGACAAGCAGGTGATTGTACCTCTAGAAAAACCCAATGTCACAACAAACCCTCTTCCACCGCACAACCAAGCTCCACCTCCTAAAAGAATCAACTTCATCCAGACTGGGGTTGTGTCTTACGATCCCAGCATATATATCACTCCTTCCCACCTGCCTAAGCCGGAGGTGCTCCTTCCTGACTGCACTGACTCTTTGTGCATGTCGGACATCTCCAAAACCCAACCCAAGCCAATGGTGGTGACTGGCAGAGATAGAACAGAGGAGATTTCAGAAGAGGATCGAATTGTTCAATCAGGGTTTGAGCAGTCTGGGAGTGTCGCTGGGGAAGCCTATGATCCGAGTGATTACATTCTGCCAGCAGGCCAGTTTGAGCCTAATACTGAATTGCCAGAGAGGGCAGAGCTGTGTGTGATCCGAGAAGATGGATTTGAGTAGGGGACAGATGGTTTGACGGTTGTGGAAGGGGACTTGGTCAACCTCCAGTTTTTCAACGACCAAGATCCAGGAGACGCGGCAGTCAACTGGTTTGATTATGAGGAATCAGCAGAGGCTACTGGGTGGCTTGATGACTTGCCAGACATTCTTGACGAAGCTCAGTTAGAACAGGTCCCGGCAGGGACAAGTATATCAGTGGTGGCCGGAAGGGCCGGAAATCAGAATGAATCGCCGGAGAGCGCCGGTGCTAAGAATTCCGCTCGAGACTTGGGCATTATGAATGCGGGGATTGTTGAACAACCAGCTGTACTGACACAGCTGGAACAAGAAAGGTTTGAGGATGCCGAGAGAATTAGGAAAGCTAAGGGCCCTGAGGGGACTGAGAGTGCTGTGTGCACGAAGATAGAGAACGCTGCGAGCATGTGGACGGAGAGTACTGCGGGTGCAATTAAACCGGAGCCAGGCAGGTGTCTGTTGGCTGCCGACGGAATTTGGTGGGAGGACGATGATTTATGTCTTGTCCACACGGATGAGGATTGAGGGAGTAATCAGCCAGATGATACCTAGTATATCGGTGAGGTCGATCATATGATGAGAAGCGGACGGTATTTCAAGCCCCCGCACCTAGACCAGCCGGAGACATCTAGGAAGGATAAGGAAGTTGAGAGACAGAAAGAGAAGCAAGTCGAAGAAGAGGCTGTACTGAAGCAGTTAAAGAAGGTACAAGCAAACATCTCTATCTAGGGACTGCTTATGGCATAGCGAGTGCATCGACAAGCTGTCTTATCGGCCATGGACAAGGCCAAGCTCTCTATAGACACCACGCTCGAACAGCTGGTATGCTTAGTTTTTCCGGAAGGAGCTACCCCGATGTTGACCTTTTCTGACAAAGAACTGCCACCTAAGGGTGCGAACCACAACAAGCCACTCTACATCTCCGTGGAGTGCAGAAATAAATGGATACCCGTGGTGCTTGTCGACACAGGGTTTGCCATCAATGTATGTCCAGCGAGGACTGCCTATGCAATCGGCTTGAAGACCGCGGACTTTGTGCCAACTTCCCAGGTGATTCGGGCATACGACAATACAAGCAGAGAAGTCATGGGGACAGCGAAAATTCAGACCAAGGTTGGGCCGGGGCAGCATGAAATTGACTTTCACATCCTAGAGGTTCCCGCCACTTTCAATCTGCTCTTGGGGCGGCCATGGCTACATCAAGTGAAGGCAGTTTTTTTACCTTGCATCAAATGGTGAAATACCCCCATGGAAAGGGAGTAGCCATTGTTTTTGGGAATTCATCGATCCATCCACCGCCGGAAGTATCTACTTTTTAGAAATTGAGCACGGTATGAAGGATGTGTTCTTATCCGGTTTTACCCTAGCTAAGGCCCGAGTCGTGCAGAACATCTTAGCTGTTAATGAGGGGGTGTATGTCAGTGCTCAATCGGTATACCTCATGAACAAGCTTCAACATATCCCCGGGATGGGATTAGGAAAGAGCGGCCGAAAGGGCGTCGCAGCATCGGCCGAGGTGCCACATAACCCACATAACCCACATACCTTTGGTTTGGGTTATCTGCCCACCAAAGAAGATTGGATAAGGAAGGGTAAGGAGATGGCTGGGAGAGCCAGAGCGAAGAAGGCGGGGAAGCCTTTTGACTTAATGCACCAGCCCATTCAGGGTACCCTAAACGAACGCTTCATCCGGGAGGGGGGGACTTTCCGTTCTGTGGCTTCGCAGAGCCGTGGCTGAACGCGGAGAGGAAGCGCGTGCCGGGGTTTGAGATCTTCTTTGACCTGCAGTTACCCAGGGATGACGTTGTCGGAGAGCAGATGTAGACGTCCCCGAACGCCCCGAGAGGAACGAGTCCCCCGTTCTGTTCAATATTGGGCTCACTACAGTTCGGACTCTCAATTTGTCACGGTTCTAAATCTGAACCAAAGAGTCCAAATCCAGCAAATCGTTTTGAGAAAACAGATTTTGAAAGAAGTGCCAAACATGGACTGCTTTGCCAGATACAGAGTCGCCACCTAAATATTTTATTTTGGGGAAATTTAGGAAACCCTGACTCGTGAAGAGCTTGAGAATGAAGAGGAAAGACGGGGAAATTGATGGAATTAAAGTAGACTTCAAGAGATTAGCTCAAGGTATGTGAAATCAACTTAACCCCTTAAGAATGATCTATTATTAGTTTAAATTCATGATCTAAAATGAAGAGTAAATACCTAATTGCGTTGGGGTTGAGAAATATAGGTTTAAATGAACTCTTTTCATGAATTGAACCTTGGTTCCTTAAGAGTTGTTTAATTGAAGAGTTAAATTCTTTATATTTGTTTATCTTGAGGTTGATTATGGGAAGTTGAGCTCTAATCTTGAGGTTTTGCATGGTTAGCTATATATGTGAATGAAGACATATGTATATAAGAAAGAAGTGAGCTTGAACCCCAAACCATGGCTATTTTATGCTTTTGGTGTTCTAATCTGTAATCTTGTTCATGTGATTGAAAAATTGAGTAGTATTTTGGAGTTATGATCTTTAATGGAAGCTAATAATGTGAAATTTATTATGTATTCACACACACGCACACTTATTACAGTTGTGCCCTCGCGCAGAGGGTCTGAATAAATATTATACAGTCCCAAATGAATAATACAGTCCGAATAAGTACAAAACCCTAATTAATTAACAAATTTAACTAGGAAAGCAATAAATTGGCATGCAAGCCAGGGACTGCCTCAAATCTGCTCCGGATGATGAATGATGCATGCTCGGATTGCCTTGTGCGGAGAATCCCTCGCGATGCCCCAGTTTGTCTCTGTTTGCAATTATTCTTGGGATGCATGCCAAGCTCCGGAAGGCTGCTGATTTTGATTTGCTGCAACAGAGAGTGACAAAGGGGCATGGCAAAGTATTTTCACATATGTATGCATGACTACTCTTCGGGGAGTGTAGTCCTCGATTCTCGTGCCACCAATCACGCATATCGATGCATGATGGCCGAGGAGTCGAATTGCACGACTTAATATGAAATGAATGCACACATAAACACGACAAGACTGAGACTCCATCATGGATAATCCGGAGTGTCGGTGACTGGGAATTAAGACACGTTCCGTCACTCGGAGTACGAAACGTCCCTCGTTTCCCGTGCTCGGGCTAACTCCTATCCCAAACACAATGCAATATGCATGATATGCATGAATGCAACCCTAACATGCAACCTAGCATACACAATGCTATGAAATGGCATACACAATGCACGATGTAACGAAACATACACAATGCTCTAACATACAACCTAGCATACACAATGCTATGAAATGAAATGGCATACACAATGCATAAGGACTTATACTAACATGAGTGGACCTCAGCCACACTCACATCAGTAGCCATACAATGAAAATGAGACAACTCGAAATGCGTGCCCACGTGCACGCGAACCGAGGATCAACCCTAAGGCACCAAATGCCACTCTAACAAGACATGGCAAGGCATGGAATATGGCATACTAGCATGCAAATTTCAGTAGCAAAATATGATGCAAAACGGCTCCAGAACATGGAAACATGGCACTCGATACATGGAATGAGACCCGAAACATGAAATTGGGTACATGGAATGACCTATGGCTATGCAAATCATGCATTATTCGAACATGAAGTGTGATGACAGAATCAAGAAAGTCCCAAAACAAGCATATTTACAATTTTAAGCAAGGCAAAAAAGTGAACACAAATAGGGCTAAGTTAACATGCAAAAATGGCCCCAAAAGAGAGATAATGGCAAGTAGCAGCTGCTGGCCCTAAATGGCCAAGATCCCTTCAACAAAGTTGAAGAGGGGCTCAAAACATGGTATTTTACAATTAGTGACCAAACCCAAAACAGTGCACATGAAAGCTTAAAATACTATGCAAAATAGGCCTAAAGAGAGGTTTAAACACAAAGAGCAAAAAGGGAGCTTCAAACAGAAAAAGTCTCTTGATCAAACATGAAGAGGGGGTTAAAATAAGGCTATTTACAATTCAGACCAGAGCCCAAAAACACAATCACAAGGGCTAACAAAACATGCAAAAGTAAGGCCAAAAGAGGGATGAAGAGGCAAGTGACAAAAGGAAGCCTCAAACAGTGAAGAACCCTTCAACAATGTTGAATAAGGGCTCAAAATAAGCCACTTTTCAGTTTATGACCAAGCTCAAAACAGTTTAAAAATGAGCCTAAAATACTATGCAAGAAAGAGGCATACAAGAGAGGTAAAGAAGAAAGTGGTAGCTAGAGACCTTAAACATGGAAGGACCCTTAATCAATCATGAAAAATACATCAAAACATGACTATTTTCAGTTAGGGTCGGAGCCCAAAAATGTAAGCAAGTATGGCTTAGATATAGAACAAAATAAAGCACAAAAGAGGGAGAATGAAGACTCACCCTTGTAGACCAAGCTTCAGCAGCTCTTGGCTTGAGAAAAGGTGCTCCTAAGCTCTGGAAAACCAGCTCCAAGTGTTGGAAAGGATGGTGGTGGTGTGGTGCTATGTGGTGGTGTAGAAAGGGGTGTGGGATTTGAGGGGTTTTGAGGGTTAGAGTGTAGCGAGAGAGAGATACAATGTAGGAGGCTTAGAGAAGATTTTCTAACCCCTCAAATGGGAGCTGGAGGGCCTGGATATATAGGCAAAAGAGGGGGGGAAAATGGGGGGAATGGAATTCAAATTTCCCCCCAAAAGTTGGCCCCCCCGGATACAAAATCTGGGGGGAAACAGAGGGCATTTTTGTAAAGTACCTGGAGAGAGGATCATGGCCGGCCGGTTTCCTAGGGTTTAGGTGGCCGGTCGGCCTTCCCCATGGCCGGTCAACCAAGGGTCAAAAGGGTCAATGAAGATTAATGGCCGGTCATGGCAAAAAGAGGGCCTCTCATGTGTGCACAACACAACCATGTGGTCAAAAACTGGAGAGAATGAACCAGGAGAGAGAAAAGGCCACTTTTAGGAGGGGTTCAAAAGGGTCACACACAATTACTGGCCGGCCATATGATATTGGTGGCCTCCCAGGTGTGTACAACACAAATATGTGGTTTGGGGCAAGAAAAAGTGGCCTTAGGGTGGTCAACATTAGCTTTCAAGTGGGAAAAACGGGCGACGGAGGGCGATGAAGGAATAAAACATGGTCGTCAGAACAATTGCTGGCCTCCCATCCTTCTACGACCTTCCTAACAATGAAACAGAGGTCCCTGCCAAAAATGAACTCAAACCGATGCAAAATGGAGGTTCGGGGGCCGAAACGCGCAGCCCGAGGCCCCAAAAATTGACTATTAGGCATCGGAAGTGGTGTTCGACCACGAAGTTGGTTTTTTGGACCGTAGTGTCCTTCAAAAGGGAGTAAATAAGATGCATGCCAAAAAAAACGGAGCAAACGGAGGTGGTTAAGCAGTCCCGAACTGAGGCACACGGCCAACGGCTCCGAAAAATCGGAAACCGGACTCCAAACGGGCAAAATGGCCTACGACCACGTAACGTAGCCTACGGCCACTCAGAGATGATCTACGAGACCTCTCTCTCCCTTCTGGAAGAGAAACAAAGAAAACCGAGCCTGGTTCGCGAACCGAGGCAAAGCACGCAAGAGCCCCGAAGCCCGGAGGCAAGGCTCGCAGCCGAAACTTTGAAACCTCAGAATGAGCACAATATGCAACATCACCAAGCGCTCAATCGGTGACGTCTGAGTCTTAAGGTCGGTCAAAAATGGGGTGTCTACAGCAGACAGACCCATTAGCTGAGGTTGAGCAGAGCAAGAAAGTGGAGTCTGAGGACGTCGAAAGTGAAATGGGGGTGGCGCTGGCGTGTCTACTTTCAGATCCTCCGATCGAACAGAAGTGTTTGGGGGATAATTTCTAGGTATACGTGATCGGGAATGGAACGGCTACGGGCCTACCAGCAAACATTTTGGATGCATCTATCGCACCCTCTTTCATTTGGCAGTATGAAGAGGGATTTTTGTCCAGCAGTACCGGGTCAGGTAGTGAGCCGGAATCTGATTCCACTGAATCTAGTGAGTCGGAATCAGGTTCCAGCTCGACTGAGTCTAAGCCTGGTAATCCTGGGGATGATAACCCGAATGCCACAGTCTTGTCCAGGTCGTCTTTTTCTTTCTCTTTTGAGTCTGTTGTAACCGAAGAGTCGGACGATTTGGATGTGCTTAATGAGAATCAAGTAGCTGTGATTTATGAGTACTTTTCTGTGCCCTTGATTTATTGCATTAATTCAGACTTTCAAAATTTTGATGAAAACGACGAGGAAGAAATTCCTCCGGTTTTGCAATGCTTAATTGAACAAGAGCAGGAAAGATTTGTTAAACCCTTAATGGATGAAATCACTACCGTGAATGTCGGTACTAAGGAGGACCCGCGGCTGGTCCAAATCGGGTCCACGTTGTCTTCGGAGGAATGCGAGCACTTAGTCGCTTTATTAAAAGATTTCAAAGATGTTTTCGCGTAGTCCTACGAAGACATGCCTGGAATCGATCCTGAGATTGTACAGCATCGGATCCCTCTTGACCTCGAGGCCCGACCCGTTAAACAAAAACTCAGAAGAATCCGCCCGGATTGGGCCCTCAAGATTAAGGAAGAAGTCACCAAGCAAATTGACGCAAGTTTCTTGCAGGTATCCGAATACCCGACCTGGTTGGCTAACATCGTTCCAGTGCCAAAGAATGATGGTAGGATCCGAGTATGTGTGGATTTTAGGGACTTAAACAGAGCTAGTCCGACGGACGACTTTCCCTTGCCGCACATTGATGAGTTAGTGGACTTCACAGCGGGGCATGCTTTGCTTTCGTTTATGGATGGCTTCTCAGGCTACAACCAGATAGTGATGGCACCTGAAGACCGAGAAAAGACTGCCTTCACCACCCCATGGAGGACATACTGTTACAGAGTGATGCCGTTTGGGTTGAAGAATGCTGGAGCTACATATCAACGGGCCGCGACCACGATATTGCATGACATGATCCACAAAGAGGTTGAGGTGTACGTGGACGACATGATTGTCAAGTCCAAAGAAAGGGAGGGCCACTACACCACCTTGCAAAAATTCTTTCAAAGGATCAGAGAATTCCGGTTGCGGTTGAATCCTCAGAAGTGTACGTTTGGTGTTACAACAGGAAAAATGTTGAGGTTTCTCATTACACAGAGGGGTATCGAAGTCGACCCTTCCAAAATCAAGGCCATCCTAGAAATGCCACCACCAAGGACTAAAAAGGAGGTGCGAGGCTTTCTGGGTAAAGTGCAATTCATAAGACGGTTTATCTCAAAATTAACCTTGACTTGTGAACCACTTTTTGGTCTCTTGAAGAAAGGAAAGAAATTCCAGTGGGACGGCCGATGCCAAGCTGCTTTTGAAAAAATCAAGGAATATTTACAGAACCCACCTGTGTTGTCGCCACCAGAACCGGGAAGACCGTTGATATTGTATCTTTCGGTAACTGAGACCACAATAGGCTGCATACTTGCGCAAGAATCAGAGGACAAAGTGGAAAGGGCCATCTATTATCTGAGCAAGAAGATGTTAGAGTATGAAACTCGCTACACACCATTGGAGAAGGCTTGCTTGGCCTTGGTATGGGCTACCAAGAAGCTGCGACACTACCTGTTAGCTCACTCTGTAATGTTGGTTTTGAGATTAGATCCCATCAAATATCTCTTCGAGAAACCGGCACTTACGGGTAGGCTAGCTCGTTGGTTGTTGTTGCTTTCCGAATTCGATCTAAAATATGTGACACGCAAGTCGGTCAAGGGAAGAGCAGTAGTAGAATTCTTAGCCGATCATCCAGTGGAAGGGGGTGAAGCAGTTGAGTACTTATTCCCAGATGAGGCCATTTTGCCTATCGATGACGAGTTTTGGACGATGTATTTCGTCGGAGCGTCCAACCAGTATGGGTATGGAATAGGAGTGTTACTGATAGCACCTGACAATTCCCGTATCCCTCTAGCCTTCAAGCTCCGATTCAAAGTCTCGAACAACGAAGCAGAGTATGAGGCATGCATTGCCGGTCTAGAAGCAGCCCTGGAACTAGGGGCAAGACGGTTAGACGTCATCGGGAACTCGAACCTTGTTGTATCTCAAGCGAAAGGAGATTGGAAAGTCAAAGAAAAAAAGATGATGATGTATCACCAGACCTTGGATTTGTTAATTCCTCGATTTGAGAAGCTAAACTTCGCTCATCTAGCTAGAGAGAACAACAGGTTCGCAGATTCACTAGCAACTCTATCTTCCATGATAGACATCCCGTTTGGAGTCCGGATGCGTCCAGTCATTATTGACCAGAAGTTTGCGTCGGCTTACAAGTCAATTGCTACTATAGACGAGGTTCAAGATGAGAACCCCTGGTATTACGACATTTGGAACTTCTTGGAGAAAGAGGCGTATCCACTAGGGGCAAATGCCAAGGATAAAAGGGCAATCAGAAGAATGGCTGTTCAATTCATCATCTGCGGAGGTAAATTATATAAGAGAGGTCATCTGGGAATGAATAAGCTATGCGTTGAAGCCGAAGAATCAAAACGCCTGATGGAGGCCATCCATAGAGGAGAATGTGGAGCACATATGAACGGGGTAATGCTGGCACGGAAGATCCTCAGACAGGGTTACTACTGGTCCACCATGGAGGAGGATTGTATCGGCTTTGTTCGGCGATGCCACAAATGTCAGATTCATGCAAACCGCATGAACATCCCGCCATCAAAGTTGTACAATATGACTTCTCCATGGCCATTTTCAGTTTGGGGAATCGATGTGATCGGGGCTATCACTCTGAAGGGGTCTAACGGGCATGAGTTCATCCTGGTCGCATTAGATTATTTCACGAAGTGGGTTGAGGCCCAATCCTATGCGGTGTTGAAGGCTTCGCATGTTGCAAAGTTCATCAGAAACAATATCATCTGTCGTTATGGGGTCCCAAACGAGGTCACTTCAGATAATGGTTCCCACTTCAAGAAGGAAGTGATTGACTTGTTAGAGAAATACAACGTCGCTTTTCATAAGTCATCTACATATCGGCCGCAAACCAATGGAGCGGTCAAGGCCGCCAACAAGAATATCAAACACATATTGCAGAAGATGGTGGAAACCTACCGGGATTGGCCAGACAAGCTGTCGTTTGCTCTGTGGGGGTACCAGACTTCAATTAGAGCTTCTACTGGGGCGACTCCGTATTCATTAGTTTATAGGATGGAGGTCGTTCTACCTATTGAAATTGAGGTTTCATCTTTGCGGGTGCTGGCTGAGTGTCAGATAGCCGAAGCAGATTGGCAACAGAACAGATTTGAAGAACTCATGCTTTTTGACGAACGCAGACTGAAAGCACTGTACCATGTTCAAGGCTATCAGCGCAGAATTGTCCGGGCTTTCAACAAAAAAGTTAAGTCTAGGAATCTAAAAGAAGGAGATTTGGTGCTCAAGGATAACCAAGCTCCCATCCACGACCCAAGGGGCAAGTTCAGACCCAATTGGACTGGTCCCTACATCATCAAGTCAATCTGGTCAGGTGGAGCTATGGTTCTAATGGACCTAGATGGCTTGGAGTTCTCACAACCGATCAACATGGACAAGTTGAAGAAATACTACCCCTGAGAGGCTCACTGGGCCGAAAACCCGAAAGGGCGACCTAGGCAAAAGTTAGAGCATTGAAAAAATTGGAAAATATAAAAACTGAGCTCGCAAGGTTGAAAACCCGTAAAGGGCGACCTAGGCAAAAGTTAGAGCGTTAAAGGAGAGTGAAAATACTCAAGTGAACCTAAGCCTGAACTACGTAAGGCTTGATTCCCATCTTTGGGATATGTAGGCAACTTCATCCTGAAGTTCAGCCATAAACTTTTCTCGATCAACTTTGTCCATTTGATCATCTCAACCATCTTTGTCTATTCAGTATTCAAGAGTTCGGTTATGATCTCCGGTGCAGTGCTCTTTAGACTAGGGGCAACTTTCCGTTGCTGTGCAGTGCCGCGGTACTCTTCAGACTAGGGGCAACTTTCCAGTTGCTGGGATCCAGGGTTATGCATCTCAGTGACAGATCTCAGGCATGTCCAGTTCTGATCCATATCGAAAATGGTTTTGAAAAGTTTTAATAAAAGTTGACTATGTTCAAGATTAATCTTTTTACAACTTAGACCATTTTTGGACCAAAGCGGAAAATTTTCAGTACCCACAACCTTCAATTTCATTGATTTCAATACAGAGTTCTCCTGCTCTTGCATACAAATTGAAGTTGTTTTTTATTACATTCATAAAGAAAACTTGAAAGTACTAATAAAGTAATAAATTCGAGGCATAACTAAGTCAGGTGTTCCTGCGCCCCCTCCCAGAGCTGGTCGAAGCCTCTGATGCCAAAGTAGGCCCTTCCTGTGCCTCTTCATTGAGCCAATCCAAGCACTCATCAGACAAGGTGCAACTGAAAGTGGGAGCAGGGGCCAGGAGCTCTCTAGTCCTCCATGCTGTGGCATACCGGGCAAGCTGTGTGCCTCAAACTGGAAATACGGCAGGATACTCTATCCCCTCTGGCGGGCAAGTCTGATCATGACCGAACTGGCGCCGAAACCGGAACGAAAAGTAGAACACACAGTGAGTCAGACCAATCAACTGGATCCCGGTCTGCCGGGACATGCTATAGCTCATTGCCGGGAGATTGAGCCAAGGACAACGCCAAGCAATGCGATCCGTAGACAAATTGCACATCCAGTCGAACCACCATCCCTCATCAAGGGCATCGACTAGTCGTTGTCGGAAGAAGTAGCCGCGAGCTGAGTAGGCTGGGCAAGAGTCCACAACCTGCAATTTATCCATCAACCATACCTGGGGAGGGATTGGAAAATGAGAGAATAAAGAATAGAGAGATGTACAATGAGAGAAAAGTAAGAAAAGGGTTTTATGAGAAAAACCGAGCCTGAGGGCCAAGTGATGTGAGCAATATATATGTGAGAAAGGGTGGGAAACATGCAGCAGTAGTGGACTCCCCGCGAATCTGGTCGTCTCTCGGCGATAGAAAGCATCCAAGCCCATCAGTGTCTCGGCCAATGCCATGACAATGCAGCTCTTTCCTTCCTTCAAGCCTTGAGCAACTTCAATCAGACGGGTGCTAGATCCGCTAAAGCCCGGGGCAAGCAAAAAGTGAGATAGCATGCACAAGCAAAAGGCGTGTTGCCGAAAACCTTGCCAATGATGGTCGCCGCGGTTACCGGCATTAGAAAAGCGATGAATCAAGCCAAGGATATCCAGTTCCCCGTTGCAGATCAGAGATCGAGCATCGTGCATGGTGAGCCCACACATCTGTCCTAAAGCTTGGGCGTGACCGAAGCGAAACTGGGACAAAATCTCTTCATGGTGTTCAGATTCCATCAAAACTTGAAAATCTTTGAAGGTCGGACACATCTCTTGCCCACCGAAGCTAAAGACGTGTGTTACCGGATTCCAAAACCTCGTCGTGGCATGGAGGAGCGGAATGTGCAGCGAAGTACGGCTCAGCGTGAATAGTGCATTCAAGCCGAAGCCCTGGAAGTTTAACTTTTCTGAGCCATCTAGAGAAGCAATCCAAGCTGTGAGATTTTGGGTGAGAAATTCCTCCATTTTGGTGCAAAACTAAGATGAAATGAGAGAACCACGAGGCTAGAGTTTTTAAAGAGGATAAGGCACTGTTCGGAGGACACGTGTCGAAAATTTGGTGGTTGCCAAGCTAGGTGGCCGGCCGGCCGGCCACCTTTTCTGGCAGGCCGACCACCCCTCTCCCCTCCAATGCAAAAAGCTGGTCGGCCAGCTCCCTTAGGTGGTCGGCTATCAAGAGGAGGGTGGCTTTAGTCTTGTTCTAGCCTCTAGAAGAAAGTTCCAAGCATTTCCATGCATTGGGGGCGTTAAAGGTGCGAGTTTTCCTCTGTTTTGGATGCGTTCCGTCACCCAGATCGGCCGAAATGCATTCGTCTATCGAGTTGTTGTTAAATCCTGCTTATTGAGTTGTTGTTTTTGCTTATCGAGTTGTTGCTTTGCTTACCGATTTGTTAAGCTTACCAAGTTGTTAAGTTTTGTCGAGGTGACGAGTTTTGTGTATTGAGTTGTTACTCTTTGTTTATCAACATTGTTGTGTCTTGCTTATCGAGTTGTAAGTTTAATCAACAGTGTTGTGTCTTGCTTATCGAGTTGTAAACTAGCTAAGGTTATGTTCTTTCTTAGTAAGTTAAGTTGCTTTGTTGGTTGCGTCGGTTCACTACCTAACTTGGCAATTTTCAATGCACGATTTTCATTCAATCTCATTTTTGTGCAAAATAATGCAATGCGATGCAAGAACATAAAATACAACATTTTTTTGAACAAAAGTTGTTTCATTCCATCATGTTTCCTTTGTTACAACATTTTACAGCAAGGGTACGAGTTTTACAGAAAATAAAAACTGCCTAATAACGTACAATGTGCTACAACTACTAGTAAAAAAGGCAAATAAAGCAGGAACATCTGTGCTCTCAAGCGTAAGAAAAAGAGGCCCTCTTCGTCCTCTTCCGCGGAACAACCTCTGTGCCATCTCCATCAGCACCACTATCCGAATCGGAGCCACTATCCTTGGAATCTTCCTTGGCATCACCTCCGCCCTCAGAGCCAGACTCAGAGTCATCCTCTCTGCCAGCAGATGTCTCTGACTGACGATGCGCAAACTCCTCCTCCTCAATGATATGTGCTCTGTGCCCAACTCCCCTCTCCCGGCTCCTCGAGAAGGCCTAGATGGTCCAGCTTCTTGGGAAGGCCCAGATGGCCCGGCCTGTGGTCCAGTATATATCGGAGGCATCTGAAAAGGAAGAGTGCAATTTGAATGCATTAGCCAAAATATGTATATTAGATATACAGATAAAAAGCTTAATGGAGTGGATGTATGCAAATATAGTACATAGATGTGGTGCGTGTCAGATGTGCGCTCCGCATACAGTCGGTCAATCAATGCAGTGAAATGTTCAAATTCAGTAGGTCATCAGAGATATGATAAATGTAAGAAAACTAAAGAGTACCAAGACACCCATGATGGACAGCTGCGCCTCTCTCCGCAAGACCATACCCTCGAGTGAGGCCACCAATCCGAGCATCTCCTCCATGTACTCTCTGGGTGGCTGCAGACACAAGCTCAAATCGTCAATGAATAAATGAGTGTCTAAGTATCTGAGTGATGAATGAAAAGCAGTGGGACATACCGGTGGTGAGTCAGGATCACTGACATATCGATGATTAGGCATAGGAGGCTCTATCGGAATCGGGTAGGAGCTCCCGTATCGCCAACCCGTCAATTCGGTCGGAATGTCTGGCCATCCTGCATGATGATAAGTCGGGGGAATCGGAGGAACCAGTCCAGCCCCACCACTGGATGTACCAGCCCTACTGGTCGAAGGAATGTCTCTAGCTCAGGTGCGACTCGAAGACGGCATGCCGGTAGACCTCCTCGAAGGAGTATGGACACCTGTCAATGGAGGCATCAAGTAGGTGTGACGGTAGGTCGCGTACTCCCCGTCCTCCAAATGCACCAGTGCATCAGTGCCCAGCCTGGCGTCAATGACACCCTGGAGAGTAAGCCTATCAGCGAGCTGCATATCGTCCGGGGGTGCTGAAGGGACACTCGGCTCAGGGAAGCCCATAGTCTGACGAAGGAAGCGGTCTCCCAAGAACCAGGCCCTACCAACTGGCCCCTCGAACAAGATCCTATACCGGGAGGAGGCCCATCCTCCGGTAAACTGGAATCGGAGATCCTCACCCAAAGGCGCCCAGGGCTGCCATAAGATCTGCGGATAGCCAAAGCATAAGCCGATTAGAAATCGCAAATGTGCAAAATAAATCAAAGATCAACACATAAAGAATTGAGAGTTCTGAAATACCTCGGTCGCCCGCACAGTGTCAAAATACTGCCGTAGGTAAGGGAGAGTCTCCCGGGGACGTGACCAGTACTGGCCCTCGAAGACGAGCGAATAAGGGGTCATGAGAGGGGCCTCCACTTCGAGCTCCGGGGCTAGCGTCGGAAAGCACGCGAAGACCCATAACTGTGGAAAACAGGGCAAAAGCCATCAGAATACAGAATGCTGAGTGTAGAATCCGAATACAGAATGCTGAGGGCAGAATGTAAGTACAGAATGTAAAATGTGCCGTGTGTGCAATGTACAGATAATGAAAAGCAGAAATGTGAATCAAGAGGGCAGAAGGTACCTCCCAAGCTCTCCAATAGCCGCCGACTATGTTCCCCTGTCCGCAGGAGGTCGCACTCTTATAGCAATAGAGGGTAGCCAAGCTGGCGCCACCCCAGTCATACTGACCAACCTGTGTAAGGTCCACCAGGGCACTCAGCAAATATAGCCCAACGGTGTTCCCCCTGTCGGCGAACAGAGTGGTCCCGAAGAGGAACATCAAAAACCCGCGGGCGTACTATGCAATCTCCTCAGGAGTCTCGGGCTCAGTCCCCTAAACTGTGTAGAAAACCAGGTGTATCGGACTCAGCCCGAAGATCGGTCGACCGGTGGGCGAGCTCCTAACAGATGAATCCAGGCAGCCTCCCACTCGTCCATGTCCTCGTCGTAAGGGATCGCCCAGCCTCCAACGTCAAGGCTCGTCAACATGGCAAAGTCAAATGGGGTCATGGTCATGTCCCCGGCGGCTGAGAAATGGAAGGAGTTGGTGGTGTCCCACCATCTCTCCACCAGGGCGCCCATCAATGTCCGGCTAGCTGGATAGCGAGATATCCCGGTACAAAAGGTCCCGAATCCTGCCAGATCAACTCAATCGCGGACAGCCTCCGGGAGCTCCCTATACCAATCTCTCGTAGCAATGGAGCCGTATCCCCGTGTAACACGGGAGGATGTCTGCATTCATAATAAACACTTGTATTCAGTTTCAGAACGAAATGAATAAGCTGTGTGCAAATGAAACGATATGAGTTGTGTACAAATCAAATCACTTTCAATCAAATGTGGGCTGCGTGTTCACCATTAAATTTGGGCTGTGTGTTCAGATTTCAGAAATTTAAAGTTTAGGCTGTGTGTTCAACTTTCAATCAAATGTGGGCTGCGTGTTCACAATCAAATTTGGGCTGTGTGTTCAGATTTTAGAAATTCAAAGTTTGGGCTGCGTGTTCAACTTTCAACAAATGTGGGCTGCGTGTTCACAATTAAATTTGGGTTGTGTGTTCAGATTTCAATGATTCAAGTGATTGAGCTGTGTGTTCAAGACAGAGTATTGTGTTATAGACTAAGCATACAGAACAAGCTGTGTACTAGAATGAGCAGAAGTATGACATGCGAATGTGTTCAGAACGAGCAAATAAGCATACATAGCATGAAATGCAGGGAAAATGCAGAATTAAGGCAGGAATGTAAAAAGGTGAAGTACGTACCTCTCGTGCCTGATGGGAGAGATGGGACTCCGGCTCCCGCAGTAGCAAGTCCACAGGAGCTCGAGGGTCGAAGTCGGTAAAGTGATAAAAAATCGCCCGAGGGAGGACATGAGTCGGAGGATCGTACCTCTCGGGGATGAATGGCCGAACCCTCGGATGCAAAGACATGATGTCAGGCTCGCCTCCGGCGCCTGGAGAACCTCCGCCGTGGGGAAATTGACCTGTCATTTCAAGAAATCTGCAAAAATGAGCAAAAATGAGCCAAAATTAGAAACAGTCAACAAAAGTCAACTCTCGGGAAATGAAAAAGTCAACAAAAGTCAACTCCTGAGAAAATCTTCCAAATATTGAGACAAACTTACCTCAAGTGGTGAAAATGAGAAAAGAAGCTCCGAAATCAAATTTTAAACGGTTCAAAGTGAAGAAAACTGAAAGTTTTCGCGAAACAACTTGGCGTGGGGCGTTGGAAAACGCGTATAGAGCGCAGATCTGAGAGAGAAAATGGTCTAGGAAGGAGGAGAAGGCAATTTCGGAGCTAAAGTTATGAGGAAAAGAGCTTTGGACATGTACATTTAAAGAAATGAGAGCGAAAAGACCAAATTGCCCCGGATTTGGGCTAGGTGGTCGGCCGGCCACCTTTTCTGGTAGGCCGACCACCCCCTACACTCAAACCTGGTCGGTGGCCTCTCCTGGACTCCAAACCTGGTCGGTGGTGTTTCCAAGGTGGTCTCCAAGGTCTCTGCAAATTTTGGTAGTCATCGGAGTCCCCAGCACCCGAGAAAGTACAAGAAAAGAGCACTTTTCGTCGCGAAATCCCTCCGCAGGAACTCCAACTCCAACTTTCGATGCGTGTTTCATCGTCATTCGTCAAGAGCAAAATGTATCCTTTGTGAGCACGCTGTGACCCTTCCGGGAGGTAAACCGGAGGTCGCGATTGAGTCGCACTCGTCGAAATTTGCATTTCTTTGCTCGTTGTTTCGCGTCAAACATGCATTAGAATTTGCAATTATCCTACATTGTTGTGCACGTTACTTGCATTCTCATGCATACCACTCACATTGTTGTACACGTTTCATTGGTATTGTTATACCCTCATGCTTAGCTTGCGTTGTTACACACGTGTCTCTCGCATTGCGATGCGTTTTCCCATCAACACCCTGTTTGTCTGCATTCGATGTAGTGTTGAACATGTGTTGCTAACTATGTTGTACTTGTTAAGTTTCTTCCTCTTTCAGGCATGATATTGTATGTACGGTTCATTTGAAGTTGGTGCGACCAGACGAATCGCCCAGGTATTGTATCTTCTCCGTGTGAGACGTGGCGAGAATCGAACAATTCTCCGCGTTCTTAAACTGCATGAAATGTAGTTGTTGCTTTGCATTCTTGCTTAAAACTGTTGCGTGTGCACTTCATTACAGCTTGCTGCTTTGCATAATCATGAGTTATATCCGGCTTTGTGCATATTATTTTGCATTTTGCCCCTGCCTGCGGGCACGTCTTTGTTATCTTGTATGTTTGTCTAAGTCTTCGGCCTTGTCAAAAATGGGTCGTCTCTGGGCTTTGACATTCACTCCCGTCACTTATGACTTCCGAGTTCTGTCAAAGAGGGGCAACTGTAGACACCCCATTTTTTACCGACCTTAAGACTCAGACGTCACCAGTTGAGCGCTCGGTGATGTTGCATATTGTGCTCGTTCTGAGGTTTCAGAGTCTCGGCTGCGAGCCTTGCCTCTAGACTTCAGGGCTCTTTTCGTGCCTTGCCTCGGTTTGCGAACTAAGTCCTGTTTTCTCCGCTTTCTCTTTCCGAAGGGAGGGAGAAGTCTTGTAGACCATCTCTCAGTGGCCGTAGGCTACGTTTCGTGGCCGTAGGCCATTTTTCCCGTTTGGAGCCCAATTTCTGATTTTCGGACCCGTCGACCATGTGCCTCGGTTCGGGACCGCTTAATTACTTCCGTTTGCTCCGATTTTTGGCACGCACCTTATTTCCTCCCTTTAGAGGGACACTGTGGCCCGGAAAACCACCTTCGTGGTCCTACGCCACTTCTAGTGCCTAACAGCCTATTTTTAGGGCCCCGGACTGCGCTTTTTGGCCCCCCGAACCCTCGTTTTGCATCCGTCTTGGTCCATTTTTGGTAGGGACCCTATTTTCATTGTTAGAGAGGTGGTAGTATGGTGGGAGGCCACCTTTTTCCCTTGGAAACCAGTTTTCTCTTTTTCTTTCTCCTAAAGCCGATTTTTCTGACAAAAAGCTGGTTTTTCTCACTTTTGAGCCATAATTTCTGGCTTTTCATACCACCATTGTGTTGTGCTCATCTGGGAGGCCACCAATATGGGTAGGCCGACCAGTATTTCTTCTTGACCTTTTTGAACCTTGCTAAAAAGCTGGTTTTTCTCTCTCTTGGGTCACATTTTCTGGTTTTCCACTATACAGCTGTGTTGCACTCATCTGGGAGGCCACCTTTCTGGGGTGGCTGGCCAGCATTTCTCCTTGAACCTTTTGACCCCTGGTCGGCCGACCAGGGGGAGTGGCCGGCCGGCCACTTGAACTAGTCGGCCTGCTTCTTGCTTTTTGCTCTCTCTGAATGCAATCCAGTTGTGCCAGTTGGGACGCATTTGGACCATCCTCCATATATGGAGGATATTTGAGACTTCTTAGAAAAGCTTTGGAGCCTCTCCTATATAAAGGAGAGGCTTGTCTTCATTTGTAAGGGTTCAACAAGTTTGTTAGAGGCTTATACACTTCTCTCTCCATAGCTCACTATTCCAAGTTCCGAACCCTAATTTTCTTGCACCATTTGCACACCAACCCTTGGTACAACACCTCCATCATCCATCCAAGCATCTTGGAGCTGATTTGTAGAGGTTAAGGAGCCCCCATCTTGGTCCAGAAGTTGCAGGAAACCTGCTCTTCAAGGGTAAGTCTCCATTTCCCTTTTTCTTGCATCATTTTGCTCCATTGATTAGCCTTATTTGAAAGCATTTATGGACTTTTTCATAAACTGTAAAGTGCCTTATTTTGAGCTTCTCTTGAAGTTTTATTAAGGATACTTTTCTGTTTGAGGTCTCCTACATCCTTGTATGCTTTATCTCTCTTTTAGGGCTTATTTTGCATGATGTCTTAGCCTTACTTACAAGCATTTTTGAGATTTTCCATGAACTAAAAAAGGTCTTATTTTGAGCCCCTCTTGAAGTTTGATTAAGGGAATTTTTCTGTTTGGGGTCATCTACCCCCTTTCATGCTTTATTTCCTCATGTTTTGAGCTATGCATGTGAGCATTTGCATTGGCCTTGGTTTGGCCTCTTAGCCACTATGTTTTTGAGAGCTAAAATCAGAGGGTTCCTTGTCTTGTTTGTTGGCCCTTTTGGCCTTCCAAAGGGCCCCTTATTTGCATGTTGTGAAGTCACTTTTTAGGCCCAATTTGGTGAGTTTCAAGGTCTGCTTTAGCTCTGTCCAGAGCCTCTTTGACCATATTTTATGTCTATAATGTATGTGTAGAACAATTCCATTCAAGGCCTCTCAAAGGGGCCTTTCATTGTGCGCTTCCTTGACCCATTTCAAGGCCAATTTGGTGAGTTTTAGGGCTGTCATAATTGATTTCCAGAGTTGGTTTTGCCATTTTAAGTGTTCTTGTTGTATGTGTTGAGTAACCCCTTGCATGGCCCTCCAAAGGAGCTCATCATTTTTTCATACGTTGGATGCATTTCAGTGATTATTTGGGATTTATTTGACATATCATGTTCCTATTGTTGGCTGGTTTGGTGACCTCTCTTATGCTTCATGTACATGCCATGTAAACCGTGCTTACTAGCCTAGGTTGCGTGTTGTTTTAGCCCCTTATGTTAGCATATTTTGGCTATGTCTTAAACTGATAATGTACTTATTTTGGACTGTCCTAGCTCTATTTTGGGGTCTTGTGGTTGAATGATGTTAGTTTTGCGTGCTTGTAGTTCAAGGTCCATGCTTAGCTTTGAGTTTTGAGATCCATTCCATGCATATACTGAGGTATTTTCATGCCTTGGGGTCATTTTTCATCAAATTTTAGAGCTTATACGAATGCCATGTTGCCATGTTTTCATCTCTTTAAATGCGTTTGAGAGTCGGGCTTGTATGCCTCATTTACCGACCATTGAATGAGCTCCATTCCGATGCATTCCGGGCCATCAATTTAGGCCATTTCCCCACTGTTTCAGACCTGCCTAGGGTCTGTTTGGGGTTGGTTTTGCCATTGGTGCATTGCTTTGGGTACCTCTAGAGTAACGCACTTCACTAGTTTCGGTACCCGGGCCCCCTAGCTTGCATTGTGTGCCATATTTGCATGTTTCGGGACCATATTTCATGTTGTTTCAGAGCTGTAATTTATGCTATTCCATGCCATCTTTCATCCCTTGCCATGCTTTGGTAGAGTAGCATTTGATGCCTTAGGTTCGGTCCTTGGTATTTGTGCATGTGTGCACGCATTTCGATTGTCTCATTTTCATCTAATGGCCACTGATGTGAGTGTGGTTGAGGTCCACTCATGTTGGTGTAAGTCCATCGTGCATTGTGTATGCCATTTCAGTCCATAGCATTGTGTATGCTGAGTTGCATATTAGAGCATTGTGTATGCCATTTCGTAGCATTGCGTATGCCATTTCATGGCATTAGCATGTATGTTAGTCGCATTGTGTATGCCATCTCATTTGCATCGTGTTTGGGATTGGAGTTAGCCCAAGCACGGGAAACGAGGGACGTTTCGTACTCCGAGTGACGGAACGTGTCTCAATTCTCGGTCGCTGACACTCCGGATTACCCATGAAGAAGTTTAGGTCTTGTTGTGTTTATATGTGCATTCATTTCGCATTGAGTCGTGCAATTCGACTCTTCGGCCATCATGCATCGAGATGCGTGATTGGTGGCACGAGGATCGAGGACTACACTCCTTGAAGAGTAGTCATGCATACATATGTGAAAATACTTTGCCATGCCACTTTCTTGCTCTCTATTGCAGCAAATCAGAAATCAACAGCCTTCTGGAGCTTCGTACCGCATTCCGGGATTAAGTGTAAACAGAGGCGAATCAGGGCATCGCAATGGACTTCTGCGCCAAGCAACTCAAGCATGCATCTTTCATCATTCGGAACAGAGCTAAGGCGGTCCATAAGCTTGCATGCTAGTTTTTCCACTTTCCTAGTTAATTTGTTAATTAATTAGGGTTTTGTAATATTTAATTATTTATTCGGACTATATTATTCTTTTGGACCCTCTGAGCGAGGGCACAATTGTAATAAGTGTGCGTGAGTGTGATGTATGTCTTCCAACCCCACGTCTTTCTCCCTTTTATTTATCAGCTTATGATGGTTAGATTAGGGCATGTTTCAATTAGCATACAGTATGATAGCATGTTTGCATTCATTCATTTGTTTTGCATGCACCGGGCTCGGCGCATCATACTAACTGCATTTGTATTTCAATTCCGAGTTGAGTACTTGTTAGTTGTAGCATTTCATATGCCATCTTTAGAATAGCCGAGCCTATCTTAGTTGCATTTTGCATGTGTTGCATTAGGCATTTCTGTATAGTTAGGATCATGCATGGATTTCTAACATAGCTTCTGTTTTGGCTTGGAGTACTCGGTAAGTTTTATGCTTTAGCATCCTTGCATGCGTGTGAGTGACTGCCATGATAGCATGCTTACCATGAGGCTAATTGCTTATGTGATATACCTGCCTGAATGCCTGTAGGTGAAGGTTGGGTTATTTGGATTGGAACAATTTATCAATTGTGAGTTTTAAGCCCACCAGATAGTGGCAAATCATCTTGTTTTCTAAGCTCACCTGAGGGTGGCAAATCTGCATTTTAAGCCTACTTGCGAGTAGCAAACCATTTTCAAAACAAACATGAGATGTGTCATTCCAATTCAGGCGATTCGGTCTATATTTGTATGTTGTGCGCATCACATAGTAAATCTAGGCTAATAACTGGAATAAGAATGCATAATATTTTCAAAACCCGATATCATGGTTAGTAGAGGCCGATCTTTGATCGGGCGAGCGGGGGTGCTCACGAAGTGACCTTCCCCAATCGTACCCAAGTTCCCGAGCCGAGGCAACTTTGGTGATGACGGACACGTGGCCTTAGGCAAACGAGTCAGGGTTTCCTAAATTTCCCATTAAAAAAACATTTAGGTGGCGACTCTGTATCTGGCAAAGCAGTCCATGTTTGGCACTTCTTTTAAAAAATCTATTTTCAAAAATGATTTGCCGGATTTGGACTCTTTGATGATTTCATCGGTCTTGCATTGCACTCTGCAAGATTAGATACAGGACCGTGACATTGAGTCCTGAACTGTAGTGAGCCCAATGAACAAGACGGGGGGCATTTCCCTCCCGGGACATTCGGGGACGTCTACAAGCTTGGAGTACAATGTAAGTGTTTACGCTTTAGCATACTGCATGAGATGTGTATGTTGCCATGTTAGCATGCTTGCCATGAGGCTATTTGCTTAACTGCTATAACTGCATGAATGCCTGTGGATGAAAGCTTCATTGCTTGAATTGGAACAATTCATCGAAATGTGAGTTTTAAGCCCACTTGAAGTGGTAAATCATCATGTTTTAAGCCTACCTTCTTTGGTGGCAAATCCGCACTTTAGCCTACTTGAGGGTAGCAACTTCAAACCACTTTTCAAAAAAACAAACATGAGATGTTTTGTTCCAATTCTCGTGATTGAGTCTATACTCGTATGTTGTGTGTATCACATAGTAAGTTAGCTAGTAACTGGTATAAGAACACATGTGTTTTTAAAACAACATATCATGCTTAGTAGAGGCCGGTCCTTTGATCGGACGAGCGGGGGTGCTCATTTTAGGACCTTCCCCTCTCGTACCCAAGTTCCCGAGCCAAGGCAACTTTGGTGATGACGGATACATGGCCTTTGGCACGAGTCAGGGTTTCCTAAATTTTCCAAAATAAAATATTTAGATGGCGACTCTGTAATCTGGCAAAGCAGTCCATGTTTGGCGCTTTTTGATTAAAATAGATTTTCCAAAACGATTTGTCGGATTTTGACTCTTTGGTGATTTATCAGTCTTATATTGCACTTTGTGAGATTAGATACAGAACCGTAACAAGAGTCTGAACTGTAGTAGCATGAACCAAATCCACACCCTCTCCGAAAGGGGGGGCACGGATGAAGTTCGGTCTACAGGTATGAGAGCGGAAAGTCATAAATTGAGCACCCCACTCACCCGATCAAAGATCGGCCTCTACTAATCATGATGTGAATTTTATGGACAGCATATGCTCATGTTCTGATTTTGTTATGCTAACTTACTATGTGAGGCACACAAGTATAGACCACGTCGCTCACTTTAGAATGCTTTGATTTCATGTTTGTTTTGAAAAGAGTTTTGAATATGTGCTACTTGAACAAAAAAATGAGCTCATATGTACATTTATCAAAGTCGTTCTAACTTAAGTGAAATGGCCTTCATCCACAGGCATTCAAAAAGGTATTTCCAGTAAGTCCTCATGGTAGTATGCTTGACATGGCAGCATAAACACATATGTAATATGCTAAAGAAAAAAAAGTGCTCACCTAGTACTCCAAGGCAAGCCAAGAAGAAGTTAGTTAAAAATAATGCAAGACCCTAACTATAGACATAATTAATGCAACACATACACAATGCCACTATCGGATTTGGCTTCTTTATTCGCGAAACCCTTTTGGCCCTATATGTTTTGAACCAATTGGATTTTGATTTGGTCGAGTTTTTAGGTATCGTATTGTTTTTGGCTCATTCTCACAGGTTTTTCTTGGTATTTGTGTGCTCTCTTCCGAGTTTTGAATTTTTTCTCTATTTTTCTCTCTCTTAGGGTTTGGGTTTTTGGGTTTCCCACTTATTTCCCTCATTTCCCTTGTTTTTCTCTCACCACCCACCATATTCTTCATGGGCGACGATATTCCCCATGATGGTTCCCTTCGCGTGGTGCCGGTGCTTCTGCCCGCTATGGGTATGGAGGAGCTGATGATTGAGGAGGAGGACGGGGCGGCAGAGGACATTATCGCTGACATTGTTGCGGAGGAGATCTACCCTCCAGAGCTTGAGCTCGAGCTACTGCCACTAAGGGTGAGGCCTTTCGATCCAGCCATCTACCACAAGCATACACATGCGATAGCTCCTGGCAACATGTTGCAGTTTGAGGACTTTGCTCGGGGTGCGCCTGAGGACTTTCTCTTGAGAGAGCGTGCATCAAACCTCTCCCATCACGCCTCTGAGGTAAAAACCTTTGCTCTTTTTTTTTGCACTTTGCTTGCTTTGACATTCATTACAATCTTTCATCTGCCATGCATTTTAAGAAATTCCTCTTTCAGCACAGGGTGATACTCTTGCCTGGAGAGGCTATGGGGCACTGACAGCAAAGGACTGGTACTAGGAGCTCCTTGCCAGAGTCCGAGAGTTGGTTGATGAGGCAAGCTTCCGCCTATTTTGCTCAGGGCTCTCATAGCTCCAGGCGAGCCGACCCTTGCTTGGCGCTCTGGTAGAGAAATGGTGAGACACCACTAACTCATTCCACTTCTTCTCCACATGGGAGATAACGATGACCCCATACGACTTCTTTATGATTACAAGGCTGGGAGTAGGGAGAGATCCGATCCGCTTCGATATTCACATGGGCTAGTGAGAGGTAGCCTGCGTCCATTTGCTTGGAGCACACCCTCCCTTGTACAGACCGACCATGGTGAGATACAACTGGTTCTATAGCCACTTCCATGGGAGTTAGCCAGAGACTCAGGAGCAGATCGAGCAGTACACCCGAGGCTTCTTAATCTATCTTCTCGGTACTACCTTGTTTACGAATAGGTGTAACACCGCGGATCTATATCTGCTCAGTGCCTTGGTGGTGTTACTACTGGTGCGCTTCTATGACTGAGGTGGTGCTAGCCTCGCCACTCTATATGGCTATATGAGCTCTAGTTCCCGCAAGAAGGAGAACAAGGTCGGAGGCTATTAGAGAGCTTGGGAGGTACATATTGCACTTTCTATTTCCATTTGTGTTTGTAACCTGTTGACTCACAAACTGTTCTTTTCTTGTAACTCTAGGTATACGTTTACTTCTCCACCCTCGCCCTTGTTCCGAGAGATGAAATGAAGGCAACTGTACCTCACTCCAGGCGATATGATGGTAGGTGCTATCCCCAGCGCCGCAGCATCACTACCTTCGCTTATTACTGTCACTTTTTCAATATAGTGACGGCGCACGAGGTAATTTGAAACTCATGCGAATTCCATTCCATTTCTATTGCTTTCATTCCATACTTTGACAACTGAGACAATTGCCAACAACTGACAACTATGAATTCTCTGTTTGTAGGTTACCTAGCAGCCATGGGTGGTCATGCCGACGGGGATGAGGGATGAGTATGCTCGGTCTTCGGATACCTTCAGGTTACGGATTTTGCTAGAGGGTCTTTTTTGCTGGACCTAGTACTTGGGAGAGTAGTTTGTGCGATAGACCCTGGGCCTACCAGACTCCGTTGTTCCTGCTCATTCCCCTACATCCATGAGGATTACTGATAGCCTACCAGTCGAGGCTATTGTGCAGTTCATGGCAGGGCTGGACATCGATCTCTTCCGTGGGGTTAGAGACTACACGGATTTCACCCGGACCCACCTCATGCCGGTTCTGACCAGAGCTCACGCAGGAGGTGCTGCAAATGTTCCTGCTGCTAGAGGTGTCGCTCGTGCAACTGAGCTTGATATTTGACGGGCTGCCCCATCTGTACATGTTGCTGGTCTACCTATGATCCCAGCCACGATCACATACTGGCGGCCGAGTATGACAGCTCACCAGATTCTAGTTGAGTACCCAAAGGAGCACGAGTACATCAGGGACCCCGACATGCAGCAAGTATGCATTTTGTCTTGCAATTTGTGTTTCATATTCCTTTTTCTGTATACTGATGTTTAAATTCACTTGTAGGTGTCAGTGGAGTACGCGGATGGCCTTCTTCAGCTTGTCGACTCCTTGGTCCAGATAGTATAGAGGAGAGAGGCCCTGCTCGCCTATCATGGTCATCAGGCACCTTATTTTCTCATTCATCTGACTGCTCTGATTCTCTTCTTGACATACTTATACTGATCCTGCACTAAACTGTACTAGTACTCTGTTTCTTGTTTTTAGTCTCTGCCTGTACCTGTGGCACCGGTGGCACCTCTTTCGGCTACAGGGAGGAGACGTAGACAAGCTTCTGTACGCGGTAGGGGTGAAGGTAGAGGTCAGGGTAGAGGTAGAGGTGCTTGGAGTTAGAGTGGAGAGTCTCAAGCACAGGAGACTTCCTCAACTTTAGAGTCAACTTTGAGTGGAGATGATGCTGAGACTAGCGACACTGAGGGGACAATGAGCAAGCTCTCCGAGTCTTAGGGCAGAGAGGATGAGGTTGGTTCTGAGTCACACTCCTCTGGCGACAGCGGTGCTGACGGTGACAGCAATCTTGAGTCCCCTTCTCGAAAAAGGATGAAGAGGGCCTCTCAACGCACTTGATGTGACTGACACTGATTTTTGCACTCTTTTTATTCTTTTCTTTTGTTTTGGTAGTTCAAAACTTTTTATATCTTCAGATAGGTCTTTACTTTTCTATTTTGAAAACTTGTATTTTCTCTTTTGTAAAAACTATGATCAGGGTCGAACCCTGCAATTTTATAAAAGAAAGAATTTTTGCTTTGTGTAGCATCTTGAGCATAGCACAATACTTGCATAAAAATGATTGTATTTGAAATTGAAACTGCTTGTATTCGAACGAGTTCTTAATCGGATATTGAGCCCACAACTGACCAAAATATAAAATACAACTCAACAAATGAAAAACAAAGTAAAAAAAAAAAAACTAGACACACCTATTTACACTTAATAGAAACAAAAGACTCAAAACAACACTTAAAAACAAAGACGTTAAACATAACACTGCTGCCCAAACTGTTTGGTCGGCATGCTTGGCTGGCTGGCCAAGACAATGGACGGCTAGCTGGAAGAGTGGCCGACCGGCCAAGACTTGTGGCTGGACAATTGGCAACAATTGTCAACCACTCACACAACCTTATCTTCTATAAAGGTCTTCTTTTGCTATTTCTTTAATAGAACATCATCTTTTTTGCTAGTTTTCTCTGAAAATGGAGATTTTCCTTGTTGAGAATCTCAAAGATTAGACGGCCACTTTGGTCGGCCCATAAAAGATAAATTTCAACGATTTTGGCATAAACACTTTTTTTTCTTTGAGCCATACACCGTTTTGTTTTTCGCTCCTCCATGCTGCTGCCCGCTATTGGGACACGGTTACTCATGTGTTTTGCTTTGGATCACAAGAGATGTGTCCCACTCTCGAAGAGTTTCAAGTGTCAATGTAGTCCTAGCGCAATGAAGAAGTTATGCCTCAGCCACTTTTTAGCCATGCATGGGCTCTTTCAATGAGGCAAAATCTTTGGCCCATGGTGAAGAGTTGAACATTCTTGGTTTGATTCACCATTTTGCTGACATCGAAGGTAGGCGCGACCTTTTTTGGCAAAGTTACCACCAACATCCTCTCTGTATATGCCTACTCGCTAGTGTCTTCTTGCCCCTGGTGGCAATGGAGTCAGCATCCGACTGATTGAAGTGGCCCAACGCCTTAAGGAGGGTCAAAGCTGTATAGGCTTGGCATTGGCTGAAACCATAATGAGTTTGGATGCTTTCCATTGGCGAGAGACTTCTTGGTTTGCGGGAAGTCCACTGCTTCTTCAGGTACTGTTTCCCACCATTTCTCATTTATGACTTCTTACATCACTTTGGCACTCACTCTCTATTTTTCTTTTAAAAGCCCTTTCCTTACTTTTTCTCTTAATGCACATCTCTCTATTCTTTAATCTCTCTTCTTTTTCATCCCATCCTAGGTGTGGCTGATGGATAAGCTGAAGGTTGTCGTCCCTTGCCCAGAGTATTTGGCCAGATCTTACTTCTTTCGCCCACGGTTAGTGGACTTTCTTCAGGTACTGTTTCCCACCCTTTCTCATTTATGACTTCTTACATCACTTTGGCACTCACTCTCTATTTTTCTTTTAAAAGCTCTTTCCTTACTTTTTCTCTTAATGCACATCTCTCTATTCTTTAATCTCTCTTCTTTTTCATGCCATCCTAGGTGTGGCTGATGGATAAGCTGAAGGTTGTCGTCCCTTGCCCAGAGTATTTGGCCAGATCTTACTTCTTTCGGCCACAGCTAGTGGACTTTCCCACAGAGGGATTGTGGTGCGACTGGATGTGCAGCAGATCCACAACTGACATCACTTGGAATGCGAAATTGAAAGCCTAAATGGCTCAAGAGAGTATAATTGGTGAATTGAATTATTTTAATTTCGAGTATCAGATCGTATGGGAGTTTAATTAAATATTCGATTTAGATTTGTAAAATTGAGATTTGATTAATTAGGTCAGAATTGGAGTTAATTAAGTTATAAGAATTGGAAATTAAGGTTATTATGAATTAAATTTATTTATGAGGTATTCAATTGAGTGTGTAATTTATTGGCGAAGATTTTGAAGTTTAATTTGAAATTGAAGGCCTTAATGATTTAGGAAACCAAAATTGAGGATGGAAATAAGTCTAATATTTGGAGCCTTTTGGAAGTTTGATTAAAAATCTGATTCAGAATGATAAATCTTAATATAACTAATTGGGCTCTAAAGGAAGTCAATTAGATAAATTAAATTATATTGAATTTATGATTAGTTATGATTAATTTAATTGTGTGTTAATCAAGATTTATTAAGAATAAGAGTTATTTAATTAAATTAATCTTAACCATAAATTAAATTGTAGAATGATTTAGAGTTTGAGAATATATGTGGGTGTGTATGCAAAGAAGTATGTGTGTGTGTGCAGAGGAATCTGGGTGTGTAGAGAAAATTTGGGTGTGTACTAAGAAACCAGATGTGTGTGTGTGTGTGTGTGTGTGTGTGTGTGTGTGTGTGTGTGTTGTGCTAGAAGCTTAAATCAAGGTGCACATGTGCAATATGTGTCAACAAGAGAGGTGTGTATGTGTTGAAAGATTTGAATGAAGGCCCATTTGGGTGTTCTGTTGGGAGCAAACCTGCATGGGTGTGTGTGTGTGTGTGTGCGTGTGTGTGTGTGTGTGTGGGAGAGAAAGAGAGAGAGAGAGAGAGTATTCCATGTACTTAGTTGCTGGAGAAAAAAAAACAAGAAATTCAACCAATGAAGACCTAAGGTAAGAAATTGAAACAGATTTTATAAATAATTTAACTAAAAGCTGAAATTAAGAAATAATTGGGTTCAATTCCATGTAAATAAAAAGAAAATGACCAAGATGATGAAGAAATGGAGTTAGGTTCAAATTTATGGAAGTTAAATTGGGAATTAATTATGTTGAGTTTGATTTTTGTAGTCTTACATGAGTTTGAGTCTAATCTCTACATGCATGAACATATTCTTCAATTTTGATATTCTAATTATACATGCATCATAGATTTAAATTAAATGAGTTTATGAACAAATGAGTTCAATTTGTAAATTAAAGGAGTTTTGATGTAAATGATTTAAAAATTGATCATATTTTCTTGAGTAATTAAGAGTTTGTGTGGTTTTAGACAAGTCACGTATGAACCCAAGTTTTGAGATTATATTTTGAAAGTTCAATTCATGTTTTAGATTTGTGGGTTTGAAATAAGGTTTGATGTGAAGACTATAAATTAAATTTAAATTTGGACAAATGTGGAAATAAATTATAATTTATATTTGAGAATAAAAAATTAGTTTGATTTTGAATTAAATTTCATACATGCAAATATTTTTGAAAGGGGCTTTATTGCTTCAATTTATGTTTCATGAAGTAAAGAAAGATGGTTTTTGAAACATAGAGAATTTGGCACCAAATCACACATGCATACATAATTTTGTTGAATCTCATGAATTTGAGTGTCATTTCTACCATTTGAGATGAAATTACATGTATGCACAATCCATGAAAATGTAGAATTTATGTGCATAAGTTATGAAGTTTAAAGAAATTAATTTAAAATAATTTGGGCTTGTATGATGAATCCTTAGAGATTTGAGCTTCAAATCTTGTAGAATTGGCATTATATCTTGTTAGAAGTTGTATGGTTGCTATATAGGACAAAACATGTAAGTTGTATCATTTGAAGTTATGTTTTGAAGCACAAACAACATTCTAGAAAACCTATAAATCGACTTCATCGCTCGAGTGGAGAAGTTGTCGCTCGAGCGTAAAATGAAAGCAATTCAGTATTTTTGCAGACCAAGGGGTCCGCTGGAGCAGCCAATGTTGTGCTCGAGCGAAGAGCCATGTCTCAAAAAATTTTGAAAAGTTGTTTCATGTTTCGATTTTCGTTCTCTTTTATTTTTAAGCACTCTTAGGCATACATTGAGCATTATAAATAAATTAAAAGATTAAGAAAGAAGCCTAAGAGAACTAAACAAGTTAAGAATGGAATAAATTGTATTGTGACCTGATTTCTATCTGTATTATGAATTGTATAGGGTCAACTACAAGGGCGAACCAGGCATCTGAACACTGTAAGTAATACTTTAGTAAAGATATGTTCATATATGCTATTTTTAAATACTACTCATGTGTAAGTGTTCTGGACTTGTGAATTCGAATTATGAATGAGCATTTTATTCATCTAATTATGCAAAACTATAATGAAATTGATAAGTATGAAATCATTTGAATGGACCAAAGATCATTCTAAATGAATATGAAATGGGCCTAAAGGCCATTCTGTATATTTGATTATATGGACCAAAGGTCATTCTGTAAGGATATGAAATGGGCCCAAGGCCGTCTACTATGTGTGTCAAGGACACGAAATAGGCCTAAAGCCGTTGAATACGAATGTGAACATGATCACGAGTATAAATATGCGCATAGATATGATTATGGAAGTGATGGACCTGAGGTCGTTCAGTATAAACATACGCATAGATATGAATATAGAAATGATGGACCTGAGGTCGTTCAGTATAAATATGCGCATAGATATGAATATGGAAATTATGGACCTGAGGTCGTTCAGTATAAACATGCGCATAGATATGAATATGGAAAAGATGGACCTGAGGTCGTTCTGTATTATGATTGGGCCCGAGGCCGTTCTGTAATGTCATTGGACAAGTATTTTGGACCCCAGGTCATTCTGTATGAATGAGTATTTTGGACCCAAGGTAGTTTTGTATGAATGAGAACTTGGACCCGAGGTCATTTTGCCCCTCTGATACGTCTTGAGCATGATAGATTGAACTTGAGATCGTTTTTAATTTGATTTACATGTAATATGTACTAATGTGATTTACTTAATTACAGATCTCATTCATATAACCTCTTTACTTTGGTATTATTCACTGGGCGTTAGCTCACTCTTTATATATGTATAGGTGAGCAATTGGAGGATCAACATTAGAGTTTGTCCCGAAGTTCACCCTTTTTGTCAAGCCACCCAATAAGTGCCTCTGTGTGGAGGCTTCATTTTATTTTGTCAAGCTTTGGTTAAACTTTGTATTTTATTGAAAGTCATTCATGTAGTGTGTGAGATATAAAATATGTCTTTTTTACCGTAGCTTCTGCTATGTTACCACTGCCTGTACAAAAAGGTGGCCGGCTGGCCTTGGAAAATGGTTGGCCGGACAAGAAGGTGGCCGGCCGACCATTATTTTCGAGTTTAACCCTGCTGCGAAAGAATTGAAATAGAGCAAAAATAGAGTGTTTCTAGGAGATGTTTATCCTCTTTGCTCTTCACTATCATGAAGATGATCAAGGGAGGAGTAGATTCGGTTCAAAAACCATTAATATTCGCACGTTTGTTGCGTGATGATCTTAGAACTGATAGGACAAAGGCTCAATGAAAAAAATGAAAGACCAACAATACCTCCTCCCTATCATGGAGTTATCTCAAGGGAAGTGGTAGACATTGATTCTTGAATCACTAAACATCACTATGAAGTATGTAATGATTCAAAACTCAATAGGTTCAATATAGCGTTTGATTAAACCTAACTCAATTTTATCCCTTTTTTTTTTTTTTTTTTTACCTTTTTTACTCCAATTTTATTTACTCTTTTGCATTACCTTGCCATTTTCTTATCTTTTCTTTTTTTTGTCCAAAAGTGATAATTACGTCCACTAAGTGTAAAAGCAATAACAACTATCAAGCATTGACTTAACCCAAGAAATGAGCTTGTTAAGCCCTTTTCTTTGGGGAAAATTACAAAGGAAGAATCAAACTCATTTACAAGTGATAATGAATTCGGAGCCAAACCCAAAATGAGCGATAATGATTAGTCAAACTCAAAAGAGCGATAATGACATAGCAAAACCCAAAATGAGCGATAATGACTCCAAATCCAAACTCGACAATAAGCTATAATGAACCTTTCCTCTATGATTTCCAAGGGTCTAACTAGAAAATTAGTCCCTTAGAAGTAATACACCGGCAATAAAGGGAAGTGTCAAACAAAAGATCATGCTTAGCATAAGAGAGATGTAATGCCCTGATAATGAACTTCCGAAGAGATTAAGCCATTTAGCATAATGGGTCTCTTTCTTATGCCTTAAGCGGTAATCTTTTGTTTGATACAACTCTTAATCAAAAGAAATAAAGAAATGAGGGAGATTACAGAGTGCTAATGAAAAGGTGTATGATTACAATGACATGAATATATATGAAAGCTATAAATAAATAAATAAAGGAAAAGGGCTATTAACTCAAATGGATTAGAATCTATGGCCTATACACCAAATCCATGAGGACTCACAACAACACAAGTGTAATATTCAAAGCATAAATTAAATAAACATATTAAACAGCCCCTAAACTCCAAAAAACAGTGGCCAAGACCAAAAGAAACAAAGTGGAAAAAGGCAAAGCAACAAGCCATGGAACAAGGCCTAAGGAAGGGTGGCTAACCCCTCCGCTTTTTGTGACTTTAAATCATATTTTAAGCTTAAAAACAACTCTGAAATTAGTATGAAAATACAAGAAAAAGAGGACGAAAAGATGGTTAAAGAGTTCAAAGATTTCCCCTTTAAAGAGAGGGTGTTCTTCTTGATTGACAAACCACAAATTTAATACTCTCTAGGATCTGAAATTATCTTCAAGAACCTCAGCAAAAGCCTCAATTTTTAGCTTAGAAGGTGTATATATAGTGTATGTATAATGCAAGAGATGAGGGAAGTGTGTTAGACAAGTTATGGCTCTTGGCAAAATTTTCTAACCACAAACCATGAGGAGAGGTCTTGTATTTACAGAAAAATAACATCTCAAATCGAAAATATCTGTAAAGAGATAGCTGGTGCAAAGCATGCACATAGGAACAGCTGGCTGTTATAAAATATCTATTGTCAGTAAACATGGCCAACCGCCCATGAAGAGGCATAGGCAGCCACTTGAAACTGGCCTACCGACCACTTCTTGGCCAACTTTTTTCTGAGTGGTTAGGCTAGAAAAAATAAGGTTTTGGTCCAAAAAGGGTGCAAGGTTTAGGTTTTAAAGTTTGAAACTGAATCATTTTGCTAAAGAATTGAACGATTGCACAGCGTAACATTTCATCATCGAGTGTTTAGCATGAGGCGCCCAAGTCTTAAGGGCGGTCAAAATGGGGTGTCTACAATAGAGCTTCATTACCGGTATGTGATACGCGAGGTCGGAGTGAGTTTAGTTGTCTCCTTGCAAACTTCTTAAGTAGTAAGTGTGACGAAGTCCGAGTTGAATTGCTAAGGGTAGTTTGTGAATACCCGGATGTCTTTCCCGAGGGTCTCACTAGTTTACCACTTTACCGTGAGATTGAGTTCTCTATTGACTTAGTGCCTAGCACGACACCGATTTCCATGGCACCGTATAGATTTGCACCTACCAAGTTGAGTTAGTTGAAGATTCAACTCCAGGAATTGTTAGACAAGGGCTTTATTCGCCCTAGTACATCGCTTTACAGAGTGTCGGCTCTCTTTGCAAAGAAGAATAATTGTACACTGCAACTTTGTATTGACTACCGAAAGTTGAACCGGGTAACTTTCTAGAACAAGTACCCAATACCTCATATGGATGATTTGTTTGAATAGTTAAGGGGGTCTTGTTACTTTTCTAAAATAGATTTGAGATCGGGTTACCATCAGCTGAGAGTGAAGGAGGATATCTAGAAAATGACATTTCATACCCGATATCACCATTACAAATTCCTAGTGATGCTTTTTGGGTTAACCAACGCACCTACCATGTTTATGGATTTGATGAATAAGATCTTTCAAGAGTTCCTGGACTATTTTGTGGTCGTCTTTGTTAACGATATTTTGATTTAGTCACCCTCTAAGGAAGAACATGAGGAACACTTGTGAGTTATGCTCGAGTTGCTTTATTAATGAAATAAGAACCAAGTCTTGGAAAATTATGAGATTATGAACAAATGAGTTTAATTTCTAAACTAAAGGAGTTTTGATGTAAAGTAAATGATTTAAAATTGATCATATTTTCTTGATTATGTAAGAGTTTGTGTGGTTTTAGACAAGCCATGTATGAGCCCAAGTCTTGAAATTATATTTTGAAATTTCAATTCATGTTTTAGAATTTGTGGGTTTGGAATTGGGCTTGATGTGAAGAACATGAATTAAATTAAATTCGGACAAATTTGGAGATAAATTATAATTTATATTTGAGAATAAAAAATAAGTTTGGTTTTGAATTAAATTTCATACATGCAAATATTTTTGAAAGGGCTTTATAGTTTCAATTTATGTTTCATTAAATAAATAAAGATGATTTTTGAAACATGGAGAATTTGGCACCAAATCACACATGCATACATAATTTTGTTGAATCTCATGAATTTGAGTGTCATTTCTACCATTTGAGATGAAATTACATGTATGCACAATCCATGAAAATGTAGAATTTATGTGCATAAGTTATGAAGTTTAAAGAAATTAATTTAAAATAATTTGGGCTTGTATGATGAATCCTTGGAGATTTGAGCTTCAAATCTTATAGAATTGGCATTATATCATGTTAGAAGTTGTATGGCTGCTATATAGGACAAAACATGTAAGTTGTATCATTTGAAGTTATGTTTTGAAGCACAAACAACATTTTAGAAAACCTATAAATCGACTTCATCGCTCGAGTGGAGAAGTTGTCGCTCGAGCGTAAAATGAAAGCAATTCAGTATTTTTGCAGACCAAGGGGTCCGCTGGAGCAGCCAATGTTATGCTCGAGCGAAGAGCCATGTCTCAAAAAATTTTGAAAAGTTGTTTCATGTTTCGATTTTCGTTCTCTTTTATTTTTAAGCACTCTTAGGCATACATTGAGCATTATAAATGAATTAAAAGAGTAAGAAAGAAGCCTAAGAGAACTAAACAAGTTAAGAATGGAATAAATTGTATTGTGACCTGATTTCTATCTGTATTATGAATTGTATAGGGTCAACTACAAGGGCGAACCAGGCATCTGAACACTGTAAGTAATACTTTAGTAAAGATATGTTCATATATGCTATTTTTAAATACTACTCATGTGTAAGTGTTCTGGACTTGTGAATTCGAATTATGAATGAGCATTTTATTCATCTAATTGTGCAAAACTATAATGAAATTGATAAGTATGAAATCATTTGAATGGACCAAAGATCGTTCTAAATGAATATGAAATGGGCCTAAAGGCCATTCTGTATATTGATTACATGGACCAAAGGTCGTTCTGTAAGGATATGAAATGGGCCCAAGGCTGTCTACTATGTGTGTCAAGGACACGAAATAGGCCTAAGGCCGTTGAATATGAATGTGAACATGATCACGAGTATAAATATGCGCATAGATATGATTATGGAAGTGATGGACCTGAGGTTGTTCAGTATAAACATACGCATAGATATGAATATAGAAATGATGGACCTGAGGTCGTTCAATATAAATATGCGCATAGATATGAATATGGAAATTATGGACCTGAGGTCGTTCAGTATAAACATGCGCATAGATATGAATATGGAAATGATGGGCCTGAGGTCGTTCTGTATTATGATTGGGCCCAAGGCCGTTCTGTAATGTCATTGGACAAGTATTTTGGACCCGAGGTCGTTCTGTATGAATGAGTATTTTGGACCCAAGGTAGTTTTGTATGAATGAGAACTTGGACTCGAGGTCATTTTGCCCCTCTGGTACGTCTTGAGCATGATAGATTGAACTTGAGATCGTTTTTAATTTGATTTACATGTAATATGTACTAATGTGATTTACTTAATTACAGATCTCATTCATATAACCTCTTTACTTTGGTATTATTCACTGGGCGTTAGCTCACTCTTTATATATGTATAGGTGAGCAATTGGAGGATCAACATTAGAGTTTGTCCCGAAGTTCACCCTTTTTGTCAAGCCACCCAATAAGTGCCTCTGTGTGGAGGCTTCATTTTATTTTGTCAAGCTTTGGTTAAACTTTGTATTTTATTGAAAGTCATTCATGTAGTGTGTGAGATATAAAATGTCTTCGTACATGTATATATATATATAAGTGTGTTAGATTTTTTTTTTTTAATTTCTACAGTTGATCATGTACGCATAGCTCAATGGACATTATTATTTTTGTTTTGCTTCTGCTTCAGGCCCCGATATTCTTAAATATTTTGAAATTTTGTCTTTGAGGCCGTAGGTAATCTACGGATTACTGGCCGGTTACGACACTAAACCTATAGGGGCGGGTTTAGGTCGTGACAAAGACATATTGTTTCCAAGAGATGTTTATCCTCGCTGTCCTTCCCTATCATGAAGATGATCAAGGAAGAAGTAGATTTGATTCTCAAATCATCAATCCTTGCAAATTTGTTGCATGATAATCTTAGAAGTGATAGGACAAGAGTTTAATAGACACAACGAAAGACAAACAATACCTCCTTCCTATCATGGAGTTACCTCATGGGAGGGGTAGACTCGCCTCATGAATCATCGAACATCACTAAAAAGTATGCAATGATTCTAGAAGCAATAGGTTCGGTATAACGTCCGATTGAACCTAACCAAATTTTATTATCTTTTTACCTCTTTTTTACTCCAATTTTATTAGCCTTTTTACGTTACCTTTCCATTTTCTTATATTTTCTTCCTTTTTGTCCAAAGATGATGATTACGTCCACTAAGTCCAAAGTAATAAAGAATAACAAGCCTTACTTGACCCGAGAAATGAGCTTTTCAAGCCCTTTTCTATGGGGGAAATTATAAAGGAAAAATCAAACTCATTTACAAGCGATAATGAATTCAGAGTCAAACCCGAAAAGAGCTATAATGACTCAAAATCCAAACCCGATAATGAACTATAAGACTCTTTCCTTTATGATTTCCAAGGGTCTAACTAGAAATTAGTCCCTTAGAAGTAATACACCGGCGATAAAGGGAAGTGTCAAACAAAAGATCATGCTTAGCATAAGAGAGATGTAATGCCCTGGTAATGAACTTCCGAAGAGATTAAGCCATTTAGCATGATGGGTCTCTTTCTTATGCCTTGAGCGACAATCTTTTGTTTGATACAACTCTTAATCAAAAGAAATAAAGAAATGAGGGAGATTACAGAGTGCTAATGAAAAGGTGTATGATTACAATGACATGAATATATATGAAAGCTATAAATAAATAAATAAAGGAAAAGGGCTATTAACTCAAATGGATTAGAATCTATGGCCTATACACCAAATCCATGAGGACTCACAACAACACAAGTGTAATATTCAAAGCATAAATTAAATAAACACATTAAACAGCCCCTAAACTCCAAAAAACAGTGGCCAAGACCAAAAGAAACAAAGTGGAAAAAGGCAAAGCAACAAGCCATGGAACAAGGCCTAAGGAAGGGTGGCTAACCCCTCCACTTTTTGTGACTTTAAATCATATTTTAAGCTTAAAAACAACTCTGAAATCAGTATGAAAATACAAGAAAAAGATGAAGAAAAGATGGTTAAAGAGTTCAAAGATTTCCCCTTTAAAGAGAGGGTATTCTTCTTGATTGACAAACCACAAATTTAACACTCTCTAGGATCTGAAATTATCTTCAAGAACCTCAGCAAAAGCCTTAATTTTTAGCTTAGAACGTGTATATATAGTGTATGTATAATGCAAGAGATGAGGGAAGTGTGTTGGACAAGTTATGGCTCTTGGCAAAATTTTCTAACCACAAACCATGAGGAGAGGTCTTGTATTTACAGAAAAATAACATCTCAAATCGAAAATATCTGTAAAGAGATAGCTGGTGCAAAGCATGCACATAGGAACAGCTGGCTGTTATAAAATATCTATTGTCAGTAAACATGGCCAACCGCCCATGAAGAGGCATAGCCAGCCACTTGAAAATGGCCTACCGACCACTTCTTGGCCAGCTTTTTTCTGAGTGGTTAGGCTAGAAAAAATAAGGTTTTGGTCCAAAAAGGGTGCAAGGTTTAGGTTTTAAAGTTTGAAGCTGAATCATTTTGCTAAAGAATTGAACGATTGCACAGCGTAACCTTTCATCATCGAGTGTTTAGCATGAGGCACCCAAGTCTTAAGGGCGGTCAAAATGGGGTGTCTACAATAGAGCTTCATTACCGGTATGTGATACGCGAGGTCGGAGTGAGTTTAGTTGTCTCCTTGCAAACTTCTTAAGTAGTAAGAGTGATGAAGTCCGAGTTGAATTGCTAAGGGTAGTTTGTGAATACCTGGATGTCTTTCCCGAGGGTCTCACTAGTTTACCACTTTACCGTGAGATTGAGTTCTCTATTGACTTAGTGCCTAGCACGACACCGATTTCCATGGCACCGTATAGATTTGCACCTACCAAGTTGAGTTAGTTGAAGATTCAACTCCAGGAATTGTTAGACAAGGGCTTTATTCGCCCTAGTACATCGCCTTACAGAGTGTCGGCTCTCTTTGCAAAGAAGAATAATTGTACACTGCAACTTTGTATTGACTACCGAAAGTTCAACCGGGTAACTTTCTAGAACAAGTACCCAATACCTCGTATGGATGATTTGTTTGAATAGTTAAGGGGGTCTTGTTGCTTTTCTAAAATAGATTTGAGATCGGGTTACCATCAGCTGAGAGTGAAGGAGGATATCCAGAAAATGACATTTCATACCCGATATGACCATTACAAATTCCTAGTGATGCTTTTTGGGTTAACCAACGCACCTACCATGTTTATGGATTTGATGAATAAGATCTTTCAAGAGTTCCTGGACTGTTTTGTGGTCGTCTTTGTTAACGATATTTTGATTTACTCACCCTCTAAGGAAGAACATGAGGAACACTTGTGAGTTATGCTCGAGTTGCTTAGAGTCCACAAATTGTATGCTAAGTTCGGGAAGTGTGAATTTTGGTTGAAAGAAGTCATGTTCTTAGGCCATATAGTGTCCGGAGAAGGGGTGACTGTAGATTCCTCCAAGATAGAAGCAGTATAAGATTGGGAACAACCTAAGAACGCCTTTGAGATTCGTAGTTTCTTAGGATTGGTCGGGTATTATCGCCGTTTTGTGAAAGATTTCTCTAGATTAGCCTCACCGTTAACTAGGCTGATGAGGAAATGAATCAAATTTATTTGGAGTGAGACTTGCGAGAAGTCATCCTAAGAGCTTAAGGTTAGACTTACTATTTCTCCAGTATTGATTATTCTGGAGAGAGGTTTACGTTATTCGGTATATTATGATGCATCTCGGGAAGGTTTGGGTTGTGTCTTTATGCAGAAGGGGAAGGTAGTAACTTATGGTTCACGGTAGTTGAAAACACACGAGAGAAATTACCCTACTAATGACCTAGAGTTAGCAGTTGTGATCTTTGCCTTGAAGATTTAGAGGCATTACTTGTATAGTGAGAGATTTGAAGTATTCTCCGATCACAAGAGTTTGAGGTAAATCTGAATCTGAGACAAAGAATGTGGATGGAGTTTATGGAGGATTATGACTTTGAGTTGCACTATCATCCGAGAAAGGCCAATGTAGTGGTCGATGCCTTAAGTAAAAAATCCTTTAGTAGTGTAGCGAGAATTACCATCCAGGAATAGGAGATATTGGGTGTGGTTGGCGAGTCTGTTGAGTCAACAACTTTGTTTTCATAATTGCACAACCTACACTTGTGAGCTGAGTTATAGAAGCACAGAGGGGTGACCTTGAGGTGGAAACCTCAGGGAGAAGACATCTAGTGGTAAGGTAAAGAAGGGTTTGAACGTGTATTCTGACTTGAGTGTTATATACCTTGACCGTCTTTTCATGCCGGACTCGTGTTGAGAGGAGGTACTCTGAGAGTTCCATCATTCAAGCCTTGTGGTACATCTGGGAGGCACAAAAATGTACCGTGACGTTAGCCGCCAGTTCTGGTAGAGGGGAATGAAGAAAGATGTAGCCTTGTTCATATCAAGATGCCTTACTTGTCAACAAGTGAAGGCCGAGCATCAGAGGCCAGCGGGTTTGTTACAACCCTTACCTATAGTTGAGTGGAAGTGGGAACATGTTACGATGGATTTTGTTGTGTGTCTTTCGAGGACTCAGCGGGGTAATGATGCCATTTGGATGATAGTTGATCAGTTAACTAAGTTAGTGCACTTTGTACCTATGCACACAAGTGACTCGGTAGATTATCTTGCCAACCTTTATATTAGGGACATGGTTCAACTTCATGGGATCCCAATCACTATTGTTTTCGATAGAGATCCGCGTTTCACGGCTTGGTTGTGGCAGAGCCTACAAAATGCCTTGGGCACTAAGTTAACTTTTAGCACCGCTTATCATCCTTAGATTGACGGGCAATCAGAGCGTACCATTCAGATCCTTGAGAATATGTATGCTTCGGGAGTGAGAGAGGCATTTGCCTTTCGTGGAGTTTGCCTATAATAATAGCTTCCAATCGAGTATTGGCATGGCACTGTTTGAGGCTTTGTATAGCTGACCATGTAGATCTCCGGTGTGTTAAGCTGAGGTGGGTGATGCACCTATGTTAGGTCCTGAGTTAGTTCGGGAAATGGCGAAGAAGGTTGCACTTAATCGTAAGAGGTTGGTCACGGCTCAGAGTCGTCAAAAGAGCTATGCTGACCGTAGGAGGAGACAGTTATCCTTTGAGGTTCCAGTCACATCTTCTTGAAAATATCACATAGGTGTGGTTTGATGATGTTTGAGAAGAGTGAGAAGTTGTCTCTTAGGTTTATTGGACCTTTTGAGATCCTAGAGCGGATTGGAGAGGTAGCTTACCGTTTGGCCTTGCTGTCACAACTTTTTGTGGTCTGTGACATGTTTCACATTTGCATGCTTCAGAAGTATGAGCCGAATCCATCACACGTATGGGACTGGACCGAGCTAGAGGTAGATAAGGATGCCTCGTATGAGGAGAAACCAGTTAGAGTTTTAGACGCTCGAGACCAAGTCTTGCATAGCAAGAAAATTCTTTTGGTAAGGGTGTTATGGAGACACCACGAGGTTGAGGAAGCAACTTAGGAATGTGAGGCGGAAGTCTGTGAGAAATATCCAGACCTATTTGTCGATATTTGAACTTGTATTGAAAATCTGATCATGTTAATGTAATATAAACATTGTATATGTTTTGGAAATGAGAATTGTGTAATTAGTGATGAGAACGTGTTTATCACGGTGGTGAGAATGAATGACCGGTAGATGGGTCAAGAAGACAAAAATGAATTACTATCATTGTTGTAATTGGTTTAAATATGATATTGTTATTAATTTAAAATTTCGGGGACGAAATTCCTTAAAGGGGAAAGGTTATAGTGATTTGGGCTTAGACCCGGCCTATTTATTGCTTTCGAATTCGAGAAACCATATCCGTGGCAGTCGTTCTTTTCTTTTCATGGTTGGTTTTGGCTTCAGGGGTCGACATCATCCTGGTTGGTGTCGACACTACCTTCTTTTACTTGTCTTGTTCAGCTCCTAGGGTCGACACCAACCTTGGTGGTGTCAACACCATCTTGCTGTTGTGTTCTTGGATAGCTACTAGAATTTAGGGTCGACACCAGCCTTTGGTGGTATCGACACTTGTCTTTTGTTGTTGGCCTCTGGGGTCGACACTAGTTTGGGAGGTGTCAACCCTTGTCTGCTGCTGAAACTAGAATTAGCTACTGAAATTCGGTGTCGACACCTCTAGTCCGAGGGTCGACACCCTGATAACTGCCAACGTTGGCATTTTCTGCCATTTCTTCCTGAGGGTTGACACCTCTGGTCCAAGGGTCGACCCCTGTGGTTTTTTTTTTTTTTTTTTTTAATTCGGTTTTGGGCCCTACTTTTTGGGGGTTTTGACTTATTCTTTTGGGTTGACTTTGGGACTTTATTTCACTTTAACCTAGTACTATAAATAGGTCCCTCACTTATTCTTTTCTTCACTTTACCTTCTCTCTCTTCTTCTCTAAACCGTGAATCTCTCTTTCTCTCTAAACTCACTTTTCTCACACTAGATCTTTAGATCTACTCATTTAGAAGCATCACCTTACCTTGTTTCTTTGGGATTAATTGAGAAAATGGGTAAATTTGGGAAGTGAATGTAATCTTGTTGAGTGTCTATGGTGAAAGTCCTAAAAATCGCGCGTATACATGAGTATTGATCCCGAGGACGAAATTTCCATGAAATGGCAATAGTAGTGCTTGTACAGCCTACGTTTACATAGGTCCCAATTTATGGTTTCCTCTAGAAGAAATTTCCGGGAAAGGTTGTATTGTTTTGAAACTCCCAAAATGTGATTCACTGTCCTGTTTTCTAAAGTAATAGAAGTGGTTACGAATTTTGATATAAACCTGACATTGCATGGTTTGAAAGGAAATATAAAAGGTTTTGTACGAGCATTGCACAAGCATATCACCATATATCTCTGTTAAACTTCATAAATTATGTTAAAGTTTTTCTACTGGGCTTTGATTCACCTTATGTGGGAAAAACATTTTAGGTGTTGGTGATATGCCTCCACTAAGGAAAAATCGCACGTATACATGAGTATTGATCCCGAGGACGAAATTTCCATGAAATGGCAATAGTAGTGCTTGTACAACCTACGTTTACATAGGTCCCAATTTATGGTTTCCTCTAGAAGAAATTTCCGGGAAAGGTTGTATTGTTTTGAAATTCCCAGAATGTGATTCACTGTCCTGTTTCTAAAGTAATAGAAGTGGTTACGAATTTTGATATAAACCTGACATTGCATGGTTTGAAAGGAAATATAAAAGGTTTTGTACGAGCATTGCACAAGCATATCACCATATATCTCTGTTAAACTTCATAAATTATGTTAAAGTTTTTCTACTGGGCTTTGATTCACCTTATGTGGGAAAAACATTTTAGGTGTTGGTGATATGCCTCCACTAAGGTAATAGCTTGGAGGGACTTGGAGCAAAGGCTTCATTTTATGTATTTATCATACGTATTTTTGTACAAGCTAAGGGATTTAACTGTATTGGATCTAAATCCACTTTTGTTATAACCAAGTATTAACTTGGAAAACTGTAAGCCCTTAGGGCATTTCTTATTTGTTCAAACTTCCATTCTATTTCTGTATTTTGCAACATATGCTATAGATTCATAGCTAGGCTTGTGAATGTATACTCGTATATGTTACCTTTTTGTAAGCTTAATTGGACTTAATGGAGGATAATTACTTTATCATTATTGTCACTTATTGATACTGTAGATGGTTTTTGTATTTATTTTGGGACGTTACAGGTATCGAGCCTTCCAGTCAATACCGGTAAAAATGGCATTGGTAGTACTTGTATAGCCTACTTGCAGACACATACCTAGATATTCCCAAAGCTTGTAATCACTACCCTGTTTTCTGTTGTAAAGGAAATGTTTTCATGAATTGTGATATAACCTGGCATTGCATGTTTTTGGAAAGAGATATAAAATGTTTTGGCACAAGTATTACATCTGCATTCACTTTATAGCTTTGTTAAGATTAATATACTGTGTTAGGGTATCTCTACTGAGCTTTGGCTCACCCTTTGTGGAAAATCATTTTTTGGTACTGATGATATGCCTTCGCCAAGAACATAACTTGGGAGGAATTTGGAGTTGAAGGCTTCTTTTTTGTTATTTGTTATATTTACTTTTGTACAAGCCTAGGCCTTTAACTGTATTGAGCTTAGACCCACTTTTGTTGTAACCAAATACTGCCATGGAAAGTTGTAGTCGTTACGGTATAAAAATATCTGTTTAATCTTATTGCATATCTCTAGCTTATGGCACATGCTATAGATTCAGGGTTAGGGCTTATGAATGTATAGTTGCATGTGTCATCTTTTATACAATTGAGTCATGTGAATGTAAAGATATCATATTCAGAAATGTATTGTCATTTATTAATATCGTGGATGGTTTTATTGTTGATTATTTATGGGCGTTACAAAATATAATTTAACACAAAAAGAAAGTGTATGAAAATAACATGTGAACTTTTGAGATGCAATGCAAATCCCTATTTTAAAAACTTATGTGCTTTCCTCTGTTTAAATTCGAATGAATGCATATAACTTTAAGATTCAACCAAAATTATTTACAGTGATTTGATCCATGAAGGACAATTGTAAATATTATGTATATCAATATGGAAGCAAACACAAAAAATAAAAAAGAATAATTATTTTTTAGTAAGAAAATGTATATAAATATACTTCTCATGAGAATTGATCTTGAAAGATCCAAAGCAGAATGCATTCACAAGAACGAGCCTAGTACTCATAGTTCAGTTGGAAAGAAACAAACCCTTAGTTCATCATAGAAGACCAAATGTCTTGCTCGATTACAAAACACACGAAAAAAGAAGAGCAGAACATGACATCGGTTTGTTGTTTAATCATCATCAATATAAAAAATAAGGAGACCAATTCTTTTTTTTTTTTAAATTTTTTTTATAAGAAATGAAGCGATTTGTTTATATTTATATAAGACTCTCAAAATGAAATATATCGTTTTTAAATATTTAATTCTAAAAATAAAGAGAAAAATATTTTATATAGACTATTCATAACTTTTAAAAAAGGGAAGTTTCTGGATTGGTTTTTTTTTTTTTAATTTTTTACCCTAAAAGACAAACTTTTTACAAAATCAAAAAAAAATAAAATAAATCTAAACAAAATATCACATCCAATTCCGTAATCATTTTACTTTTTCTCTCACAAATATCACATCCAATCACAAAAAAATCCAACTATCATTTCAAACATCAAAATTTTTTTATCCAATAATATCAGACAACTAAAAAAATCTACATAAAAACTCACTTTTCAAACACCTACATTATAGGTTGGAAAGTAAAAGATTGCGATGCCAAAGAAATAGAAAATATGACTTCATATTTTTATTATAATAATAATAAACCAGCGTTTTACCGACTTCCAAAATAGGCCTAAACACGCCATAATTATACCTCTTAGGTTAGGTTCGGTTGAGTTACTTTTGTCTGCTCTCTAGTTTTCATTGTTGTATTGTCTCTCTTTGCGTGAAGGTATGGCTTCCGATCTATCTCTGCATCAAAAGCAACGATTGCAAATGGGAGATTAGAGATTCACCGGCGAAGAAGCAAAGGTGCGAGGGTTGCGCTTCCCCACCACCTCCACCATCACCATCACCATCACCATCGCCGCTTTGTTCATCAGCAGAAGAAAAAGAAGACCCTAGATCTAAAATCGTATTCTATAACTACGATGATGATTCAGATGTGGAAGATGATAGTGATGGAATGCATGAGTTTACTGATAAGGAATTCCAAGAGTATGATAGACAGTTAACCCAAAGTGATGTGTGTATATCTTATATAGCTTCTCTTAATACTTCCCTCTTTCATTTGTCTCTATTTTCTTCAAAATCCTATTTACATATAAATATATATTTTATATTATTATTGTTGTAATGTAATAGAATTTGTGGGCTTACAATACATATACATATACAGGGCTTTGATGTCATGTACTTCCCACGCTCGTTTGGGTTTGGTGGAACAGAGCCGGTTTTTAACCTGGATGAGATTGCCGACGATCTCAAAACTTTTTCGGAATTAGCGCTCAAGCAATACAATGACAAAGAGGTGTATTTCTTTATTCAATTAAAAAAAAATTTCATTGTTTTGTTTGTTTGTTTGGTTTGAGAATTAGCCTTTGTTGTTCATAATATATGTCGGAAAATATGTGTGCAGTTTAAGAAGCTGGAGTTTGTGAAGGTTGTGAAGGCAAACATGGGTTTATGTGCTGGGTTTAAGTATTATATTACCTTTGATGTTAAGGATGCTGATGCTGTTGATGGTGGTACTATGGAATTTGAAGCTTGCGTTTGGGATGGGATCGGCCATACTGACGTACTAATTAGTAGGCTGAAAATTAGCACTTAGTCAAGGTAAATTAACTACATAGTGTATGCTTAGTACCTAAGTATTGATGCTTATTGGTGTGACAGCTTTCTATGCCTTCTCTATTGGCATTTATTTTTTGATTTTATATGAAGTATTTTTCATGTTGATATCAAGTTTTGTTTGCTTTAGTGGCGTATTATTCCTATGCTTATTTGATGATGTTTAGTAAGTGTACTTATAGAAGCCAGATAACAATTTGCAGCTCACAGGGTTTTGATTTCTTGAAACATTCTTATATCTATACATTCTAATTACTGGTTTTGTTTTCATTTTTTTGAAAATGGGAAATGGAAAATTTATTTGGTATATTGTTTTTGTTTCCAAAAATATTGAATTGATTTCAAAATTTCAAAAATTGTAATAAAAAAAAGGGTGTTTTCATTTGTCTTGAAAATGAGTTTTCATTCTCTCCTCTCTCCTATGAAGCACGGATACGTAAAAAAAGGAGACGTATCCATAATTATCGGATACCAATACTCCTTGGATACTCGCGGATACATATTGGATACTTCTTAGTTAATTTTTTTATTAATTTTGGAGTATCGGATACTTAATTTTGAAGTATTGGATATTCGAAGTCACATATTACTTCTAATGCTTTGTTTAGTTCTTTGATAAGAGGAATATAGTGATAGTTAAAGTAATAGAATTTGTCAAATTGATGTATTCTTATCATAGTTATCAGAATCCCGATCTGGATTCTATGATCCTACGATCTTACGATCCATTTGAATACAATCGATCCGGATTGTGTAAAACATTCCTTATGGGTAGGATCTTTCGATTCTAGTAATGAGATCTTATAGGATCATGAAATCCCGATCCAATCTGATCCTATCCGATCCAATTTACAAGCCTTATTTTGTATTGTATGACATTTTATTGTAAATTTTATGTTTGTTGTCTAAATCCAATTTATGCGGTCAAAATAAATAATGAAAATTAAATAATATTGAATCAAATAGACTAAGAAAAACAAAGTAGGAAACAAACATTTAAATATTGCAGTAATTTAACAAAATTAACTAATCGGAAAAATAAACTTAGCTGTAGCGGAGTCTAAGAAGGGTAAGATGATTGCAACTTTTTTTCAATTTTTGGAGAGATTATTTTTGTGACTCGAATCCGCTCCACTAAGGATGTTAACGACAAACTTTATCATTCGGTTAAGTTGTTCTTTTGAGTTCTTCTATTTTCATATCCAACTTTGTTAAAATATTTTTTCTTAACTTTTTATGCATTATTGTAGATTGTAAAGTATTTTGTTATAGAATTTTTCTTTACCTTCTTTTTTGATGAAATACAAAATTTTTACCATCGAGTTTTCTATTGTATAATATTATATGTACATTTTACACGGAGTATTATATGTTTCACAATATCTTCACTTTTTTTTAATAGAATATAGGCTCATTTTGTGTATACTTTTTAAGAAATATTTATTTAAATTAAATTATTATGTACGGTAGGATCTTACGATCCTCGATCCGATCCTATAAACACTTTCAACGATCCAATGTAGAATCTCGATTTTAACAACCTTGATCCTTATTGTCTCTCTTACTTCTCTCTCACTCTCTCACATTTCTTGTCTTTGCTCTCGTTCTTTTTTTAGTGCTGGCATGTAAAGATGATGTTTAATTTTAATTTGCATTTGCTTTTGTTTTTACTTTTGGATGTTTTATGATTGTTTGAATACTTTTAGCTTGATATGAATCCCTATCTTGTTTTATTAATTTGCTTTAAGTTTTATTTTCATGCATATTACATTATTAAAATTATAAAAAATGATTTTTTTTTTTAAATTTTTACGAACGTATCTCCGTTGTATCCGTAACCTACTTTTTTAGATTTTGGCGTATCACCGTATCCATATCGCCGTATCATGTATCCGTATCCATGCTTCCTAGCCTCTCTCCCTTGCCAACCCCCCCTTATCCACCACTTCTAGGGGCTGGCTATTCTCCCGTTGAGACCCAGGGCCGCTGCCCGTTCCCCCTTTTGACCTCCAGCCACCTTTCAGCAACCCCCGTGATCTCCAACGGCACTTTTCATTCACCTCTGGCCACCCTCTGCCGGCGGCCTTCACCTTCAGTAACTCATCGAGAATGTGTCTTTGCTTTTGTTTTTATTTGTTTTCAAAGTAATTGTGTACACCTTTCTATGTTTTTTACACACAAAAAAAAAAAGTTCCAATTTTATGTTAATAGGAAACAGAAAATTGACAACATTATCAAACGATCTATTTGCCACCAGAATTAGTTCTCTATATGTATTGGCATGGACTGAGCATCATTTGATTGTAGGATGATATAATATGACTTTAGGATCATAAAGGTTATGTTAATTTTAAATATGGTGGGATTTTTTTTGAATTTTATTGATAAAGACAATGGCTTTACTTTTTATCAAAAGCATTATTAATTTATTTATACTAATATTTAAAGGGAGAACAATATTTGGTGTTCCCCTCAATTTGAAGTTGTGTAGAATTTTGTTTTCCCCAAATTATCCAAAAAAATCAATATTTTAAACAATTCCATTTTTATCACACGACTACTTAAAAGTTTAAACTATGAAGCAATTATTAAAACTCCCCCTTATAGTTAGCGATTTATCACCCTTAACCAAGGTTGTGAATCCTGTATTGTGCCAACCTATACTGTTCGAAATGTATTGTTACACTAGAAAAAACAATGTAGAAGACCTTCGATCCAGTGCTGGTTAAGTTATTGGATTGTTTTCAGCTATCTTGGCAATTTTTAGCATAGTCCAGCTGTGCCGTTTTGTACTAGTTCCTTCTGGCGCATACATGTTATATTCATAGTTCTTACAAAGAAGCCCTAAGAATTGAGAAGTGTTGGTGATGCCAGTAGCTATCCATCACCAACGACTGCGAATTTGTATTGTAAGGTCAAGCTGTAACATGCCCCACCATCGTCGTCAAAGCTTACATCTGTTCTTTATGTTTGTCTTCTCAACATACTTTAGACACATGTAGATAGATAGAGAATGAATGTCATTTAGGTTTGAAGCTGCTTTAACATCTTAGGAAGAACTGTAGGACCGGGAAAACTAGTGGAAAGTATCAAGACTTGTTTTATTTAAGTGTGTTGTACCGATTAAAATGTGTTAAACAAAAGGTTTAATTTTGTTTCATGTTCATCTCTTGCAGGTGTATGCATGCTCAACAATACGAAAGATTAAAAAAATTATGAGAATTTCTAAAATAATGATTAGAATAAGAATGATTAGATGGTAAAAATGTTACATGTTCTTCAAGCATACAAATTACATTGAAAAAAATGCCACATTTATAAATAAATAAATACGGTTTTTACATGATAAATTTTAGAAGTTATAGTGATAAATCCAAAAATGGTAATCAAGAAAACATAATGGTAGCGATATGCATGGTACCAATAGTAAAAACAGTACTACAGTCTACAAGATTCATAGCCTTGGCCTCAATTGATGTTATTGCTATTTTTTTGAAAAATTTTGTGAATTTGCCTCCATTAAATTTAAAACATCCCCTTCTTCTTTGAGTATGCAGAGAGCCACCTTACCATAGAAAGGTAGTTTCTTTATATACATAAAAAAATATTCACAACATAGAGAACATATATTAGAGTGAGAGAGTTTTTAGAAGCTTCACTTCTTTAGCTTTCGAAGAGAGAGAATGGATAACGCATAACGCTAACACAAACGGAAGTGCATTGTTGGATTTTTCAGCTGTTTCGACCTTAGTTGTAGGAATCGTGCAACTAGGTGGCGATTCGCGATTTTGAGAATCGCGATTCCGGGATTCCTAGAAAGAAACATGTAAGAATCGCGTTTCTGTGGAGAGAGAAACGCGATTCAGTTCAAGATGAGATCGTAAAGGGGAGGGAGAGAGAGAGAGAGAAACCCTAGCCTTCGACGTCGACATGAGAGGAGAAAGAAGAAGGGTTGTTGAGAGAACTTACAGTGGATCAGTGTTGAGATTAGGGCTTTGATTGCCTTCGTCACTCTCTTCTCTCACTATCGATCACAATCGTTTTCGTCTCTGAGGGCTTTGATCATCTTCGTCACTCTCTCGATCGTCTTCGTCTCTCTCTTTTTCGTCTATGTGCTTCTCTCTCTATCTCTTCGTCTCTGCTTCTCTCCCTTTTCATCTCTGTTCGTTGTTCTCTTCGCTCTCTCTCTTCGTCTCTATGTTTAATTGATCATATAATTATACATATATATATTATATATCATATATCATATATAATATATATAATAAATATAATTTATCATATATTATATATGTAATAAAATTTATAAATTATAATTTTTACCATATATAATAAAATATTTAATTATTATTTCTTAAAATATCATATATAATAATAATTTTTGTAAATTATTATTTCTTAACTTTTTAACATATAATAAATAAAATAAATCATCCAATTATTTAAAAGAAATCTAATTAAACCATATATAATAAAAAATTTATAAAATAAAATATAGAACTTTTCTTTTTATTTATTTTAACATATTTTATTATTCCTTATTTGCTATGAAGCACGGGTACGGATACAAGTACTAGTATTGGTACGATACGGGTATGTTAATATGATAAAATTCAAAAAAACATAAGGTGCAGGTACAGCTTGGTATGCTTGTAAAAAAATATTTATTTTTAATTTAGAGTAATGCAAAAAT
>NW_021025829.1:17258-92475 GCF_004153795.1 Camellia sinensis | reverse complement strand
TAAAAAAGTAAGTCCAATGAGACTAACTTTACCTTTGTATAGAAGAAAATACTATTCCAGCTTACACATGGGAATATACTTGGTGTCTAGGGTAAGCCAAAAATTAAGAAGGAAAAATTTGCATACGTGTTTCGTGTATCATGTGCGTATCTAGAAGTACCATGCAAAGTACCAGTACCCATTACCGGTACGACATGTTCGTCGAAGTATCCATGCTTCATAGAGTAGGGACCTCAGGTACCAAGTGGTGAGAGTAGAGTTCATTTCTTTCAAGATAGCACCAGAATTAAGAAAAATAAAGGAAAGATGTAATAGAGGAAAGCACATCCTTAAATTGACAGGCCAAGCTTTCTTGAAGAACATGACATTATGGTCATCGGGGCCATGAGCTTTCCCATCTTTGAGAGAACAAGGTTTCTCTAATCCCTTCAACAGTAACGGCCTTGTTTTGTTTCTTCTGAGCATCATTTAATTGATCACTATAGTCCAAGTTCATATCTTCTATGCATACCATAGTACCACCTCCCTTATGGCCTAGCAAGTTCTGAAAATAAGTAATGATTTTAGCATTTCCTTGGCATCAGTAATAGACACTCAAGACTTCAGGGTTACTATTAAGACTTTTCTTGACTGCTTCCAATTGAGATCTTACTTCCTCCAGTCCACCTTTTTTGTGATGTCACTATAGTTAGATTGGCACAGCTTCTTCAACTTCAACTTTGCATTTTCAACTCCTGGCATAGACAAAACATGAGAGTGCCCCGAACATGATTTCTCCAAACCCTAGCAACAAGATTCAAGAATTCAGGGTGGTCAGCCCAACAATAAAAAAATTTGAAGGGCTTCTTTTGCTTAATAGGGGCAGACAGCACTTTAACCAAGATAGGGCTATGGTCAGATATTCCTGCAGTCAGGAATTCTGCGTCATTTCATGGTCCAAGCCTCATTGATGAGAGGTTTATCAATCTCTCGAAGCACCTGACCATTTGTCTGTGTGAACTGCATACCTCAATATTTAAGATCATCAAACTCAGCACTCACAAATCAGTCATTGCAGTCGTGCATGTACCTGGTCCATTTAACAGAGCCCCACAGACCAGCCATGGCTGCTGGTTGAATAGCCTGGCCATAGCTTCAATGTCCAGTCTGTTTTGGGGAGCGTTATCACAATACATGGCAGAAACTTAGCAGTCCATTTTCTTCTGGCTCTAACATGACAATGAATAGCCTGGTCATTTGTACTAATGCACATTACATTCAGCATATCTTGATTCCATAGGATCCATATCCTTTACAAAGTGGATCATTGTAATTGGACAACATTCCCCAGCTTCCATTCATAGATTCGAAGACCATATCCTTATTAACACTTCTGACTTTATTTCCCAAGAGCCCGAAATAAAGATACATTTTATTCCTTTGAATAATATGATCCTTGATTTCCTTCTAATGTATAGAGAAATTAAGGAAGCCCCCCTTTCATTTTTAGCCTTCCCCACTTTTTATTTTTTTATCTGGATTAGATGGCTTGGGGTCCTGTTATTAGCTTCCTCTATCTCCAGGTTGTCAAAAGTATTTGATGAACTCCACAGCTGTTTGAGTTGCCCCCCATAAAGGATGGTATCACCTGTATGGTACAGATAGGTTGGTCTTGATCAAAGCCTACCTCATGATAATGTTCCCCATTTAACGAATTGCCCATATCCTGCGTAATTTTTGTCCTTGCTCCGACGGTTGCTCTTTATTCTGGGAATTAGGTCATCTTTGCCCACATTTTGGGCATTAGGATCATCATTGGCTGTGGGCACCCATTGGTACACTTTTATCCCTTTCTGTTGCCCAGGTCAAAGTTGATGTTATTACCATTTTTTAAGAAAATTTTGTGAATTTACCCCCATTATTAAATTCAAAACATTCCTTTTCTTGAGATATGCAGAGAGCCACTTTACCATAGAAAGGTAGTTCATGTATATATACATACTAAAATATTCACAGCATAGAGAACTTAGTGAGAGTTTGTAGAAGCTTCACTTCTTCAGCTTTGGAAGAGAAAGACAATGGCTGACGCTAACACAAACAGCGGTACGTTACTGGATTTTCGGCTGTTTCGACTCTCTGTGGCCATTTTATTGAATGATTGCATACAACATATTCGGGTAATCTCTTCCAGTTCATGGCAACGTGCTGGCCACTGATTATGCCTAGTGGTTGTGATGCCACTAGGCATAATCAGTGGCCAGGAGCTTTCCATTGAGGCCAGGAGCTTTCCCATCTTTGAGAGAGAATGAGCTAAGTCTGTCAATGGTTAATTCATGGGCTACTATGAGCATGTTGATTTTTTGTTGACAATTAATTTATAGTTTTCTAGCACTAATGATACTTTTTTGTCTTTTTTCTTCGGCACATCATATTATTTAGGGTTTCAAATGGATTTTTTTTTTTTGATAAATGGTTTCAAATGGATCATTGTTTCATGTTAATGCAATGCCCTGCATTGCCTTTTTGATCTTATGCTTCAGATTCTTAACATGTATGCATTTTAATTACACAATGCAACTTCAAATTGTTTTTTGTCTTCCTTCTTTTCGTCTGTTTCAACAATGCTGAGTTTAGTTGAAGCTTCTAATATATTTCTTTTAATTTCATTTTTGGTGGGATACACAGATTATCATTAATTCTATACCTCTTTGGATATGCATCCAAATTGCAAAATTGCAAATGATTACATCAACAGTTTTTTGAGATGTTAAGTGAACAAATTTTATGAGTCCCAGCCTCACAGGACGATTATTTTTATTTTATCTATCCATAGTTGATCAAGCAAATAGGGATGTTTTATATTTCTACTAGTGTTGAAAAAGTAGTATTTGAAGTTTTATTGTTCTTGACCGTTTGTCCCATATAGAAAGAAGAAAAGCAGATGACCGCTGCATGTTGAGCAATATCCTGAACTGATATTAGCAAACCAAAGGACGAAAGTATTAAAAACAAAAATAAATAAGCTGAGTCATTACGTAATCAGTAGATAAAACTTTAGATCTGAGTAGCTTTAAGTGCAATTAGAAAGAGTTCATTATGAGTATGTTAATTTTCATTTTCATTCTTTCTTGCATGTTTATATGCATGTATGTGTCTATATATATTGTGATGAAGAACTATTGTATACTATAACTTCAATGCAGAACATTTACACAATTTCTCATGTGTAACTTGTTTTAATAACATAATGTTTACTTAGTTCTTAAAAATCATTTGTTTGTATTACTTGTTAGTAAATATCTCTAGTTGGTGTTCCATTTATACGAACCAGGAATTCAAGTTTATTTGTGGTGTATGTATCTACTAATGTTATGCTACTGTCAGCTTTCCTTCCCATTCTTACTCTTATTGTTATAGGCTGAAGATAAAGCCTTCCCCATTTCTTTTTATTTGGAACAGATGGGCCTGGGGTCTTGTTATTAGCTTCCTACATCTCCAGGTTGTCAAAAGTATTTGCTAGACTTCACAGTTTGAATCACCTGGTATCACCTGTATGGTATGGATAGGTTGGTCTTGATCAAAACCTACCTCATGATAATGTTCCCCATTTAACGAATTGGCTACATCCTAGGTTGAGTTTTGATTGCTCCAATGGTTGCTCTTTATTCTTGGAATTAGGTCACCTTTGCCCACATTTTGGGCATTATGATCATCATTGGCTGTGGCCTCCCCTATGGCTTCTGTACTTGCCTCCATTCTACTTTCGGTTTCTTTCCCCAGTCATTCCTGAGTACAGCATAAACCAAAGACTGGTTGAGCACCCATTGGTGCACTTTGACCCCTTCAAAATTCTCATTCCTATTGTCCAGGTGAAAGTTTTCCACCAGTTCCCTACCCACTTCAATCTGAACAGAGATTTTGGCAAAAGTAATTCTCTTTTGTGATTCAGCTAGAATTTGAATAATGCTTGCAATGTGGCTTAACCCTTGCTCATTCCAATATTCGAAGGGGGCGTTGAAGAATTTAGCCCAGTGAGGAAATTTTATTAGACTTTCCTTTCACAAGTTAAGTCTGTAGTCCCACCACTTCAGGACCATTAGCTTCCCTCCAAAATGCTATGGCTTCCCTTTCAAAACTGAATCGAAAGAAGAAGAAACACTTTTCATTAGACATAACATGAATCAGTCCATTCTCGCCCCACAGTTTTTGGCAATAGAGTTAACAACAAAAAGATAACTTCTTATTAATAAAGTAACCACTCTGCCCCCATAGTTTTTTGGCAATAGAGTTAACAAAAGCATAACTTCTTATTAACAAAGTAACCCACCAGGCAATCATTCCATCCATCTACCTAGACACATGAGGGTGGAGTAGCCTTATTTTCCCCATCCTCCTTGGGTGCAAAATATTCTAGATTTATCTTAGCCACCCTTCCTCTGACATGGTTTCAGAGCTGAAAATATTGAGATGGGTGAGTAAAAGTTGATAAAACTTCAAATGATTAAATTCTGAGAGAGAGCACCAATTTGTATGCTAAATGGTGAAAATTGTCTGAATTGTATAATGGGTTACCTATAGGGCCATAGTCTAAACAAACGACTGCACTATGTTGTACCATGTGTTGAATAAAATCTAGACTAATAACTTGGAACTTTAGAGTAGGTTGAAGCAATTACTGAACACTAACTCTGTGTTTGGATCATCAATTTAGGTAGGGATTTGGAAAGGAAAAAGAAAATGCGAGGGAAATGGATAAAAAATTTAATTTATATTTTATTCACATTTCCCTTACATTTTCGTTCCCCTTTCCAAATTCTTATGCAAGTCTATAATCCAAACACAACATAAGAGTTGAGGTTGCAAGTACACTCATATTTGTTTTGATCACATAGAAAGCTGAACATCTATAAAAGTGTTTTTTGTAATCAACATTGGCGAATAAGTGGTTGCTTTAGATGCTTCTATTTGAGTACTGATCGTATAATTTGAGTACTGATCGTATATTTTGGTTACTCACAGGTGTGGTTGAAGATTTCACGAAGGTAATATGCACATGGTGTCCCAGTGGGCAGTTGGAAGTGTGTTACTGTGAACAAAATGAATCTAATATTAGAATCTTTGTACATGTGGTGGATATTGACAATTATGTTACTTGATTTAGTATATGTCTAGACTGATATTCTAAACTGATATCTAAACTAATATTTGTAGAACAATGACATCGCATGATGCTTTGTTTTATTATTGAAATGTATGACATAACAACTAAGGCAGATTGCATGTCTAAGGTATATTTTAATTTAAACATGTTAAAGAACGTAAGCTGAAAGCATCCTAGACATTGGAGATGCCCGATATGCATGTTGTTGAATTGGAAAGTGTGCGAGGTGTCTACAGAAATTGTTTTCATGTGATGGAAGGCTGGTGTCAAACTGGTTGATGTCTGTTTACTGTGCCTATGGCTTGTTTGGTGTTTTGTTTTTCACATGAATTTAAAGTGGGGTTTCTGCTTGTATGACATTAACAAAATCACTGAATTCCTCCTTTGTGTATTTTGTTGATATAGTGCATTGATTGAGAATCAGACCCTAGGCTTAGTTGGTGGTAGTGTAACTGTTATGTGCATGGTGTTATCCTATCTTCAATAGTCAACACTACCACCAAGTAGGGCTGGGCATAGAATTATTTGACCCGTGAAAATCGCCCAACTCGAATTGCCCGCACCTAATTGGCGATTTCACCTAATTGTTAGGGTTGGATGTGAGTTAAGATTTTTCGGTTTTGCAGGTTGCAGACGGGCCGTGAGTTTTACCTGACGTCATCCACACTCACTTGCCCGCATTTGTATATATTGTTTAGCTTATACATTTTTTGCGAAGTGAATGTGAGTCAATTAACTTATATCGGCCTGTGCTTATGGTCTGTTTTTTTCAGGAAGTGAATTTGATAGATAGGCTATAATTTATTTGGGATATATCATTTGGAAAATAATGATTTTATTATAAGAATTATGTGATTTTATGATCCAAAATAATACTTAAAAATTAAGGGGAAAAGGCTTGAAAAAAATATTTTAAAAATGTGGAAAAACAAGCTCAAAATAAATTTTTAAAGGAAAAATATAATTTGCAAACTGTCTACTCATCTGCAAATCTTATATGCATATATTGCAGTTTGTACTGTGGGTGATTGCGATTTTAATTTTTCTCAAACTGTAGATGTGCAGACGGATTTAAATAGCAAATTGAACCGTCAAAAATCGATCGGTAAACACTCCTATCACCAAGCAGTTTACTACTTCCTGATCCCCATCTTGTTTGCCTTGAAGGCCCAAGTTTTGCTTTTGATCCATCAAGATGTCCTCATGAAAAGGTTTTTAGTGTTTGGAGCACTGGGAGGCTTACGAGAGGAGTCCTATGGCACAGGTGCTAGAGGGATTCTGGTGAATCTGTTGGAGTTTACATGCCTTGTGGCATATCATCACATTCCACAGCTAATGTCTTGGTGGCCCATCATACTAACTAGGTGATTTTGCGAACCATGTCACTTATTGGTTGTAAATCTCCCCGCGTTACGAAAATAACTTTGTTCACTTATTTTTCTAGTGTGTGAATAATACATAAAATATGAGTGATCCAAATATATGGATTTCATACTCAAAATATGTAATGACTCCACCTAAAATGGTAGGCTTAATTATTCTATATCAATTAAAATGTGTGAACAAAATGGGAATTACAAGTCACCATCTCTTTAGTGAGATACTTGGATATATTTTGTTCGATCCCATACTCCACATAATGGTTGTTTCTATGTCAAATGATGTACAATCATTGGGTAAAAGTAATTGAGACTCAGGCATATAGTATACTGGGTAGAAAATGATGAGGAATCATCTTTGGTGATCTGCACATAGTAGTGGGGAAGGCCATTAGTTACAGTAAAGTTAGACAAGAGCTTCTAAACCATATACTTCTCGTGTCGTGGGTTGCTACTCACTACATTGAGTTGATACTCTTGTGTTTGACAATGATTGTTCCTTAATTAATTGTATTGGCTTGCACAAAATAATTATAGGTGAATGTGAAATTGATTCTAAAAAACATCATTTGAACATGATTGCAAGACAAAATTTCTTTAAATTAAACATATTTTTTTTAGAAAAATAAATTTGTTATTGTTTTGTTTACTTGGGTCAAAACCAAATTGGATGTGATCCAGATTCAAACACGTTGTTTTGAGAAAAATCATGTTGTTTGTTACTGTTCTATTGTAGCTTTCCTATGGAAGAAGTGTCTCTTGCATCCAAACAGTTGCAATGGTCATTCGAAGAACCATGAATTCATCTATAAATACAACCTTCCATTTCATTCATTTGGCATCGAAATCATCTCGGCTTCTCTTCTTTGCACTAAGTTCTTCTCTCCAAGAGAGTACCGCACTACATTGGTTTGCCAAACTCGCAAATTGAAATGCTGCTTCTGCGAGATTCTCAATTGTTGTATCATGGGTGATGGATATCTATTCAAACTCGTGAGGATTGCAGTGAGAGGGAAATTTCGTCTTAAGCATATTGTATCAACCACAAAACTCGATCACCATCTGTTAGACTTTGAATTCCCATAATATTAATTTTTACTATTCATGGTTTTTGTGAGTATTTTTTTGATCATGTTATATTTGATTTCTAATATACACTAACACATTGATACACATAAAATTATCAAACAATTTCTTCGCAATAATGTGATTATAGAAACCAAACAATACATTAATATTTCCACTGTCAGTTTTAGATATTACTTATTTTTACTATTCATGGTTTTTGTGAGTATTTTTTTTGATCATGTTATATTTGATTTCTAATATACACTAACACATTGATACACATAAAATTATCAAACAATTTCTTCGCAATAATGTGATTATAGAAACCAAACAATACATTAATATTTCCACTGTCAGTTTTAGATATTACTTGTATTGATTTTATTTCTTCCATTTTTTGATTTCTGAGTTTTGAGTTAACCAGAGTAAGAATGATCTTCTGGTTTCTTTTTATTTTATTTTTAAATTTTCATTCTTTCTTACAATTGAGTTGTGTCATGGGTTTTTGCAATATTTCTTTCAAGGTAAGGCTTCTTTTCAGTTCAATTTGGACTGGAGAGGATTGTCTGAACTTGTAGGGCTCATTGTTAGAAAAATGTTATGCACTAATATAATTTAATTAATAAAATGATTATGAGATTTACGATAAATAAAATATGAAAATAAGTAAATTCATATAGAGTAAGAAAGAGTTGGCGCATGAGATTGAGAGGAATGTAGTTACTGCTCTAAAACCGTTGTTCCTCCTCACATGAAGGTAGAACCAGAGTGCAATGGCTCCAAGATACAACCCAAGCGCTCACAACCTTCCTCATCTGATGTTCACGTCCACCCGGAGGATATGAATGAGTCACGAATTATAATTATCCAAAAATATAAAAGATAGATCAAGTTACACTCTTTAACAAAATCTCAATATATATTATTCTTATGCACCCTTCATCTTTAGAAAACATTAGAATATATATAAGTGAAAATCTTATAAGAATTAAAACTAACATTTAATCATTACATAATTATAATAATAAAACTTAATAATAACTTCGTAACCGAAATGTTTAAAATCAATATTAATATTAATAGCAGCCAAATAAATTAAATAGAAATAATTAATTTTATTTTTATTAAAATTCCAACTTTCCTCCACTTTTAATAAAAAAAAAATAAAATTTTTAATAATACCATAAAGTTTATATAATACCCCCACAATTTTAAAACTTCATATTCAAAACAATATATATATATATATATATATATATGTAAGGGCAACTGTATACTGTTTAATAGGTGTGGGAGCCTTCCAAGCTTGAACCACACTTAGTGTTGAGAATTTTCTTCTGAAAGATCATAGTGAAATATATCTTGAACTAGAGCCTTTGAGCCAGAGTTCATATTGTCATACACAACACTGGTGTTGGACATCAATTCGCGAGTTAGGGCTCTTAAAGGCCATGTGCTAGATCTTAATTCTCATGGGATTACTAGAGACTAGCCCAAGTCTCCAAGTCACGGCCTTACGAAAACTCCCACTTAGTAGAACCCTCCAAAGGTACGGTGACATAATGCATCTTGCAGGAGATTGTCTCCCTGGATTCATTCAGGGTAAAACCCTTCATAACCAGTCACTTATTCAGCATTACTATCTTAGGGATAAGTAGGAGATCAACCTTAATATGGTGTCTCCTAAAAAATAAGTACTAGAATCAAGTCATGCTATATGAATTGTTTTTACTCATTGAACTTCTTTCATGGGATCTCTAATCACGGAAGATGGGTTACCTCCCTAGGTGATTTCCTAACGGACAAATAACAGATCTAGCCTCAACGCTAGTCCAAAGGCATTTTTTTTTTGATTTTTTGATCAACAATGTATTTCTCCATCTCATGAAGTATATAATTATTAAGCATTTTCCATTGCAACATTCCTCTGTTTATCTTTATATAGCTATAAAATTTTCAAACACACACTTCAACAAACAATGTTAGTGTAGCCTCTCAAATATCAATTATACTCATATACAACACATTGACAACATATATAATCTTCATGCCAGTTGATTGTGATAAAAATCTTTAACCAGTTTTATAACTTTCTCCTTAAGTCAAGGACCTTTGAACAATAATAAATAATTCATTTTCAAAACATAGAAAACTAAATACACACCAGACTTTCACAATTATAAAATTTGTTTCAACCAAAATAAACATTCAAATATAGGACCTAGTTTTTACATAATACACATATAAGAATTCTTCAAAACACAGATATTAGTATAATCTCACAAACACTTCACATTTCAAATTTTCGTATCACATAACAAGGTCATGTTTGTTTGGGTGGACATGAGCTTGGAATTGGACTAATAGTCCAATAAAATTATTAATTTGATGTTTGGTTAAACAATTGAAGTACGGACTAACAATCTATCCGGATATGCTATCCCATATATGATGGACTATTCAATCCCACAGAGGGGGATGTGATATAAATTGGAGGATTAAGCCAAAGTCTGGACTATTAGTCTTTCTTTATAATCCTACCTCAATCCAAACATAGGATAGGATACACAATTTAAAGGGATTTGTAGTCCTAGGACTATTAGTCATGGAAATGCTAATCTAACCTAATCCAATCCCCCCAAACAAACATGGCCCAAGAGTACTATAGTCCTTTTGGATATAGTCATCTCATTTTCCTTTTCCTTTTGAGTTTGAACATAAATTTTGAAAAATAAAAACTTCAGTTATATAAGCAAAATAATTTCAGAATATTTCTTACTTTTAAAATTCTCCACACTATTTCCTCAACAAAAAAATTTCCAAAACCTCAAATTAATCCAGATTTCAATTATATTTATCTTTTAATATTTGTAGACAGTAACATAAAATAAGAACAACTAAAGTGTGAAAATAATTACATAGAACCCCCATATTTTCACATTTTTTGTACCAATTTTAAACATTTAGTTTGAATTATTTTTAAACATTTGAAAAAGTTAAACTTTCACAAAGTAAGCACTAATCAACTATACATATAAAGATTTAGGTTGCGTTTGGTAGAGTTTTCTAAATATAATTTGAGAATAGAGTTGTATTTTGAGTTTGTGAGTTTCAGAATTATAATTTGAGTGTGGAAAATTTGTTTGGTGAATGAGTTTTGGAAAGAGTTTTGAATTGAGTGGGGAATTTTTGATGTGGCATATGATATTTGATACAAAAACTTACAACTCATAACTAAACACACAACTCAAAATTTTATTCAAAACTCATAAATTTTTTTTTAAAAGTTTGGAAAATAATTTTTATTGAATATATAAAAATTAACATGCGTCAATTGCAAAAAAAAAAAAAAAAAAAAAAAAAAAAAAAAATACAATTTAATTAATAAAATGATTAAGAGATTTACGATAAAATATGAAAGTAAATAAATTCATATAGCATAAGAAAGAGTTGGCTTGTGAGATTGAGAGGTGTGTAGTCACTTTCCTAAAATTGTTGTTCCTCCCCATTGTAGACACCTTATTTTTTACAACCCTTAAGACTTGGGCGCCACTGATTGATCACTCGATGATGAAAGTTATGTTGTACAAGCGTTCGATTTTTTCAGCAAGAAAAACTTACTACAAGGCTAGATGGTAAGCATGAAATATATATATTGAACATTTTCTGTAACTAATAATTTGTGAACAACGAACGAGATGCAAACCTACACTCAATGACCAAAAGTTACGGAACATTTATAATTCATCATTTAATTATTTAACAACAATTCATCAATCAGCCATAGATTAGTCATAAAATACAAATAAATAAAATAAAAATCTAAAAAAATATTGATCAAGAACATCCAATCTAATATATAAGATTCTTGCAAACACATCATGAAAATCCTTTTATGAGCATGCAAAAGTGGGCTCACTTTTATTTTAAATAAACTCTAACTAAAAATTATAAAACCAAGATTAATGGTGTAATAATTCAAAACCATTTCCCATACACAGAATTAGCTTCTTAACATTATGAAAGTTACATGTAATTTAATAAGACATAATTAAAAGAAATTGTTTCATATGGATATTGAACAAAATAATTTTTACCACTACATTCCAATCCAAAATATTTTCCACCAATAAGGGCTAAGACAATTAATTCGAGCAATAGGCATATTAAACGGCTAACTGTTATAATGAATTAAAACCCATGAATACACAATCTCACATTATATTAAATCATGTAATTTTATGAAATATAAAAACACTAAAATATTTGTAACTCATGAATTCAGTTTACCACAACTAATGAGAATGATTTCAAAGTGAAAAATACAAACATCCATCAAGCTCAAAACTAACTGTTCAAAATATTTTTTTCCCCCCACATTGCAATCCCCATTTTAAAATAAAATTATTAATGTATATAACAACAACTCTTTTTCCTTTTTGAAATCAATCAATAAAATTATACTACATAATGATGCAAGATTAACATTTTACTAGTGCTTAGAATAAACCAATCTCAAAATAAGAATTTGTAAACATACAAATAATTTCATTCACCACATTCCAATCCTTTTTTTAAAATAATAATAATAATAATAATTTAAAGGGAAAAAGAACTCTGACAGCAATTATAATTATGTAACTTGCTCAAATAACATAATTAAATTTATCCCACATTTTTCAAACTTTTAAAACTCCCATAACCATCAATATTCAAATGATATATATCAGGACCAATTAATGCAATAGATACAAATGCTTTGTAACTCTCCATGTAGGAAATGAATATAAATGACATGTTATAGGCATTGTAAACTGTTATGACAAACAAGAGATAAATATCATACTAAATACCATTGAATATTTCCCCCCTAATAGTAACACTCCGTGACACCAAAATTCAAAACATAACAAATATTAACACTAGTAATATAACATAAACTAATATTAAGGTAAAAGCTATTTTCCTTAACATAAAATAAGTTCTATTTTATGACATGACTATTTATCATTACTATTTTTAAACAGAATGGTTTAATTATTTTAATAATTGAATTTTAAACATTTTTCCTTATTTCCCATAACAATGCTCATAACTAACTTTAAGTATTCATAATTCGTTTCACAGTTAGATGTCTATCGAGTTGTAAAAGTTTACAAAATTTAAGACTTTTAAAATATACAAGATATAACGGCTTTACATAAATATTATCATAAACAATTAGATTATTATAAAATTTAATAGTAACACTTTTTTCCATAAATTCCATCATCATGGCACACTTTAATTTTAACTGTTACACAACAAAATTTAGAACACAAATGAATTTGCAAGCACTAACATTATCAAATTCCAATAGTGTAGTCAACAAAATTCAAAACCAATTAATTTGGCAAATTTATTTTCATAAATCTTTATAAATAACATTAAAGATCCAAATACTAATCTTAAACATCCACACGCTATAAATTACACAAAGTAATGGTAAATTACATATGCAACAGATTAGAAATGCTATACGATAATAATTTTATTATGCAATTCACTCTGTTCTCTTTAGATAATGTTTTTAATATAGTCAGATAATAGAAAGAAAGAAAAAAAAAAAAAATTCAAACTAAAGATTAAGGTTTATTTTTTATTTTTTAATTTTTAATTAAATACAAGTGGACAAAAGAAAACAATATTGAGCCACAAGTAAGCCATTAATCTAAAGAATACCATGTACTGAAAACCTCAAGGTACAAATTAAGAATATGAATTTCAATTTGACAAATAATGAGTTTTATTTTAATCTTTAAAATAAGCTCAACACATTTTATAAAACTATTACTTTTAACAGATATTGTTTTTGACAAAACTAAACCCATTAACATCTCAGCATATACAAGAGACGAAGATAGATAAACATAGATAATGAATCAACTTTTTCTAAGCTCAAGTCATACATATTCATAACAATAGCAATTTTAAACTTATTACCCTTAAGCCCCTAATCACAGTGGGAATTCTGCTAGTTCTTTCACCATACTCATATATATATATATATATAAACTAAAAATCTTAAACAAAATTAACATAACCACTTTAGATTGTTAGAAAAATGTTATGCACTAATATAATTTAATTAATAAAATGATTAAGAGATTTATGATAAAATATGAAAGTAAGTAAATTCATATAGCATAAGAAAGAGTTGGTTTGTCAGATTGAGAGGTGTGTAGTCACTTTGCTAAAGTCGTTGCTCCTCCCCACGTGAAGGTACAACCAGAGTGCAATGGCTCTAAGATACAATCCAAGCCCTCACAACCTTCCTCATCTGATGTTCATGTCCACCAGGAGGATATGAACGAGTCATGAATCATAGTTACCCAAAAATACAAAAGATAGATCAAACTATACTCTTCAACAAAATCTTAATATATATTATACTCTTGTATACTCTTGCGTGTCTCTTATGTACCCTTCATCTTTAGAAAACATAAAAAAATATATAAGTGAAAATCTTATAAGAATTAATACTAACATTTAATCATTACATACTTATAATAATAAAACTTAATAATAACTTTGTAACTGAAATGTTTAAAACCAACATTAATATTAATAACGGTAAAATAAATTAAATAAAAATAACTAATTTTATTTTTATTAAAATTCAAATTCTCATTATGACCCCATTTCGACGATCTGAACTGTTCTTTTTTTTTTTTAACCATGCATGTATATCATCCATAAAAAATAAAAATAAATCAGGTTGATCCGATATTCATAGCCCTTCATTTTATTAAATTTGTAACAAAAAAAATAGAGGTCTATTTTTAAAACACATTGACTGTTAATTTTTTTAGATACAAATTCTATAAAATGAAGGGATTACGAATATCGAATCAACCTCATTTTTTAATGGATAATATACATGCATAGTCCAATAAAATGAATGGTTCAAATTGTCAAAACAAAACCCATAGTGAGCCCTACAAGTTTGGACAGTCCCCTTCGGTCCAAATTAGAACTAGAGAGAAGCCAGTTCTATTTTTCAAATCCCAGCTAAAATCATGTCCTTATTTTAATCTTGGGGTAGGACTTACCATAGTTTCAATTTTTAAATTTTAATTTAGTGTTGGCCAAATCCTTAAGAGGTCAGATATATGAATCTCACTATATGTAAGTGAGTTTTATTGGCGATTTCTCCTTTTTTATTTTTTTTTAAAAAAAGATAAATTATCAATAAGTCATAATAGTTGGACTTAATTCCCATCAAGTCCTATAGAAAATTAGTCCTAGTAAATTCGCCGTTAAAAATAAATTTTTTGTGACAATTATTCGCACGTGTCGCTAAAAATTGACAATTAGTGACTTTTTTTGGTCACAGTTTTTATAAATTGTCGCTATAACTTACAATTAGTGACGTTTTTCTGTGATGAATTTTTTTAAACTGTCTCTGAAAGTTGAAAATTAGTGACTTTTTTGTGACGATTTTTTTTTTTTAAAACTGTCATTAAAACTTATAATTAGTGACATTTTTTTGTGATATATTCACCAGAATCCCTCTAGGACCTGGTGTCACATAAACATATCTCAATCTAGTAATAGGACTCCTTTCACATGTAACGCCCCAAAATAAATACAACAAACCCATCTAATAAGCGGAAATACAATTGGATTAATATACTTTCAGTCATCAGAGTTTGGTATACATGAGAGACAGATACAAGAAAGAATGAAAGCTATATAGATAGACATTTTCCATAATGGCTTACATCTTTCCAAGTCGTTGTTTGATCACAACAAAATGAGCCTAGCTCAACACAAAATAAAACCCTTGGCTATACAAAAATAGATACAACAAAATAGAAGCTCTTGCTCCCCATCCTTCCAAGCTACTACCTTGGCAGAGGCATATTGCCGGCACTTGAAAATGGTTTATCCGAAATAAGATGAGCCAAAGCCCAGTAGAAACAGTCTAATATAATATATGAACTTTAACAAAGTTATAAATATGATGCACATGTTCAATATTCAATGATAGAATCATTTACGATTCTTTTTCCAAAATCATACTATACTGAGTATTATATCCCAATCCATTTTGTATCAATTCATTTCATGTCATTTTATAACTTCTCAATTCATGAGTTACATCAATTGTTATCCAGACAATCCAACTGAGACTATAACTCAGTAGTTTCTTACTACACAACTATTACACACAGCCACTTAAATTTGTCATTTTACGGAAATTTCGTCCGCAGGATCAGCATCCATGCATACATAATATTTTCAGGACTTTCACCCTGAACACACAAGCTAACTTAATCCAATGGAGTTCATCACTTTCTTCTCTCAAACATGGAGTACATCCCATTTTTCCTCCCAAACATCATACATATACAATGTATTGAAAACACAGTCATATTCAATGACAACCAATAAGAGATTAGTTTCAATTCACCTAATCCTCATGCAATTTCTACAATAATCATGGCTATCCTCCATCGATAGCCCAATACAGATATTTCTAACAGATATACAATCACACAATAGATAAATTATTCAAATTTCAGTAGGTGGACAATAATACACATCCAACTCCACCATTTACATAAACCTTCATCTAATTTCATATTTCTATTTCCAATTTCATTATTTATGTAAAATAATTTCTTGAACATTTTATGGAAAATTCCCATTTCCTTCCAAATCTCATCCCAACCACCAAATCATCCATTTTAACACAATATACATTCATATTCATTCCCATGATCATTTCCAAGACACTCTTTGTAAAACCCCTCTTTTGAATTTAAACCCCAAACCCTAGGTTTGTTAAAATCACCTCAAAACCCAATATTCCTTACACACCAAGAAATAACCAAGTTAAAACTCATAGAGAGAGTAGAGGATCCCTGCCTCAAGCTTAGAAGACCAAAGGAAGAGATGGAGAAACTCCAAAGATGTCGAAACCAAGCACCAAAAGAGAGCTCTTAAGATGCACTACCATTTTAACAAAGGCCCACAGTTGACAGATCACTAGATCTAGATGAAAATGTAGAGAGAAGATAAGTTTTAGAGAGACAGACTCTAGATCTGGGGTTTTTGAAAAGTAAAGAGAGAGAGAGAGAAGTGAAAATGTGAGGTAAGAAGTCACTTTCGCGATCTGATATATGCACAGTCCTCTTGAGCGCAAGAAGTGACGCTTAAGCGTCAAGACACAATGGAAAAGACCATCACCGCTTGAGCGTAAGAATTGACGCTCGAGCGTAGAAAAAACACATTCAGTAGTTTTGCAGACAACAGACCAATGCTCGAGCACAATAAATGGCTGCTCGAGCATAGAAAACACTCGCCCAGTAGTTTTGCAGACCTACAAATGTACTGAGAGTTTGCAAAGCCCGCTCGAGCGCAAGAAGTGCCGCTCGAGTGGAGGGGCAAAAATCTGGGCAACAAGAGTCTGGAAAACAAGCCACTAACCTATCCCAAACACAACCGTAACAATCCGACAACCAAAATTAAGGAAAGACAAGGGAAACATGATACTAACAATCACTCAAAATCATATAACCCGAGTCTGGAGCGCAAGAAGTGACGCTCAAGCGTCAAGACACAATGGAAAAGATCATCACCGCTCGAGCGTAAGAATTGACGCTCGAGCGTAGAAAAAACACATTCAGTAGTTTTGCAGACAACAGACCAATGCTCGAGCACAATAAATGGCCGCTCGAGCATAGAAAACACTCGCCCAGTAGTTTTGCAGACCTGCAAATGTACTGAGAGTTTGCAAAGCCCGCTCGAGCGCAAGAAGTGCCGCTCGAGTGGAGAGGCAAAAATCTGGGCAACAAGAGTCTGGAAAACAAGCCACTAACCTATCCCAAACACAACCGTAACAATCCGACAACCAAAATTAAGGAAAGACAAGGGAAACATGATACTAACAATCACTCAAAATCATATAACCCGAGTCTGGAATACAACAGAGGTCAGGTTAAAACCGGAATCGCTATATCATAAGCCTCCAAGTGCTCTAAACACTAACAACCTTGTATTGAGGAGATCTTGATGGATCAAAAGCTATACTTAGGAATTCAAGGCAAAGCAAGATGGGGTTTAGGAAGTGTAGTAAATTGCTTGGTGGTAGTATTGACTATTGAGGATAGGATAGCAAAGGATGGATCTAAGGAGGTGCGGTCGCATCACCAAATTTTTTTAAAAATTATGTATATTATACTAGTAATTAGTGAGGTAATTTCAAACTAGAGTACTACATACTCCCAAAATTTTAGTAGTTCGCACCATTCAAATTATTTACATTACAAAATTTTAAAAATAGTTTATAAATTGAGTTTTATCAAATATTGATATATTTTATTTGTTATCTGTATTATTTGTTATATTTCTATATTGTTTAGAGTTACTTATATTCTTTTATTTATTTTTATCTGTTACCATTCTTGTTTTCTGTTTATGTCATTTATTTTTTTTCCTTTTATAAATCACACTTTAATTTGTTTATGCATCTTGTTTTGCATTGATTCTTGTTTATTAATTATCTAGAATAGAAATATTGTCTACTTCAACATGACATTCTTAAAAATAAGTCCATAAATTTAATACCGCTTATTAAAATGGATTATTATTGTACTTATAAAAAATACATTTCAATTTTTAAATTTTTTCAAAACTAAGTTACGTAATAAGATGAAAAATGGTTTTGTAACAAGTTATTTGATCATATTTATTGAGAAAGATATTACTTAAAGTTTTGATGTTGAGCCTATTATAAATGTTTATATATATATATATGTTAGGATTTTTAATCGTAATGATTGATTTTGTTTGGCAATCCCTTTCTTGACAAAACAACTCTTATTTGATTCAAGTTATATGTTGTTGAAACCTTGACCCCTTCTTGTTTGATTTAAGAAATTGGTTGTTGAAATCTTGAAGATATTATTTTGACATATTTGATCGAATTGATAAGATTTGTACAGCGAAAAAAGAGGTTAAAATTAGTGAAAATTTTAGAGTTAATGTGGTTATTTGTCTGTTGCAAAATTGTGGCAAAAAGGAGGTTGTTTGTCTTGGACTAATTGGCCAAAAGGAATAGGTAAAGATTTGATGGAAGGTGGATAAAAAAAAGATAAAAGTGGCTGATTGTCATGTGATTATTATTGTAGGGCATGGGTTGAAGGAATGAAAGAAATCTAAGCAAAAGTTTGCAAAATCAGTTGGGTAATAATTCACCATCGCACCTACGACTTTGGCCATCATGCCTGCTATGTACAAGCATCATGCTCACGACTAGGCAGTGATTAGGCCGCGATGAAACATTCTCCCAGTATCTACTCAGCATTTGTCTTTGTGCACATGAATGGAACATCATGCCCGTGATGATTAGGAATGGCAATCGTGAACAGGTTGAAAGTAGGTCACGAGCAAAATGAGGTCCTAGAACTTTTTCTCTGTATCTTGCGAAGAGTGGTTCGCGCTCACGAAAGACACAGTCGCACTCGTGAATAGGAGGTTGTGCATGTGATGGTGCGTTTTCTATATATATTAAGTTTGTTCTGTTTTGTCACTTATCCCCTCTATTCTGAAAATTGAGAGACTTTTCTGAGTCGATGTTAAAGCAGAACGATCTCTGGTCATTTCCATCATATATAGCATACAGAACGACCTTGGGTCCATCATAGACAAAATGACCTCGGGTCCAACTTGCATATAGAACGACTTTGGGTTTATTACATACAAAATGACCTTAGGTCCAATACTCACAGAATGACCTTAGGTCCAATTCATATACACATTTATTGTGTGCACACATTTGAATCTACGATCATGTCCATTCTTGTATCCAGAACGACCTTAGGTCCATATCTTTCCCTTGTCCCGAATGGCCTTCGGCCCATTTGATAATCGTACAGAACGGCCTTAGACCCAATCCACATCCCTATTGAATATGTTGAACGGCCTTAGGCCCATTTCATACTCATACATTGATCACTTCATATATTTCGTTCCGAATTAAGTGATTAAAATACTCATTCCTAATATCACATCAAAGGTTTAGAATCTTACTGTAGACACCCCATTTTTGACCGTCCTTAAGACTTGGGCGTTACTGACGGTTTACTTGGTGTTGAAAGTTGTGCAGTGCAAAGGTTCGATTTCTTCGACAGGAGGAGAGTCAAACCCCAACCTTACACCCCATTTTGAATGATTTTTAGACCTGAAAACCCTCTCTTTCAAAATATTTTTGAAAAATGATTCTACGATGTTCTGACGCTCGCATTTTGTTAAATGTTGCGCTTTTTGGTAAATCGAGCAAGGACAAAGTGGAAATGAATGAAGGAGAGATGAACTCTTTTGAAAAATCTTTCAAAACCCCTTGTTTAGGGGTTTGGAGTTGAAGAAAAGAGGAGAGGAGAGAAGAAAACTAATTGAAGAGAAGTTCAGCATGAATCCGAATAGAATAGAAACTAAGAAGCTTCACCAAAATAGGCATAACTATTTACACAGTTGGAATTTTGATGCAAGGCTTCCACCATTGGAAAGCTTACTTTCGGGGCTTCAATTTGGACACAAGAATGACCTGAAAAGGAGTCCAGATGAAGGAGATATGCCTATTTGAAGTTGGACCTGGAAAGCAGAATTTTGCTTGCCGACCAGAAAAATGGCTTGCCGACCAGAAAAGTATCCAACCGACCACTTAAGTGATCTACAAGTGGTCTGCAGCTGGAAAAAGTGGTCTGCAGCCATGCCACTGCCTTCCCTTCTCTGTGCAGACCCTCTTTCCCCCCTTGCCAACCACTTTCTCTTCTTGTAGACCAGAAAAAGTGGTCGGCCGACCAGTGCAAGTAGCTGGCCGACCACTTCAACTGGTCGACAGCTTTCCTGCACTTTCTATAGATATTTTCCATGCCAGCTGTGCCAGCTATTGGGCACAAAAAGCATCCTCCATATTGCTTGGAGCTCCAAACTTGTTCAACAAGCTTGATGCTTGGTTTTCTATAAAAGTGAGCCTCCTCCCTCTTGCCTTAGGTTCAGAAAATGTTGCATTGAGCTATACATATCATCTATCTCTATATTACTCATTCTCTTCATATTTGTGCTTGAAAGTGCCTTTTCTTCACACTTTTACTCACAAACACATAGTGAAATACCATACTCTTGGAGTTGAGGCACCTTGAAGCTAGTTTTGGAGTTTTTGCATTGGTTTGAGCTCAGAAAAGCTGCTGGAGTTGCAGCTTTGAAGTTGTTCTACAAGGGTAAGGTTCTAACCCCTTAAACCTTGGTTTTTGTTTAAGCTTTTGGCCCTATTTGCATGATGTTTTAGGCCTAACTTCCTACTTCAAAAAGTTCTGATTTCAAGTGTTCTAAATGTTTGTTTAAGGCTTTGTTGGTGTTGGGGGTGGTCTACCCCCTCTTGTGCCTTGTTTGCCCTTGTTTTTGTGCTATCCTTTTAAGCTATTGGGACCACCTCTTTTTGGCCTTCTCACCACTAAAACTCAGAGGAATTTCAGTGGTGGAAAGTGTGTTTTGAGGTCCCAAATAGGAGAGGGTCATCTCCTCTCCTTGTGTCTTGTATGCTTGCCTTGTTGGCTCATCAAAGTAGTATGGTTTCCTAGCATGTGTTGGCTTGTTCTCAACTTGTTTTTGGTGTTATTTTGACATGGCATACCTCTGTTTTAGCTTGGTTGAGTCACCCCTTGCATGCTTTATACACTTGTAGTGTAAATTTTGCATACTAGCCTCACATGCTTCTGTTGATAGCTCATCTTTCTAGCATGTTTTGGTCCTATCTCAGCAAGCTTTTGGCCATATTTTAGCATGCCCTAGGTCTGATTTATGTTGTTTTGGTCATGCATGCCATGCTTTGTATAGCCATAGTGCATTCTAGCTCACAGCTTTGAGTTTCCAAGTCACTAGCATGCATTGCTTGGGCTATTTGCATGATTTGGCATCATTTGTTATGTGATTTCAGAGCATGTTTCATTGCCATACCCTCACATCTTTCACTCTTTTGATGCTTTGGAGGGTTTGTGCCTTATGCCTTAAGTATGAGCCATTGTACATGCCATCTTGCTTAGCCTTTTGGGCCACCATTTCGGAGTGTATTTGGTCCTATTTTTCCATGCCACAACTCTAATTTTTGTTGGTGAAGTCATCTCATGCTTGGCTTTGGTAGGTGTAGTGTAATCCTCCTTATTAGCCTTGCATGCTTGTTGTTTTAGCTCTTCATGCTAGCTTGTTTTGGCTACACTCCGTGCATGTTTTAGTCTTGATTTGACATGCTCTAGGATTGTTTTGGGTTGTATTGGCCATATGCTTTATGTATTGCATAGCTATAGTGCAAGTACCTATGCTAGTTTCAAGCTTTGAGCCTCCTAGTATGCTTCTTTTGTGACATGTACATGATTTGGCATCATTTCACATGTTATTTTAGAGCATATAACATTTCCATGTTCCCATTTCTTTCACCCTTTGAGTGCTTCTAAGGGTCATGCATTATTGCCTTGTTTGCGGCCTAGCTTGTATGCATGCATGCCTAGACCTTTGAGCTCCCATCTCAGCATGTTTTGGTCTTTGTTTTGACCTATTTGAGCTTTTTTTGTGGCTGGTTCATCCATTTGTGCCATGCATTGCATGCCTTATGTGTAGTCCCCTTGACTAGGCTTGTGTTTTTCATGTCCCTAGCATGCTATGCTTGCGGTGTTTAGATGATTTGGCATCATTTCACACATTATTTCAGAACATTTAGTTTTGTCACACTTCCATGTTTGTCACTCCTTGCTCATGTTTGAGAGTTGTACTCTTATGCCTAGTTGACGGACCAATGCATTTGCATGCATTTTCTTGCTTTAATGCCATCCTTTCATAGCATTTTGGCCACTGTTTTGGGCATGATTGAGGTTTGTCCATATTCGGTTTAAGTCCATTGAGCATTGTCTTGCATGCCCCTTGTGAGGTGCCCTTTACTAGCTTTGATGCCTTAGCCTCTAAGCTTGCCATGCATGCATTGTTTGCATGACAGAATTTTGTGCATGCCATTCTAGCATTGGTTGCATTGCATTGTTGTTTGCATGCTTATGTTTCATAGCATTGAGTTTGCATGCTCATGTTGCATTGCATTATGTTGATCATGTTGCATGCATTACATTGTGTTTGGATAAGGTGTTAGTCCAAACACGAGAAACGAGGGATGTTTCATACTTGAAGTGATGAAACGTGTCTCATTTTTCGGTTGCCGGCGCTCTTGATCATGCATGATAGAGTTTAAGGCTTTACGTGTTATTTGTGCATCCATTTACATTGAATTGCGCAATCTTGGCTTCTCGGCCATCGTACATTGCGATGCTCGGTTGGTGGCCCGAGAGTCGAGAGCTACACCTCCTTGATCCTAAGAAATGATAGGGAGAGTGGTTATGCACACATACCTTGCAAATATATTGCCATGCCCGTTCGTGTTCTCTGTTGTAGCAAACCAAAGTTGTGCAGAATTTTTTGGTCGGCAGACCAGTAAAAGTGGCTGGCCGACCACTTTTTTTAGTCTGCAGCAAAGGTAAGTGGTCGGCAGGTGGTCTACACCACCAATAAGTGGTCAGTAATGCTCCTGGAGGTTTCCATGATGGAGTACAAGCTATCTGGAGCTTGGTGCAGTGTTTTGAGAACAAATGCAAACAGAGGCAAGTTGGGGCATAGCGATGGATTTTCGAATGAGGTGAACGAGCATGCATGCGTTTCTCGCTCCGAGGCCCCTTCTATTTGCTTTACTTAGTTGCTTTGCTTAAGCTAGCTAATGCATTGGTTTTTGTATTTAAGTAGTTAATGCGTTTAGCTACTCATTTGTATTTAATTAGCTAGTGTAGTTAGCTAATTAGCTTGTTTTGTAATAATTAGTTAACTTGTTAGTTAATTAGTTTCATTTTGTAATAGTTAGTTTAATTAGCTTAGATTAGCTAGTTTACTTATTATTCGGACCCTCTGTCGATAGGGCACAACTGTTATAATAAGCGTGCGTATGTGCGATGCATGTCATCTAACCCTCATTTCTTTCTCCCTTTTACTTATCCTCTTTTAGTGGTTAGTTTTAGGACATATTTCAATTAGCATACTTATGGTTGCATGCATGCATCCATTCATCTGTCTTGCATGCACCGGGCTTGGCGCATTGTACTAACTGCATAGTACTTCAATATCGATTTGAATACATGTTATCAAGTGCTGCATTTCACATGCCATCTTAGAATAGCCGAGCCTATCTTAGTTGTATTTTTTGCATGTGTTGCATTAGGCATCTTAACATAGCTAGGATCATGCATTGATTACTAACTAGCTTCTTTTTTGGCTCGGAGTACTAGGTAAGCTTTTACACTTTAGCATCTTGCATGAGATGTGTAAGTGTTGCCATGTTAGCATGCTTGCCATGAGGCTAACTGCTTAACTGATATAACTGCATGAATGCCTGTGGATGAAGGTTGGATTTCTTGAATTGGAACAATTCATCAAAATGCGAGTTTTAAGCCCACTTGACGTGGCAAATCATCATGTTTTCTAAGCCCACTTGAGGGTGACAAATCCACAACTTAGCCTACTTGCGAGTCGCATTTTCAAACCATTTTCAAACAAACAAACATGAGATTTTTTGTTCTAATTTAGGCGATCTAGTCTATACTTGTATGCTGTGCGCATCACATAGTAATTCTAGATTAATAATCGGGAAAAAGAACACATGTGTTTATAAAAATAGCATATCATGTTAGTAAAGGCTGATCTTTGATCGGGCGAGCGAGGCTGCTCATTGCATGACTTTCCCCTCTCGTACCCCTGTTCCCGAGCCGAGGCAACTTTGGTGATGACGGACATGTGGCCTTAGACACGAGTTAGGGTTTCCTAAATTTCCCAAAATAAAATATTTAGGTGGCGACTCTGAAATCTGGTAAAGCAGTCCATGTTTGGTGTTTTTTGATTAAAATCAGTTTTCCAAAATAATTTGCCGGATTTGGACTCTTTGGTGGTTTATCAATCTCACATTGCACTTTGTAAGATTAGATTCAGAACTGTGACATGAGTCCGAACTGTAGTAGCTAAGAACAACGATTCGCGCCCTCGCGCGCGGAGTGGAGTTCCGGGCAGTCTACACTTACCACATAGCTGTAGACTGCCCGAACTTCCTCCGCGCGCCCCTTTTTCGTATAGGATGCGAATTGGGTCCTGCTACTACAGTTCGGACTCTTGTCACGGTTCTGAATCTAGTCTCATAAAGTGCAATGTGAAAAACTGATAAATCACCAAAGAGTCCAAATACGGAAAACGTTTTTGGGAAATCGATTTTCAATCAAACAATGCCAAAAATGGACTGCTTTGCTAGATTACAGAGTTGCCACCTAAATATTTTATTTTGAAAAAATTTAGGAAACCCTGACTCGTGCCAAAGGCCACGTGTCCGTCATCACCAAAGTTGCCTTAACTCGGGAACTTGGGTACGAGGGGAGAAGGTCATGAAATGAGCACCCCCGCTCGCCAGATCAAAGGATCGGCCTCTATTAAGCATGATATGTTGTTTTATAAACACATGTGTTCTTATTTCGGTTATTAATTTAACTTACTACGTAATGCGCACAGCATATAAGTATCGACTACATCGCAAGAATTGGAACAAAACAATTCATGTTTGTTTTTGAAAATAGTTTGAAAGTGCTACTCGCAAGTAGGCTAAAGCGCGGATTTGCCACCCTCAAGTGGGTTTAAAACATGATTTTACCACTTCGCAAAGTGGGCTTAAAACTCACATTTGATGAATTGTTCCAATTCAAGTAATGAAGCCTTCATCCACAGGCATTCTTGCAGTTAATCACTTACGCAAATAGCCTCATGGCAAGCATGCTATCATGGCAACACTCACACTCATGCAAGTATGCTAAAGCATAAACACTTACAGTGTACTCCGAACCAAAACAGAAAACTAGTTAGAAACAATGCATGATCCTAACTATGCTCAAGATGCCTAATGCAACACATGCAATAATGCAACTAAATAGGCTTGGCTATCTAAAATAGCATATGAATGCGACAATTTGATACATGTATTTCAAGAGGTATTGAAATACAATGCAGTTTGAATGATGAGCCGAGTCCAGTGCATGCACGACAAATGAATGATGCACTCATGCGAGCATAAGGTATGCTAATCAAAACATGCCCTAATCTAACCATTGAAAGCGGGTAAATAAAAGGGAGAAAGACGTGGGGTTGGAAGACATTCACACACACACGCACCCTTATTACAACATTGCGCCCCCATGAAGGAGGGTCTGAATGAATAAGCTAAGCTAATCAACTAATCTAATTAAGCTAATTAGACTAATTATTACAAATCAATGAAATAACTAATTATTACAACACTTTAACTAATTAGCAACTAATTAATTAAATTAAATTACAAAACCATTCTAACTAACAAATAAAACATTAAACTATGCTGCCTCAGCTCTGTTTGGAAATTAGAAGATGCATGCCTCGACTTCTGTCCCAAAAAGCTCTCTGGTTTGCTCTTTAGAGGCTTTGTTTGCAGGGTTTCTCCAAGAACTTATTGTTGAACCTTACCAAATCACTGCTGGGGGGTGCACTAGTGGCCTGCCGGTCATGAATGGTGGCTGCCGGCCACCTGCCGGCCAAGAGTGTGCCTCTGCCGGCCAAGGGTGAAGCACTGCTGGCCATCAATGAGGCGCTGCCAGCCACTGGTGTGCTGAAACACCAAACTGCAACAGAGCACAAAACAGAGAAAAATTGAGGGTTTTCCAGGGACATATTTGTACTATGCCACTCCTTTTCATCTCAAAACATCAAAGGAGTGGCACCATTGGGTCTAAGGGAACCAATCAAGCATTTTCAATGCATGATAGCCAAGGATCCAACTTGTACACATTCAATAAATCCACAAAACAAAGACACAAGTCCATTACCTTATCATGAGAGATCAAAGGCAATGAAGACCAAGAAACGTGACACGTCTCATCACTATGAGTATGAAACGTCTCACATTTCTCGTGTTTGGATTAACGTTCGATCCAAACACATGCAATGCAACACCCATATGCTTATCTTGCACAAGTTTTACTTTGCTCAATTCTTGTTTACACATTTTAAGTTACCAAACCATTCTTTAATTGATTTGTCCAAATGTGAAAGTCCTCTAATGAGAGAGAGATCAATCAAAAGATGACTTAAGACATGATAGAGACCATGCCTTTGATTAGGAGGAACCCTCAAAAGAGAGTTAAAGCCATTTAAGCACAAGCCTCAATCCCAAGCTTAAACACAACTTTAAGACTAATCATCCCTCAAAACAAATAGAAAAAAAGAAGAAATGAGGGAGGTGGCAGAATTTTAGTGCTGAAATGGCATGAAACACAAGACTCTAACATGCAAACAACTCATGTACAACAAGTTAGGAGACTTAAGCGTTAAAACTAGTGAAGAGCTTTACACTAGAACCATGCAATATCAAACTTAAATGGCCAAACTAGCTCTAGAAAGAGCTCAAACATGCCAAAACAGAGGCTAAAATATGCTGAGATGGTAGCATGAAAGGCAAGAAAAACATGCTTGCATGTTAAGCTACAAACAAGGCTCAAGGCAACTCTAAAAAAACAATGAAAGAGCAAGGCAAATGAGCATGTGACAGAGCCATCAATACTGAAATTGCATGCTAAATGAAGCCAAAACATGCAATCAATATATGCACAACATGCTAGAGGCCTTAAAACTCAAAGGTAGTGAAACCATTTTCATTGCAACTATGCACAACAAGTCTCATATGACCGAGACCACTCAAAACAAAGTTTAAGCATGCTAAAACAGTGGCAAAAACATGCTAGAATCAAACTAACACAAGCTAGAATGATAGGCTAAAATATTAGGCATGTTGGGCTAGTAAGCATGATTGCACTACAAGTGCAAGAAGTGACCCAAACACCCAAAAACAGAGTTATAACATGTTGAAATAAGGCCAAAAACATGCTTGAACTATGCCACAAAAAGATAGAAATACATGCTCATATATTAGGCCAACAACACATGCAAACAAAACACAAGGAGGGGAGGCCACCCCCTCCTATTTTGGACCTCAAGACCAAGTTTCTACCACTGAAAAACCTTTGATTTTCAGTGGTAGAAAGGCCAAACAAAGGGTGTTTCATAAGTTTAGAAATGTGTCTAAAAAAGGCTTTACAAGCTAAAGAGCCAAGGGGGGAAACCACCCCCTAACCACACAAGGCTTAAACCATCATTTTGAGACCTTAAAAAATAGGAATTTTAGTGGCTAAAACCATCTTCAAAGAAGCATGAAAAGGTGGCCAAGCAATGAACTAGAACAAAGCTTAAAAGAGGTAGATTCTTACCCTTGAAGCACAACACTAAAACAGCTAGAAAATAGCCAAACTTCTGAGCTAAAACCACTTCAAAGAGCTCAAACAAGGCCTCCAAGAACCCCAACTCTAAGGTGAAGGTGTTAGGCTAAGGGTGCTAGTGCAAATATGTAGAGAAAGCACACTTTCAAGCACAAAATGTAGAGAGAGAGAAAAAAAAATTGCTCAGCCAATTTTTTGTAACCCTTTGTATGCATATAGATGAGCTCTATATATAGAAGATACAAAGGCTTCTTGTAAAGATCCAACCATCCATGTGCAAGAAGATGAGCTCATCTATGCAAACAACTGCCAAAATATCTACAAAAATATCTACTGATGCATTGGTGGCCGGCTAGCCATCAGTGGTGGACGGCAGTGGCTCATTTATGGCCGGCAGGTCTCATCAATGGCTGATAGGAATAAATACAACGCCGGCAGTGCCAAAAAGTGGCCAGTAGTGCACTTCAAGAAGCATATTGAAAGGACCAACACATGGTCCAAAAATGGGGCAGAAAGGATACAAGGTTTGGAAAGCTCAAACCTGTGGCATTCCGCCGCGAAATTCGAGTACTCAACGAGCAACCAAACTTGTCACCGGGTGTACCTGCAAGCACATCCAAGTCTTGAGGACGGTCAAAAATAGGGTGTCTACAATAGCCATCATTTAGAAAATAATGCATATACAAAAATATCTTTGCTAAGATATTACTCACAGTGTTTTGGTCTTGATTCGTTCTCGTACTTGACCCTACATAATGCATAACACTTGGGGTCATAATACAATTCAATTCGTTCTTTAATTTACTTAATGTTCTTAGGCTTCTTTCATGCCCTATAATTCATTTAGGATGCTTAATGTGTGCCTAAGAATGCTTAGAAATGAAAGAGAACGGAAAACGAATCATAAGATGACCCTTTTCAAAATTTCTGAAACAGGGCTCTCCACTCGAGCATAGCTTTTCCTGCTCGAGCAGACCCCTTTGGTCTGCAAAAGTACTGGTTGCCTAATTTTTGTGCTCGAGCGTGCCTTTGGTAACTCGAGCTAAGAGTCAATACTTGTGAGTGGGAGTAGACACCCCATTTTTGACAACCTTTCAAGACTTGGATGTTCTTGCAAGTACATCCGATGACGAGTCTGTTACCCGCCGAACGCTCGAAGTCCTTAATGGAATGCCATAGGTTTGAGCCTTTTAAACCCTGCATCCATTTTGTCTCATTTTTGGACCATGCCTTGGTCTTTCTATCCTGCAATCTCTAGTGGCCTGCCAGCCATCCGTGGAGGCTGCCAGCCATCACCTCTTGTATGCTGGCCATTGATGTACCTTGCTGGCCATCAATGATGCCTTTCCGGCCATCACTGATGGTTGGCCGACCACCAGTATTTTCTGCAGATATTTTATGCCAGCTATGCCAGCTGTTTGCACAGATGCTTGCATCTGTCCACCCGTAGAGGGCTGAATCTCGTTGTATAGATTTCACGTTTTCTATATATATGGGGTGTCCTCCCCCATTTTTGAGGGTTAGAAATTTTGGAACAAAAATTCTCTCTCTCTCTACATTTCTCTCTCTCTCTTGGAATTTTGTGCACACTTGCCTAGTTATAGTACACTTTTGCATACACTCCCTTAACCAAAATTGAACTTTCACCTCTTCGAATCGCATTTATTGTAAGTTAAATCATTTGTACCCTTTGAATCACATCCTTTCACCTCTTCTCCTCTCGCGTGAGATGCTTTAGTATTGTTTGCTTCGGTTAAAAACATTCGGGTGTGCCCCGGTATTCACACCACCCCTTTGGTTAAAAATATTCGGGTTCGTCCCGGTGTTCACACCACCCCTTAGGTTAAAAACATTCGGGTGCTTCTCAGTGTTCACACCACCTCTTCTACTCTCGCGTGAGACGTGTTAGGATTGTTTGCTTCGGTTAAAAACATTTGGGTACGTCCTGGTGTTCACACCACCCCTTCAGTTAAAAACATTCGGGTGCGTCTAGATGTTCACACCACCTCTTCTCCTCTCGTGTGAGATGCGTTAGGATTGTTTTCTTCAATTAAAAACATTCGGGTCCCTGTTTCACACCAACCCTTCGGTTAAAAACATTTGGGTGCACCCAGTGTTCACACCATCCTATTTCTCCTCTCGCGTGCAACGTGTTAGGATCTCAGTTGAGACCTCAGGTGTGCCCCACGTTACATCACTTTTCACCTTCCTGCGCATCGCGTAGTTAAACTTTAATTTCCTTATGTGTTTTCTACATGAAATGTAGTTTGGCTCATATTTCTCGCGCGTGGTGTGTAGTCTTGTTTTCATGATTGGAATTGTTGTATCTTGTTTCAGTTATGTGGCATTTTCTTTGCATAGCATTTTCATTTAAATGTTTCATTGTACAACCTCATGGCATGATCATAAGTTATGTTCTTGCATCTTGCATACCATTTGCATTTTGTCCCAGAACTACACTGGTTTGATTCCTTGCAAAGGGATACGTAGGCAGCCTGCGGGCGCAATCATTTATTTCTTTTTTGATTATTTTTCCAAGTCTTTCGGCCTTGTCAAAATAGGTCATCTCTAGGCTATGACATTCACTTACGTCATTCCATGACTCGGAGTTTTGTCAAAGAGGGGCAACTGTAGACACCCCATTTTTTATGGTCTTTCAAGACTTGGATGTTCTTGCAGGTACATTTGATGACGAGTCTGTTTACCCGTCGAGCGCTCGAAGTCCTCAGCGGAATGCCACAGGTTTGAGCCTTTTAAACCCTGCATCCATTTTGTCTCATTTTTGGACCATCCCTTGGCCTTTCCAGCCTGCAATCTCTAGTGGCCTGCCGACCATCCTTGAAGGCTGTCGGCCATCACTTCTTGTATGCCGACCATTGATGTGTCCTGTCGGCCATCAATGGCAGCCACCAGTGTTTTTTGCAAATATTTTATGCCAGCTGTGCCAGCTATTTGCACAGATGCTTGCATTTGTCCACACATGGAGGGCTGGATCTCCTTGTATAGATTTCATGTTTTCTATACATATGGGGTGTCCTCCCCAATTTTTGAGGGTTAGAAATTTTGAAACAAAAATTCTCTCTCTCTCTCTCTCTCTCTCTCTCTCTCTTGCAATTTTGTGCACACTTGCCTAGTTATACTACACTTTTGCATACACTCCCTTAACCAAAATTGATCACCTTTGAGCTGAGGTCTCTTAAGTTCTTGTTGGAGCTCTTGAAGGTGGTTTGGGCTTGTATTTGTGCCTAAAGTTGTGCTTGTCTTCAAGAGGTGTAACACTTGTCTATTAACTTGTTTTAGTATACTTGTTTCTCCATCTTTTCCCACTGTTTTTGGGCCATTTTTGAGCTGTAAAAATTTCTATCTTAATGGGCTGAAATTGGTGTTGTAAGCCATTTAAGGTTAGGGGGGTGTCTCACCCTTCTTTATTCCTTGCTCCTAAGGCTTTTACACCTTTGTTTCCCAGTTTCAAATCCTCTTTTTTGGGGTCTTTAACCACTGAATTTCAGAGTATTTTTAGTGCCAAAAAACATGTTTTGAAGTCCTAAATTGAAGGGGTTAGATTCCCCTCCTTGTGTCTTGTTTGTTAGCCTAGTTAATTCTATATATTAGCATGATTATTTAGCTTTTTGTTGCTATATTCTAGCATGTTTTTGCCTTTATTTTAGATTGCTTTAGCTCTATTTTGGGTTGTTTGGGTCAGTTAAGTCATGTTTTGCATGGTTGTAGTGTAAAGGTCCTCACAAGAATGGTGTTTTAGAGCATTAGACACCCCTTGCTTGAGTTAATTGCATGTTTTGGTATTGCTTTGCACTTCATTTCAGTACCTAAAGCTCTGCAACCTCTCTCATTTCTTCACTCTTTATTTTGCTTTGAGGGTAGTTTCAAACTTGGGATTCTTTAAGCTTGAGATATTGAGGTCCATGCTTAATGCTTTAATCCTTTTTTGAGGGTTCATTACCAATGGCATGAAGCTTCTCTCATGCCTTAAACCACCCCTTGGTTGACACTTCTTTCACTTTAGAAAACTCTCACCAATGGACTTAATTGACTAAGCAATGGTTGGTAACTAAAATGAGTAAATAAAAGTGGCAAGTAAAATTGAGCAAGATAATAACTTGTGTGTTGTGTGTTCAATCGGACGTTAATTGAACACAAGGAAAATTGAGACATTTCATACTTAATGTGATGACCCTGACCTCCAAACTAGTATATTATATGATTTAAATGAGTTTAACTACATGATTATGTGCTTTATTGTCTGATTACATGCTTAATTCTATAATTATCTGTTGATATGTGGAATATGTGTTTAAATCGATAACTTAGAGTCGGAAATTGAAAGCGTAGATGACTTCAGAAGTTGAAATTGACTAGCCCAATAGGCTAATTGGAATATTTAGAATTTTATGGTGGCTTCAATTGAAATTTGATTTGGATCAAAACAATTAGAATAAACTGATTGGATTAAATAAAATCAGGCCTAATTAATTAACCTTAATCAACTTTGATTGGGCTAAGCTAATTACATCTTATATAAGGCTCAATATAACCCATGAGCTCATTATATACTCTTTTCGGCTGAGATTTGAGAGAGGGAGAGAAGTGAGTACAACACTTTAGAGAGAGAGGAAGAAGAATTGGAAAGGAATTGCTAGAGAATTGGGGAAATCAAGCTTAATCCACACTTGAATTCAACACTAGGTAAGGCACTCATCACTAATTCATATAGAGATGGCATATAGAAGTGAATTCCTCTTATTTTTGTACTCATTGACATGTTATTGAAGAAAAGAAGTTATGCATTTCAAGAAATGGAAGAATGAAGTTGAATTACACATGCATGCATAATTTGAGTTTGAATTCATGAAAATTCTACATGCGTGGCACATTTATACCTTAATTTGGAGAATCCTCCATGTTTTCATGTTTCACATGCCACTTGATCATGTTTTGAATATGTTTTGAAGAGATATGTATTCAATTTGAATCAAACATTATTTTACAACTTGAAATTGAAGTTAATGGTTGATAATTTGCAATGATTTTAAATAAATGGTTTCAATTGGAAGTGTTTTCATATTATATAGTGACTCTCCATGTTTTTACACCAAAAATGCAAGATTTGAAGGTTTGAATGCCACGTTTGATATTCAATTGGAGTTCTGGAAATTCCAGAATTCGTGCTGTCTGCTCGAACAAGAGAGTCCCCGCTCGAGCGTAGATTTTGAGCTCCCAAACGTTCCTAAAATTTTACAGTCCGCTCGAGCAACCAAAGTGGCGCTCGAGCGAGGACCTTTTCCTCAAAGTATTTCGCTCGAGCGACCATCGAGCATGAATTTCATGTATCCAGTACTTTTGCAGACTGCTCGAGCAACGGATGTCACGCTTGAGCGACCACCTTTGTTTTGAACCCCCGCTCGAGCGTAGGAAGTTGCGCTCGAGTGAAGACCCTATTTTCAGAAAAATTTTACCAACTCTTTTAAGTGCATATTTGCATCCTCATGCCACTCCTAGCATTCTTAGGCATCTTTTGGACTCATACAATCGTACAATAAGTTAGAGACGCATAAAGATAATCGAATTAAAGTGAAATGCTGTTTCATTTGTGCTTTGTTATGTGCTTCATTTAGGTGGATGTCCGAGGCTTAGTACCACCGCAAACCACTGTGAGTAATAACCTTATAAAGATATGTTCAAATTACCTCAACTTTCAAAAATGTTATTGCTATCAAAATGGATATGTGATTGATTGAATGAATCCTTAAAATGATTTGATAACTGATAGCATGGCTTATTGAAATGTTATGTCCTCTAATGAATGAAGTTTTGTTTGAAACGATATTGTGGCATCCATTGAATATAGGCCCTTGCTTGGGGGTGATAGTACCATGGCTAGGCCCCTGCCTGGGGGTAACAATACCATGGCTAGCATGATTCGTTATCATTGGAATAATATTTGTTATTTCATGGATGTACCACATAAAAGGCTACAAATGATTTTGTTACTGTGAAAAGATGTCTTTATTGCCAATCGGAACGTTTGTTGTGAATTTGATCTAATGTGGCAAATGTCTCCCTTCGAAAATGATATAAGATTTATTTCGATAATTGTAAGACACATTTTTGTACTATTGTCGAGCTTCATTCATTTAACCTCTTTATTCTGTTATTACTCATTGGGCCCTGGCTCACTAATTATTTATGTATGTAACTGTAGGTGGACAAACTGAGCATCAGGGTTAGATAGCCTCAAGTTTACCCAGGTTAGCCTTTTTGAGGAGCTTCCAAGAGAAGTAATTAGGCTCGTGCGAGGCCATGCTATTGAACCCCTTTTTATGTGGTTTAATAGTTTTGTATTTGTACATAGTTGGGGTTGTATTTTGTAAGTCATGAATTTACACATATGTTGAATGTAATTTGAAACAAAACCATGTTCATCATATTTGCTTTCCTCATATATTCACGACTCAATGGATGAATTCTATAACACTTTAGACTTCCGCTAAGCCCCGTACTATACATTAAAGGTTTAAATTTGTATGGAGGTCATAGGTAATCTATGATTATTGGCCGGTCATGACGCTAAACCTATAGGGGCGGGTTTGGGTCCTGACACTTAAAGTGATAAAATGTGCCAAATTTCTTAGGTCTCCATTGCCCTTGATCATGCATGATGGGGTGATGGTTCTTGAGTGTCTTGTTTTGCATTTATTGAGCTTGCATATCTTGAATCACAAGCCATCATGCAATGAAATTGCTTGGATTGGTGGTTTGTGGTTTAAGGTCACAACTCCTTGAATTTGTTCATAACAAGGAGAGGTGAATTATGTAGACAATCCTTGGAAATAGCCTCTTTTTGCTCTGTTTGTATTCTGTTGCAGCATGATAAAACAGTGCATCAGTGGCCGGCAGAGCATCATTGATGGCCAGCAAGCCACTCCCGTGGCCGGCAGGAGGCCGACAATCTTTATCAGTGGCCGGCTGGCCACTGATGCAAACCTCAGCAGAATGTCGGTAAGGTGGTGCAAAATGGTTCTGGAAGTGTTCAACTCTGCAAACAGAGACTTTCGAAAGCAAAACGGAGGTCTTTTCAGGTGGTATCCGAGCATGTGCATCTTCCATTTCCCGAGGCGGAGTAGTAGCAGCGTAGTTAGAGATTACTTAGTTTGCTTACATTTGTGTTATGATTATTTTAGTTAACTAGAATAGTTAATTAATTCAAGTGTTGTAATAACTAGTTAATTAGTTTAGTTATTTATTTCATTTGGTTTGTAATAATTAGCTTAATTAGCTTAGCCCTAATTAGTTGCTAGTTAGTTTTGCTTTACTCATTTGGATTCTCCTTCGTGAGAACAAAATGTAATAATTTGTATGTCTTCCAACCCCATGTCTTTCTCCCTTTTATTTAATCGCTTATGATGGTTAGATTAGGGACATGTGTTAATTAGCATACCTTATGCTTGCATCCATTCATTTGTCTTGCATGCACCAAGGCTCGACGCATCATTAAAACTGCATTGTCAGTTCAATAATTCTTTGAATACGTGTTTAGACCGCATGTCTTGAATTAATCCATATGCCATATTAGTATCCGAGTCTATTAATTGCATATTGCATGTGTTGCATTAGTCATAATTGCATAGTTAGGAATCATGCATTTTTTTAACTCATATCTTCTTAGCTTGAAGTACTAGGTGAGTTTTTAGTGCTTTAGCATACTTACATGAGTGTGAGTGATTGTCATGTCTAGCATGCTTGCCATGAGACTAAGTGCTTAATTGCTATAACTGTTTGAATGCCTGTGGATGAAGGCTTGTTGTTTGAATTGGAACGATTCAACGAATGTAAGTTTTAAGCCCACTTTGTTAAGTGGCAAATCAATTTTAAGCCCACTATGTTTGGTGGAAAATTCACAAACTTTAAGCCCACCTAAGGTGGCAAATTCAAACCCTTTTCGCAAATAAAACATGAAATTGAATTGTTCCAAATTGACCAAACTAGTCTATACTTGCTTGTGCACATCACATAGTAAAGCTAGCTTAATAAACCGGAACAAGAGCATATAATGTTGATAAAAATCATATCATGATTAGTAGGGCCCGATCTTTGATCGGGCGAGCAGAGGTGCTCAATTCATAACCTTTTCCCTTCGTACCTACGTTCCCGAGCCGAGGCAATTTTGGTGATGAAGGACATGTGGCCTTTGGCACGAGTCAGGGTGTCCTAAATTTCTCTAAAACAAAAATATTTAGGTGGCGACTTGGTATCTGATAAAGCAGTCCAATTTTGGCATTATTTGATTTAAAATCGATTTTCCAAAAGACTTGTTGTATTTGGACTCTTTGGTGTTTATCAATTTCACATTGCACTTGTGAGATTAGATTCAGAACCTCGAGGGTTTGAACTGTGAGGCTTTCTTTCAAACCTTCCGAAAGGGGGCCGCGAAAAAGCCGAGCCACAGTGGGCACTCGAGTGTAATTATTCTCGCTTGAGCGGACATCAATGTCTACAAAACTTCTAGGAGCTAGCATTTTACGCTCGAGCGGCACTTTCCCCGCTCGAGTGAACATAATGAATTTTGGAATTTATAGAATTGTGTTTGAAGCTCAAAACTTGATTCCAAGGGCTCAAAGTTTCCAAGTTGATGCCAAAAACATGGTAAAACGAAATCAATTACTCAAAATCATGAACCATTATCCCAAATTCAAGCTTAAATCATGAGGTTGAAACCATGTATGATATGAATTGCACTCTTTTCTTTTCAAATCTTTTCAAAACTCTCATGCATGAGATGAAAAGTGGTAAGACTATGAATCATCTCTAAAAATGTCAAATGTAGCTTCATGCATGTGGATAATTCCATGAAATTCAAGCTCAACTTGGTGAATCACGTATGCATGTACACAATTCAACTCAATTCTGTGAACATAATGAATTCTGGAATTTCTAGAATTGTGTTTGAAGCTCAAAACTTGATTCCAAAGGCTCAAAGTTTCCAAGTTGATGCCAAAAACATGGTAATTTGAAATCAATTACTCAAAATCATGAACCATTATCCCAAATTCAAGCTTAAATCATGAGGTTGAAACCATGTATGATATGAATTGCACTCTTTTCTTTTCAAATCTTTTCAAAACTCTCATGCATGAGATGAAAAGTGGTAAGACTATGAATCATCTCTAAAAATGTCAAATGTAGCTTCATGCATGTGGATAATTCCATGAAATTCAAGCTCAACTTGGTGAATCATGTATGCATGTACACAATTCAACTCAATTCTTCTAATTTAAAGTAATTCGTGCTTCCATTGAAAAATTACATGAAAATGAACTCAAGAATTAGATGAATTCAACCTCTACATGTTTTAATTGCAAGAATCAAAGTAAAAAATCATACCTAAGGCTTGAATTCAAGTGTATTCTAGTCCAATTCTTCAAATCTCCTCAATTCCTTCACAATTCTTTTCTCTCTCTCTCTCTCTCTCTCTCTCTCTCTCTCTCTAAGTGTTGAGTTCTCTCCTTAGAGTGTATGAACTCAGCCAAGAGGTGAAAATGAGCTTAAAGTTCTTGAGCCTAAGCACTAACTATACATATATATAGTGGTGATTAGTTTAACTAATCATATTTGCTTAGAGTTAATCAATTGTACTTAATTTAATCAATTTAATCTAATTATTTTGATTCGAATTAGTTTTTAATTAAAGTTCATCATAGGCTCTAAAAATTATGCTAATCACAATAATACAGTCAATTTCAGTTTCTGTCGTCTCTATGGCCTTCAATTTAAATTTTATAATAGAAAATCAAACAGATTTTCCTACGATGAACAGATAAAAATTCAACAATACATATAATCATATAATTAGCATTCAAAATCATATCAAGCTCGCAATTATAAGCATCGTTTAGATTAAATAGCATAACACAGAGTAGGGTCGTCACAAGAGCTCACCTAGAGCTTCATTCTAATCAGAACAAAATTGATTTTCGGATTCGTCAAGGTTTTTTCACTCTCTCTCTCTTACGCACTAGCTTTCTAGTAGGGATTTCGCCACGCTTTTGTATGAATTTTAACTTGGTTATTTGTCGTTTCAAAGAAAACCACGGGATTTGGGGATTTTGAATAAAATCTAGGGTTTGGTTTTGAAATCAAAAGAGGGGTTTTCAAATGGATTCTTGAAAATGGTTGTGGGATTGTAAATATGGTTGAACTATATTCAAATGGTGGTTTTTGCTACTTAGAATTGATTTTTGAAGAAAATGGGATTTTGCCCTAAAATTTCAAATGTTTGATTTGTAAAGAAAGAAATGGAAATGATGTTGGATTTTTATGAAATTGGAATGATGACGATGTTGGTAATAATGGTGGAGTCGGATATGTATTATCACTCTCATCTTGAAATTTTGGAAAGTATATCTTTATTGGAAATTACCTATCTATTTAGAAATATCTATTTTGGGTTATCGGTGGTGGATAACTATGATTATTGTAGAAATTGTATGAGAATTAGGCGAATTGAAACTAATTTCTCATCCATTTGCATTGAGCATTGTTGCATACCTAACATATTGAAAATGTATATTGTTTTTGAGAAAAATGGGTGAGTAGCTTAGTGAATCTAGGTAGGGGGTGTGGTTGTGGTATTATGGTGGCCTGTGTGTCCTTGGTGAAAGTCTAGAAAACTGTGCGGTTAGGTGCTATAGAGATTCGGGCTTAGACCTAACCCATTTATTGCTTTCGAATCTGGAAAACCATATCCGTTGCAGTCGTTCTTTTCTCTTCATAGTTGCTTTTGGCTTCAGGAGTCGACACCATCCTGGTTGGTGTCGACACTGCCTCATTTTCGTTATCTTGTTCAGCTCCTAAGGTAGACACTAGCCTTAGTGGTGTCGACACCATCTTGCTACTGTGTTTTTGGATAGCTATTGGAATAGGGTCGACACCAGCCTTTGGTGGTGTCAACACTTGTCTTTTGTTGTTGGCCTCTAGGGTCGACACCAGTATGGGAGGTGTCGATCCTTCTCTGCTGCTGAAACTAGATTTAGCTACTAAAGATTGGTGTCGACACTTCTGGTCCGAGAGTTGACACCCTATCTACTGCCAACGTTGGCGTTTCTGCCATTTCTTCCTGAGGGTCAACACCTCTGGTCCAAGGGTCGATCCCTATGTTTTTTTTTTCCCGAATTTTAGTTCAGTTTTTGGCCCTACTTTTTGGGGGGTTTTGACTTATTCTTTTAGGTTGACTTTGGGACTTTATTTCACTTTAACCTAGTACTATAGATAGTGCCCTCACTTACTCTTTTCTTCACTTTACCTTCTCTCTCTTCTTCTCTAAACCGTGAATCTCTCTTTCTCTCTAAACTCATTTTTCTCACACTAGATCTTCAGATCTACTCATTTAAAAGCATCACCTTACATTGCTCCTTTGGGATTAAAGTGTTTAGCTTGTCGAGGGCTTCGTTTTGATAGGAGCAAATTGTCATTTCGTCTACGTCAATTTTTGGATTTTTCTTCCTTCTTCCTCTTCTAAGCTTAAGGTAGGGATTTTCTACACTTTCTTATAGTTTTTAACGTAGGTATTTGCTATTTCTAAAACAACTTTGTGATTTGGGGATTTTTGGTCAAAACTAGGGTTTTGGGCTTAAAAATCAAATGAGGGGTTTTCAAATGAAATCTTGAAAATGGTTATGGAATTGATTTTGGAAGAAAAGAGGGCTTTGTCCTAAATATCTTAAATGTTGATTTTGTATAAATATATGGAGTTGATGTTGGAAATATGGAATTGGGTGAATATTGACGAGGATGGTGGAGTTGGGTATTTATTACCACTCACATCTTGGAATTTGGAAAGTTATCTTTATGGAAAATTGTCTAACTGTTTAGAGATATCTATTTTGGGCTATCGGTGGAGGATAGCCATGATTGTTGTAGAAATTGCATGAGGATTTAGGTGAACTAAAATCAATTTCTTATTCATTTGCATTGAACATTGAAAATGTTATTGTTTTGAGAAAAAGTGGTCAATCTGGGAAGTGAATGTGATCTTGTTGAAATAAGTTGGCATGAGTGTCCATAGTGAAAGTCCTAAAAATCGCACGTATACATGGGTGCCAATCTCGCGGATAAAATTTTCGTGAAATGGCAATAGTAGTGCTTGTACAGCCTATGTTTACATGGGTCCCCCGACGAAATTTCTGAGAAAGGTTATATTGTTTTGAAATTCCCATAATGTGGTTCACTGTCCTGTTTTCTAAAGTAATGGAAATGGTTGCGAATTTTGATATAAACCTGACGTTGCATGGTTTAAAAGGAAATATAAAATGTTTCGTATGAGCATTGCATATGCATATCACCTTATATCTCTGTTAAACTTCATAAATTATGTTGGAGTTTTTCTACCGGGCTTTGGCTAACCCTATGTGGGAAAAACATTTTAGGTGCTGGTGATATGCCTCTGCCAAGGCAATAGCTTGGAGGGACTTGGAGGAAAGGCTTCATTTTATGTATTTGTCATACGTATTTTTGTACAAGCTAAGTGCTTTAACTGTATTGGATCTAAATCCACTTTTGTTGTAACCAAGTATTGACTTGGAAAGCTATTAGCCCTTAGAGCATTACTTATCTGTTCAAGTTTCCATTCTATTTCTGTATTTTGCAACATATGCTATAGATTCAGGGCCAAGCTTGTGAATGTATTCCCGTATATGTTACCCTTTTGTAAGCTCAATTGGACTTAATGGAATATAATTACTTTATCATTATTGTTACTTATTGATACTATAGATGGGTTGCTGTATTTATTTCAGGACGTTACAACTTGGTGTCAAAGGGTATCGGGTTTGAATACTATGGGAAATTATATTTACCACAATGGGTTTATCTCGCTTAATAAAGATATTTGTGTGTATGGTATTGTTGCTGGCTTTTCATTGCTCCTTGGAGGGGTTTAGTCTCATCGGATATGATAACCCTACAGTTCGAACTCCCGTGGTTCGGAATCTGATATCACAAGTGCAATATGAAACAATGAAAACACAAAAGAGTCCAATTTGGCAAATCTTTTGGAAAATCGATTTTCAATCAAAAAATGGCAAAAATGGACCGTATTGCCAGATTTCAGAGTCCCCACCTAAATATTTTTTGGGAAATTTAGAAAACTTGTGATTCGTGCCAAAGGCCACTTGTCCGTTATAACCAAAGTGTCTCGACTTGGGAACTTAGGTATGAAAGGGGAAGGTCATGAATTGAGCACCCTATTCACCCGATCAAAGATCAGCCTCTACTAATCATGATCTGATTCTTATATACAATATATGTTGTTCCGATTATTATACTATCTTTGCTATGTGATGCACTGAAGTATAGACTAATTCGCCAATTTTGGAACGTTTTGACTTCATGTTTGTTTTGAAAAAAGTTTTGAATATGAGCTATTTAAAAAAGTGAGCTCACATATACATATATCAAATCATTCCAATTTAAATGAAAAAACCTTCATCTACTGGCAATTAAGAGGTATATCAACTAAGCATTTAGCCTCATGGTAAACATGCTTAATATGGCAACACCAACACACATGCAGTATGCTAAAGCAAGAAATGCTCACCTAGTACTCAACCGAGGCAAGCCAAAAGAAATAAAATCATCAGAGAAATGCATGCTCTACTATGCAAGTGACTAATGCAACACATACAAAATGCAACTACGAGGTTCAATTTTTTTAATATGTCATGTGAATCAACTTAAAACATACGATAGTACACATATTCAAGTAAGTAAAAAAATGACAATGTTTGTTAGAATGATGTACCGAAATAAGGTGGTCGAAAATGACACTGTCTATCCAAAATAAGGTGGCCAGCCAACCTTGAAAAATGGTCAGCTGGATGGTAGAGTGGCCGGCCGACAATTGTCCTTACTCGGTTTACCGAAAAATGCAATATTTTAAACGAAATGTGAACCTCGAAACATCGTAGAAGCATTTGAAAAAATATTTTGAAAAATAGGCTTTTATGGTCAAAATGGGGTGTAAGGTTGGGATTAGAAGCTCAAAAACCAAAGCCTTCTTGTTGAAGAAATCAAACATTTGTACAACGTAACTTTTCATCATCGAGTGTTCAGAGTGTGGCGCCCAAGTCTTCAGGGCAGTCAAAAATGGGGTGTCTACAGTTGCCCCTCTTTGACAGCGGTTAGAGTCATGAAATGACATGAGTGAATGTTAAATCCCAAAGACGACCCATTTTGATAAGGCTGTAAGACTTGGGCAAACAAACAAAATGCAGATGTAATTGGTTGAACTCAAAAGTTCCTTGTTGCAAGGAATCAAACCAACGTAGTTCAGGGGCAAGATACAAATGACACGCAATGTAACGAAATAATCAAACCATAAGCAGTGTAAAACACATGAATACCATAAAAGAATGGAGATGCAAATCAAACTACGTTTAACATAGAAAAGGTGTCAGAACCCTCAAACCACAATTCTTGCGGAATAGGCGCGTACACATGCAGAACTATGTGTTTCATAGAAAGGGTACAAGTAATTGCGTGGTATGATATACGTGAGGAATGATCTGCTAGGGAAAGATAATGATCCTAAATCCTGAGTGCAACAAGACAAAGTATGATGCAATAGATGCAATGGATAAAGTGAATAAGAGGCGCAGACCGAACTACGTCTTACCTAGAAAGGGCATGAACACAAAAAAGACCACGTCTAACACAGAAAAGGTGCCGACACCCTCAATACTGGCCTCAATGCAACATGGGTTCTTACACATAACGGAACCATGCTTCAATGAGGAAAATGTATGAGCACATGCCAAACAAAGCTTAACATGCAAAGGATGCTGGCGATAAAATGATATGATGTAATGGATGCGATAGATAAAATAGAGAAGGTAACATACTCCAACCACGCTGGAACCGTGAGAGAAGGAAGAATAAATTCCAAACACGCTAAAATTGTGTGAGAAAGGGAACACTCTAACCACGCTAAAATCATGAGAAGGGGTCTTGAAAAAAAATTGCCCAAGGTCGCGTCTAACGCGTCCTGAGATACTCTAACCACGCTAAAATCGTGAGAAGAAGAAAAGAAAACCGCTCAGGGTCATGCTTCCGCTCGCCCTAAGATACTTTAACCACGCTGAAATTGTGAGAAGAAGAAAAGAAAACCGCTTAAGGTCGTGCTTCTGCATGCCCTGAGATACTCTAACCATGCTAAAATCCTGAGAAGAGGAAGAAAAAACCACTTAGAGTCGTGTTCCTGCACGCCCTAAGATAAATTCCAAACATGTTGAAATCATGTGAGGAAGGAAACACTTTAACCATGCTGAAATCGTGAGAAGAGGTCTTGAGATGATACGATAGATACAAAGAGTATGATGAGATTGTGTGATAGATGCACATGAATGGTATGATCGTGTGATAGATGCACGATGTGGTACGTGTGACAAGCGATGTTAGTGGATGATGTTTAGGAAATGCAATAAACAAACAAACCAACACTTTTGAAAGCACCTCATGCGGCGAGTGGTGGTGAACTACTCTACTCTGACAGTGATCTCCCTTTTGTGTTCTTCAAACTCTTACCTTCAACTTTAGAAGAGGGGTGAAATACGCATGTGGAAGCCACGAATGCTGCTTTTCTGCCTGATCACATTCACAACTTTCTGTATTCTCTAACGGGGTGACAGACTAGGTTGATTTAGTATCCATAATTGAGGCGCATATACGCTACCTCAACCTATGGGACTGCCATACAGATTTCAAGCCAGGGATACACCCCTGGGTATTCAAACTAGACTTTAGACTCGAAAATTCCAAACCTTTGTGTTTTAGGCATCACCATTCGAACTCTAGTTTCTACCATCGCAGTTGGTCTCCTAGGAACTCACTGCGAACATAGCCAAAACGCCTCTGGTAGGGAATGGTGTTCAGGGAGAGCGTTTTGATCACCCTTTTGACTAGCAGGCTTGAGCTCGATGTCGAGGTACACTCATACTCTAAAGAAATGGCAAGACTTGAGAAGGTGCATCCAGAATGCAATCTCAAAATTTTCTGAAGTTGAAACAAACTCAGATGCTCCAATTTTCCCTCTTTTTCTTTTGCTTTGCAGTTCGGAACCTATGTAGCTTCAAATAGTTCCTTGTTTTGCTACTATCTCTTTTGATCAGGGTCGGACCCGGCAATTTATGAAATAAAGAATTCTGTTTTGCACATCATGTTGGAATGGCACAACACTCTGAGCACAAAATGATTTATTTTTGAAATTGAAACTGAGAATGAGGTCTTAACTAGTTGAAACTGAGATTGAGTTCTTAACTGGGTATTGAGCCTATGACTTTCCAAAGTACAAAACACAACTCAACAAAGGAAAACAAGAAACAAAACAAAACAAAACAACAAACACAACACTTGGATGTTTTCCACCAGCGGGAGACCTCTCAATTCATGGAATCTGCTTCTCTAGGTATTTTTTTTCCTACCCTTTCTTATTTATGGCTCTCTTATCACTGTGGCGTTCAATCTCTATTTTCTCTCAAAAGTCCTTTTCTTGCTTTTTCTCTCAACGCACATCTCTCTATTATTTAATCTTTGTTAGTTTTTATCCCTCCCCAAGTGTAGTTGATGGATAAGCTGGACGAAGTGGACCCTATGAGGGGGTTAAATATCCAGCTCTATTTCTAGTTTGTGTTTCGCACTTGGCTCGATACCTCACTGCTTGGAGAAGGAAAGAGTTTTTGGCCCCTGCGGCTAGCTTCAGTTGTCCCCTTCTTGGCGAATGCACTGGCAATGGGAAAAAGACAGAAAACTTGACTCGACTGTGCCCCTAGTTCATTACTTTGACCATATTTTATTTTTCGGCTTTCTGCTAAAACAATTTGATCAACGCGAGAGTTTAGGTTAGCATGCTTGTTCAACTTTCTGGTTTGAAATCATGTAATTCAAGCTGCGAGCACTGAAAATTTTCCCTTTTTTGGGTCCAAGAAATTGTCTGATTTTGGAAAAATAGAATAATTTTTGAGAAAATTAGTCAACTTCACTAAAAACCCTCAACACTGTTTTTGCAAATGGCACAACCTCAAATCCGAACTTGATTAGTCAACTTAACACTAAAAATTAGTCAACTTAACTCTTGAGATGCACAACCTCAAATCCGAACTTGATTTGTCTTTGTGGATCTCCCTTTTTTGCGTCTCCTTTCGGAAGGTTTGAAAGAAAGCCCTACAGTTCGGACCCCCGCCTTTCGGAAAGGGTTTGAAAAGAAGGCCTCACAGTTCGGACTCTTGTGGTTCTGAATCTAGTCTCACAAGTGCAATGTGAAACCGATAAATACCAAAGTGTCCAAATCCGGCAAACCTTTTTAGAAAATCGATTTTAAATCGAATAATGCCAACATTGGACTGCTTTGCCAAATACAGAGTCGCTACCTAAATATTTTACATTGGGAAAATTTAGGAAACCCTGACTCATGCCGAAGGCCACGTGTCCGTCATCACCAAAGTTACCTCAGCTTGGGAACTTAGGTACGAGAGGGGAAGGTCCTGAAATGAGCACCCAGACTCACCCGATCAAAGATCGGCCTCTACTAATCATGATATGATGTTTTATACACATTATGTGTTCTTGTTCTTATTATTAGGCTAACTTTACTATGTGGCGCGCACAAGCAAGTATAGACTAGTTTGCCTGAATTGGAAAAACTTAACTCATGTTTGTTTGCTAAAATGGTTTGAATTTACCACCTCAAGTGGGCTTAAAGTTTGTGAATTTGCCACCAAACATAGTGGTCTTAAAACTGATTTGCCACTTTACAAAGTGGGCTTAAAACGTGCATTCGTTAAATCATTCAAATTCAAGCAATAAGCCTTCATCCAAAGGCATTCAAGCAGTTTATCAAGTATGCATTTAGCCTCATGGCAAGCATGCTAGTCATGGCAACCACTCACACTCATGCAAGTATGCTAAAGCACTAAAACTCACCTAGTACCCCAAGCTAAGAAGATATGAGTTAGAAAAAGAATGCATGATTCCTAACTATGCCAAATGTCTAATGCAACACATGCAAATGATGCAATCAATAGGCTCGGCTACTAATATGGCATATGAATTAATTCAAGAACATGCGATTAAATAAGTATTCAACTAAGTATTAAAATGACAATGCAGTTTGAATGATGCGTCGAGCCTCAGTGCATGCAATACAAGACAAATGGATACAAGCATGCGATATGCTAATCATAACATGTCCCTAATCTAACCATCAAAAGCGGATAAATAAAAGGGAGAAAAACGTGGGGTTGGAAGACATACACATACGCACGCACACTTATTATAACATTACACCCTCGCGAAAGAGGATCCAAATGAATAAGCTAACCAACTAGCGACGCTGATTAAGCTAACTAATTATTACAAAACTTGAATTAATTAACTATTCTAGTTAACTAATTACAAAACGAAATCGAATAACTAGTTAAACTAACTAATTACTTACAACTCTTAATTAGCTACAACTAATTAATTACAACACATATTTAAGCTACATATTTAAACATTAAATAAGCTCAGAATGCAAAGGAGGCTCATCCACATACTCGATTTCTACCCGAAAAGCCACAGTTTTGCCACTTTAAGCCTCTGTTTGCACATTTGATCACTAACAATGTTGCCCACTTCCAAAATACCTTTGTTCCATCTTATCAACACACTACTCAAATTTCATGGATGGCCGATAGGGAGCCGGTCGGCTACCACTGGTGGCTGGTCGGCTACCGGTGGTGGCAGTCGGTCACTGATGACCTGGACTTCCTTGCCGCAATAGAGAGCAAACAAAGCAAAACAGTGTATTTCTCAGGGGATGTTTGTACTGTATATCACTCATTATCATCGAAACAAGCTCAAAGGAGTGATACGCTTAGCTCTCAAACCATCAACCAAGCAATTTCAGTGCATGATGGCCAAAGAACCAAGTTGTACAAGTTCAATGAATGCCAAACAAGACTCAAATTCCATCATCCTATCATGCATGATCAAGGGCAACGGAGACCTAAGGAAGTGGCACATTTCATCACTTTTGAGTATGAAATGTCCCATTTTCCTTGTGTTCAAATTAACGTCCGATTTGAGCACATGCAATGCAACACACAGAAATGCTTATCTTACCACTTTTACTTGTCAATTTTGTCTACACATTTTAGTTACCAAATCATTCTTTAGTCAATTTGTCCATTGGTGAATGTCCTCTAAGATAAAAGAAGTGTCAACCAAGGGATAATGTAAGGCAAGAGAGAGATCATGCCGTTGGTAATGAACCCTCAAAGAGGCTTAAGCCATTAAGCATGACCTTAATCTCAAGCTTAAAGGATCCCAAGCTTGAAACAACCCTCAAAAGCAATTGAAAGAGTGAAGCAAAGAGGGAGGTTGCAGAGTTTATAGTGCTGAAATGGAGTGGAAAACAACACCAAAAGATGTTATCAACTCAAATAAGAGGTGTCAAGACCCTAAAACACCAACTTGTGAGGATTATCACACTACAACCATGCAAAATAAGACTAAAATGAATAAACCAGCCCAAAGTAGAGCTAAAGCATGCTATTTTAGAGGCTAAAACTTGCTGGACTTAAGCTAAGTTAAGCTAGAAAAACATGGTAACATATAAAGCTAACTAGGTATGCAAACAGGACACAATGAGAGGAGGCTAACCCCTCCAATTTTGGACTTCAAGATGAGTTTTTTGCCACTAAAAAACTTTTGAAATTCAGTGATTAAAAGGCTCAAAAAGTTGGTTTGAAAGTGGTGAACAAAAGTACAAAAGCTTTACTAACAAAGAAGTAAGAAGGGTGAACCACCCCCTAACTAAAAATGGCCTCAAACCACCACCTTTAGGCCATAAAAATAGAGCTTTTTACAGTTCAAAATCAGTCCCAAAATAGCCCAAAAACAATAGAAGAAGATGGCAAAGCAAGTGTGTAAAACAAGCTAACAAAGCAAGTGTTATATCTCTTGAAGCCAAGGCACAAATTAGGCAACAAAGCAAGTCACAGCCACCTTCTAAAGCTCAAAGAGGGTCTCAAGTAACCTCAGCCCAAAGAGAAGCAACTTTGGTCAAGGGAGTGTACGCAAAAGTATAGGATTTATGAGCAAATGTATACAAAATTGTGTGTGTATGTGTGTGTGTGTGTGTGTGTGAGAGAGAGAGAGAGAGAGACAATTTTGTTCCAAAATTGGTAACCCTTAAAAATGGGGGAGGACACCCCATAGATATAGAAAAACATGCCTTTAGCTTAGAAACATCCCACCATACATGTGTAGGGAGATGCAGCTAATTGTGCTAACAGCTGGCACAGCTGTCACAAAATATCTAGAAAAAGACGCTGGTGGTCGTCAGCCACCCCTGGTAGCCAACCGGCCACCACTGATGGTTGACTGGCCGCACCAGTGGCTGACAACAAAGAGTCATGGCCGACAATCTATGGTGGTGGCCAACAGGTCACCAAAAGTTCCAAACTTGAAACACCAAGGTTTTGGTCCAAAACAAGGCACAAAAAGGACAAGGTTTAAAGGCTCAAAGACACGGTGTTCCACCGAGGACTTCGGGCACTCAAAACAAACACAAACAGTCAAAATCATCAAGTGCACAAGCAATGGCGTCTAAGTCTTGAGGTCGGTCAAAAATGGGGTGTCTACAGTTGCCCCTCTTTGACAGAACTCGGAAGTCATGAAATGACATGAGTGAATGTCAAAGTCCAGAGACGACCTATTTTTGACAAGGCTGAAGACTCGGACAAACAAAGATAAAAAAATTCATAAAAAAAAAAAGATTGCGCCCGCAGGCTGCCTACGTATCCCTTTGCAAGAAATCAAATCAGCGTAGTTCTAGGGCAAGATGCAAATGATATGCACAATATGAAAACATAACTTATGATCATGCAATGAGGTTGTGATGAAACATTTAAATGAAAATGCTATGCAAAGAAATGGTATATTCAAACAAACCGAAGCAAGTATACAACAATTCCAAACAGGAAAAGAAATAAGTGAATGAACACGCTACGTGCGAGAATCATGGGCCAAACCACATTTCTTGCAGAAAGGATGTAAGAAAATTAAAACTCAACTACGCGGCACGCAGGAAAGACGAAAAGTGACAAAGCCAACGGGCACACACGAGGTCACAACTGAGATCCTAACGCATTGCACGCAGAAGGAGAAAAATGATGGTGTGAACACCGAGACGCACCCGAATGTTTTTAGCCAAAGGGTTGGTGTGAACATCGGGATGCACTCGAATGTTTTTAACCGAAGGATTGGTATGAACACCAGGACGCACCCAAATGTTTTTAACTGAAGGGTTGGTGTGAACACCAGGATGCACCCGAATGTTTTTAACCGAAGGGTTGGTGTGAACACCGGGACGCACCCGAATGTTTTTAACCTATGGGTTGGTATGAACACCGGGGTGAACCTGAATGTTTTTAACCGATTGGTTTGGTGTGAACACTGGGACCCACCCAAATGTTTTTAACCGATTTGCGTTCCTAATGCGTTGCACGTGAGAGGAAGAAGAGGTAAAAGGATACAATTCGAAGGACACGAAAGATTTTACCCGAAACTCCTCTGAATGAACCGTACATACAATATTGTTTCGGTGTAAAACTCAACAAATGCGATGCAGTAAGAATGCATGTTCTATGCAAAGAACACAGCTGAGGCAAAATGCTACATAAAGGCATATTCTACGCAAAATACCAAATACATGATCTATGCACGATTGAAAGCATGTTCTATGCTAAGTACCAGATGCATGTTCTATGCACGATTGACAACATGTTCTAGGCTAAGTACCAAATGCATGTTCTATGCACGATTGAAATACGCATTGAAGAGATGCACAGTCTATGCAAGAATGAAAGCATATTCTATCAAAACAAATTCAGTAGCAACTTTCTGATTTACTTCTCAGAAGAGTAGTGACATGTAAAAAGGATACACCTCGTTCAACAAGTGATGAACATCGTACACCGAAAACACAGTTTCGAACTTTCGCTGAGAGAATTTGAACTCAACAGTGACCTTTCCTTGCACTTCTTGGGAAACAAGGACACAAAACAGCTTCAAGGCTCAATGTAGGAGCACTGGGCATTGGACGGCCGCAAGAGGAGGGTGTCGGCCACCTGTCAGCCACCCCTGAAGATTGTTGGTCACCAGTGGTGGCCGGTCAGCCACCGATGGCAGATTCGAACAATTTGGTCTTTTCACCTATGGGTCTTTAAATATAAAGCTTGGAGCCTCATTTCGACACACCTAGACATTTGAAACGTCACCCTCTCTCTCTCTAGGCACCTCTTCTCTCTAGATTTGTGCTTTTTACACGTTTTCCAACATCCCACGTGAAGTTGATTCGCTAAATCCTCTTCATTTCCTTTGTTTTGAACCGATTGAAATTTGATTTCAGTGCTTTTTTTCTTCATTGTCACCCTTCTAGGCTTGTTCCCCTCGAGTTTATCTTGAGTTCTGTGCACTTTTCCCGTCTTTGACTTTTTCTCTCATTTTTTCTCTCCTAGGGTTTGACTTTTGCCAAGTTTACCCTATTTTCTCCATTTTCTTTACTTTTCATCGACTCTTCACCCATATTCTAGATGGCAGACGATATACCGCATGATGGAGCTCTTTCAGAGGTAGAGTTTGAGGCAGAGTTTGATTTTGAGTTCAAGCCGAAGCCACTACCACTAAGGGTACAACCTTTCGAGCTAGAGAGATACCACCCCCAGACACAAATCCTGCTTGCCGGAGGTATTAGACACTTTACTGATTTTTTTCCTAGTGCACCAGAGGATCTCCTACTGAGGGAGCCATCCTTCTATCTTTCAGCCATTGCCGTTGAGGTATGAGCTCTATCCACCGTATTTAAGTTGCATTTCTTGCACCATCTTTCATCTGACTGTACTTTCATAACTACTTTATCTGATTCATCTCTACCTGATTTGTTTGCATCTTTTCTTTGCCACAGGGTGAGTCCCGCACCTTCAAAGGCTATGGTACTATGACCGCACAGGACTAGCATGACGAGCTCCCTAGAGGAGTACGCAATATGATCGGCGCGGTTGGCTTCGGTCTTTTCTGCACTGGCCTAACGAGAGTCATCGCTAGCCGTCCTCTTCTAGAGGCCCTTGTGGAGAGATAGTGGAACACCACCAACTCCTTCCATTTCTCCGCGATCGAGGAGATGGCGACGACTCCCTATAACTTTGCCATGATCACTGGCTTAGGCATAGGGGGCAATCCGATCCCTCTGGATATAGATATGGGCGAGTGGAAGGCAGCTTGGGTTGCGCTACTGGAGCGTGCCCACCTTTGTACCAGCCAGGCATGGTCAGATACAGTTGGTTCGCGGAGTAGTTATGGGGGACCGAGCCAGAGACAGTAGAGGAGATAGAGCAGTACGCTCGAGGTTTTCTGATGTTCCTCCTTGGTACCACCCTGTTTGCGAACAAGGCGAACAACATAGGATTATACTTGCTAGGTGCACTAGTGACCTTTCCCCAGGTGGGTTCCTATGATTAGGGTGGAACTGGCCTCGCCACTCTATACGGCTATATGAGCTCGACCTCCCGACTAAGAAGAGACTTACTCGGAGGCTAATGGCGAGCCTAGGAGGTACACATCTCAGTTCCCTCTTTGCACTTTACACTTTCTGTTCAGCATTTCTTGCTTTGTATCTGTTCAACGCATGTGCTTTCTGCTTTGCACTTTATGTATGTGTTTATGTTGTATGCTTTATGCTTTACATTTTCTGTATCTGTTCAAATTCATTGTTGATCACATATAACCGCACTTTTCCTGCAGTTATGGCTATATGCATACTTTTCGACTCTGGCCTCAGAGCCTGTAGTGGAGCTTCCATTGACGGTCCCTTATTCGCGAAGATATGACGGTCGGCTCCATCGTAGGACCAGCGAGCTCTTCTCATTCTTCAGGCACTACTTCGACACGGTAGTTGCCCATGAGGTAACCCAAAACACAGTTATTTTTGCTTCACAACTGTTCTGATTCACATATTAGTAACTGACAATGGCTAATAACCTGTTCTCCTTGTACTTGCAGATCACATAGCAGCCGTGGGCAACAATGCCGACGGGGATTCAGGGCTAGTATAATGTAGCCTGGTGCATTTCTTGCTACCGCATCCTACTCGAGGGCCCAGTTTGTTGAGCCTAGTTCCTGGGCGAGCGAGTCATGCGTCAGACCATGGGTCTGCCTACTCCGATTATATCGATGGCACCGCCAGAGCCCATGAGGTCAGTAGACAATCTATCTGCTGATGAGGTCATCCAGTTCATGATGGTCTTAGAGGCAGACTACTTCCGAGTCGAGGGCAATTATACAGCCTTCATTCAGGCACACGTTATGCCACCTCTAACCGGTGTGCGAAGGGGTGAGAAAGTGAGAGCTCCTTCTGCGAGGGTGGAGTCTAGAGCGACCAGGGCCTGTGGGAGAGAGGCTTCTCAGGCAAGGCAGATAACTGGTTAGCCAGAGCTTCCCACTAGACTTACATATTGGTGGCATCCCGGAGAGGCTTACCAGATCCCTATTGAGCCTGCACCGGCCAGGCACAAGCTTGTTGGGGTTCGAGGCCTGACTCCAGTATGTACCACACTTTACGTTTTGCATGTCAAATTCATTTTAGTTATGTTTATAGCACACTAATCACCTCAACGCACTTGCAGGCATCTATAGAGTACACTGGAGGTGCTCTCGAGCTGGCGGCTTCCCTGATGGGAATGGTGTAGAGGAGCATGAGCTTGCTCAGTCTCTATTGTATTCAGGTAACTTTCTTCAGTTTATGCTTCATGCTATTAATCTTTCTGCTGATACACTAGTATTTCAACTGTAATCTGTTCCACACTATATTGATCTGATACACTGCATCTGATACATTGCACTCAAATACTACATTCATACACTCATACTATATACCATGCTTGCATCTAATACATACACTAAAACTGATATATTGACAACTATGCTTTTCAGATCCCAGCAATACCGGGTGTGCCAGCGGAAGCAGCACCAGGACCAGCAGGACCTCCTTCAGCAGTAGGGAGGAGAGGGAGAGAGGCTCCAGCACGTAGTCGAGACAGAGCCAGGGGCACTTGAGACGAGAGTGGTCCTTCAGAGCCCATTATAAGTGATGACAACGTTGAGACTAGTGAGGCTGAGGAGATAGAGAGTCAGTGGCCTTGTTTGGTTTGTGTTTCCCAAAAATTTTTAGGAAAAATTCTCTACAAATAAGTTTTCAAAAGTAATCAAACCAAACAAATTTTTCCAAAAAAATTTCCTAAAACTTGTTTGGTTTACAAGTTTTCCAAACAAATCTCTCTCTCATACATATCAAATCAATCACTTTTTCCAAAACTCTCCCTCAAAATAATTTTTCAAAACATCTTTTGAAAAAAACCAAACCAAACAACTTTTCGTACTTTTTATCTCTAAAGCTCATCTCCCAAACTCAAACCAAACATACCCAGTATGTTGAGTCATCCGAGAGTGGAGACGACACCGAGGCGAGCTCTGGAGCAGAGAGCGGGGATGGTACCGGCTCAGATTTTGGTTTAGAGGGAGATTCAGACAGCTGCGCTGATGGAGACAGTGCCATGGAGTCCCTTCCTCCACGGAAGAGAACAAAGAGGGCCTCTCGAGCTTGAGGCGGCCAGTACTGATTTTTGTATTTTTACTTAGATTCTTTTGTTATGGTTTTAGCACATGTACAGCTTCAGACATGTTTTATTTTCTTTTTTTATAAATAAAAAACATATAAAAAAAACTTGTGCTACATTTTTGTAAAAGCAACCATGATCGGAATGGAAACCAATTTTTTTCTTTAAAAAAAGTGTTGTATTTTGCATCATGAGCACCGGATTGCATGAAAACAAGATTGAATTTGATAATGAAAATTGAATATGGTAATGGCACAACAATCTTAATCATGTAATGAACCGACCAACACTGAAATAAAAAAAAAATGAAATGCAATTTTGATAAACAAAACGATTACAACTCAATAAACAAAAACAACACAAATACAACTCGATAAGCAAAACAAAACAAATAGAACTCAACAAGCTTGCTAAAGCCCAAAAGGACTCAAAACAAGACCTAAAAAGACAAAAAGAGCATAGCAAACACATGTTTCCAGCATTGCCCAACACAGAAGTAGATAGCACGGCTGCCAAGAAGATTGTTGGCCATGTATAAAGGCGTCGGCCACCAGTGGTGGCTGGTCGACTACCAAAGTGACCTGTCAGCCATCGCTAATGGCCAATCAACCATCAATGTGAGGAACCTCCAGATTGTTGGCACCTGGCTTCCACTCACTGCCTTATCTTTTACAAAAGGTTGAGCTCCGTAAGTTCTTCATTTCAGCTGCAAATTCTTCACACGCGGAGCCATTTCTTATCGAAAAACTCTCGAATTGGATTCCAACTTTAGATGGTTCGAAAAAGGTGAATTTCCAGGGTTTCGGCATAAATGCACTTTTCCCGTTGAGTTGTTCTCCGCTTTGTTTTCAGTTCCTTTACGCCGTGGCTAGGTGTTGGAACCCAATTACACACGTCTCTAGCTTTGGGGAACAAGAGATATGCCCAACAATTGAGGAATTTCAAGTGCTAATGGAGTCCCGGCGTGATGAGGAAATCTTGCCTTAGCCCCGTTTTGGCCACATCCAAGCTTTGGGATGAATGTGCGGGCTTATTCTATACGAGGCCCTATCCTTGGTTCACAATGGAGAGCTGGACATTCCCAGCCTGGTTCATCGATTTTCTGACACCGGTGACTGAGGCGACCTTCTTTGGTGGGGTTTTTGGCAACACGCCCTTTGTTTGTGTATGTTGGCTCATTTCCTTCTTGCCCCTAGTTTCGGAGGGTCTTGCATTCAGCTAATTGAAGTGGCCCAAAGTTTGAAAGAGGGCAAGAGTTGCATGAGTTTGGTGTTGGCCGAGACTTTGATGGGCTTAGACGCCTTTCATCGGCGAGAGACCGCCAAATTCGCGGGAAGTCCACTATTGCTTCAGGTAATGTTTCCCCCCTATCTCAATATGTGTTTCTCATATCTCTCTGCACTCACGCTCTGTTTTTCTCTCATAGCCCTTTTCTCACTTTTCTCTCAACATACACCTCTCTATTCTTTAATCTCTCTTTTCTTTCGTCCCTCCCCAAGTGTGGCTCATCGACAGATTGAAGGTAGTGGATGTATGCCATAAATACTCAACACGAGGTTATTTCTTTCGCCAACAGCTACTAGATTTCCCAAACGAGGGATGGTGGTGCCATTGGATGTGCAACAGGTCTGCTGTTGACATTACTTGGCGTTGCCTCTGGTTTGATCTGCCCGAGATAGGCTACAGTGTAGCTCGGCAACCTGGCATTCAGCTGATTGGATTGACACACTGTGTATTCTACTTTCCATTCCGGTCCAGGCTTCAGTTTGGACGTGATCAGACTTGCCCAAAGGAGGGGGTAGAATACCCAGTTTCATTCCTCATCCGAGGTTCACAATTGGCCAGATATCCTGCTGCTTGGAGGACGAGAGAGCTTCTGGCTCCTGCCCCTAGTTTCAGCTATGCTCTTTCTGGCGAGTGCCTGACTTGGATAATGGATGAGGCACAAACCGGGCTCACTTTGGCATTAGAAGCTTTCACAAGCACAAGCAGGGGACGCATGAACACCTGACTCATCTATGCCTCTAGTTTATTGTTTTGATCTTACTTTTCAAGTTTTAAGAATGTGATAAAAACAACTTTGATTTGTATCGAGAGTTGGAGAACTTTGTACTAAAATCACTGAATTGGAGTCCTGAGCACTGGAAATTTTCCTTTTAATCAAAAAATGGTCTAAGGTGTAAAAAGTAAATTTTGAGCAAAAATCAACTTTTATTAAAACTTTTCAAAACTATTTTCGATAAATATCACCACTTGACACACACGGAGTCAATCCTAGAAATGTACAACCCCGAATCCAAAAATAAAAAATTGCCCCTTGTCTGAATGACACTGTTCGACCCTGGACCAGTTCTTCTCTCAGAGTAAGGATCACAACCGAGCTTTCAAATAACGAACAGACAAGGATGACTTGATCAAACACATGAACAGGACAGTTGATGTGGAGATGTTTACGGCCGAACTTCAAGATGAAGTTGCGTATGTATCCCGAAGATAGAAATCAGGCCTTACGTAGTTCAGTTCAGGTCCACTTGAGTATTAACACTCTCCTTTTGCGCTCTAACTTTTGCCAAGGCCGCCCTTTAAGGGTTTTAACCTTACGAGCTCAGTTTTTCTTTATTTCTAATTTTTGTACTATAACTTTTGCCTAGGCCGCCCTTCCGAGTTTCTGGCCTAACGAGCCTCTCAGGGATAATATTTCTTCAATTTGTCCATGTTGATTGGTTGCGAAAATTCTAGGCCATCCTAGTCCATAAAAATAACAGCTCCACCTAACCAAATAGTTTTGATGATGTAAGGACCAGTTGTAGACGTCCCCGAACGCCTCGGGAGAATGAGTCCCGTTCTGTTCGTTTGGGTTCACTACAGTTCGGACTCTCAAATTGTCATGGTTCTAAATCTGAACCAAAGAGTCGAAATCCAGCAAATCGTTTTTGGAAAACAGATTTTTAGAAAAGAAGTGCCAAACATGGACTGCTTTGCCAGATACAGAGTCGCCACCTAAATATTTTATTTTGGGAAATTTAGGAAACCCTGACTCGGTGCCAAAGGCCACGTGTCCGTCATCACCAAAGTTGCCTCGGCTCGGGAACTTGGGTACGATTGGAGAAGGTCAGCTATGAGCACCCCCGCTCGTCCAATCAAAGATCGGCCTCTACTAACCATGATATCTAGTTTTGAAAACATTATGCGTTCTTATTCCGGTTATTAACCTAGAATTACTATGTGATGCACATAGCAAAACAAGTATAGACTAAATTGCCTAAGACAGAACAAAGCATCGCATTTCCGTTTGTTTGGAAAATGGTTTGAATTTTGCTACTCGCGAGTAGGCTAAAATACGGATTTCGATGAATTATCCCAATTCAAACAATCCAACCTTCACCTACAGGCACTCATTCAGTAATATCACATAAGCACATAGCCACATGGTAAGCATGCTGTCATGTTAACATTCACACTCATGCGAGATGCTAAAGCATAAATACTTACATCGTACTCTGTGCCAAAACAATGAACTGGTTAGTAATCATGCATGATCCTAGTTCATTTTAAAGTGGCTAATGCATCACATACAAATATGTCATTAGAATGGGCTCGGCTAATCTAAGGATGACATGTGAAATATGAGAAATCAATGCACGCATTCAAGTTTGGAATTGAAATACTATGCGGTTAGCATGATGCGCCGAGCCCGGTGCAACCAAGGCTGATGAATAATGCATGCATGCATAGCATAAGGTATACTAAATTAAATGTGCCCTAATACTAACCATCAAAAGCAGGTAAGTAAAAGGGAGAAAGAAGTGGGGGTTGAAAGACATGCACACACGCACCCACACTTATTACAAATTCGCCCTCGCTCGGAGGGACCAAAAGAATAATATAGATTTAACTAACCTACAAGCTAATTAAATATTACAGACCACCCAATTAATTAACAAATCAATTAAGTAAAGAAAGCGATAAAACACCTCGGGAAGAGGGTCCAATGCGTGCGTGCTCAGATTTGCTTGGAAACCCGTCGCCATGCACAAGTTGCCTCTGTTTTCCCTGCTCTGCTCCTCTGAAAACTGCAAAAGTCCCAGGGAGCACTCTATGGACACTGTGGAACACCACCGGCTAAGACAAATGGTCACCGACCATGGCAGGATGGTCATCGACCATTGATTGAGCTCTCGGCCACAAACTTTTGGTCGGTCGGCACTCTATGTAGTCGACCGGCCATCTTTGTCTGCAGAAACCTGTTTTGACAACAGCAGAGGGCAAAACATGGTATGGCAATGCATTTCAAGCAATGTTTGCATTAACTACACTCCTTATCATATTCATGACTCAAAGGAGCATGGTACTTGATTTTCGGACCACCAATCGCGCATTTCAACGCGTGATGGCCCAAGGAACCAAGTTGTGCATTTTGATTTCAAACGTAACGCAAACCAAACAAACAAATGAGGCCTAACCTCTATCATACTCAATTCAAGAGGCAAGGCATGCATGTCAAATACAACCTAAGCATGCACTCTAAACATGCAACTTGAGCACGCAAATGAACATGCAAGGATGCAACTAGCAAGCATGCAAAGTGTAATGTCAACATGCACACATGCAAGGCATATAACATGTTAGACAACTTAGCAAGAAATGCATGCCAAACGCAACACTATTCAAGCATGCAACAACATGTCATGAACCAAGTATCTAAACATACAATCATGCATGCAAACATGGTTCGACACTTAAGCACAAAGAGGCAACTTTTAGGCACACTTAAAAGGAGATAAACATGGGCATATAGCAAGCATGCTAGGCTCTGAAATTGCATGAAATAGAGGTGCCAAACCAACTAATTAAAGCAAGCAAAGCATGCAAGCAAGGCCAAAACTCAAGGCAAGCCAAAGATGTATTGAACTATACTTGCAAAATCAAACATGACATGATTTGAACAACCAAAATCAGAGTCTTAGCATGTTGAAACAAAACCAAAAACACATCTAGATGGCATCTAAATGGTCTAAACATGCAAGCATACAAAAGAGGCCAAACATGGAGCATAAGATGACAACCTTATAAAGCATTAAAGGGACATCAAATGCAAGCATACAAGCATGCCATAAGGACTGAAATGATGCTATAAATGGTTCTAAGCCACTGAAATGCTACAAAGATAGCATGCTAGAGGGTCCGATACTTAAGGCCTACGAGAGGGATTACATGGTAGCTATACAAAGCAAATCATGGATGACCCAAACAACCAAAAAAAGTCCTCAAGCACACTAAAACATGCATAAAGGCTTCACGAAGCTAAGCCAAAACAAGTAAGCATAGTGGTCTAAATGCTAGATGCATGTTAAGGCAATTTCATGGTATTGCAAGACAAGTATGCAAAGCAAGCATGGTGTGTCTAAACCAAGTAAAAAAAGTGCTATATCATGGCAAAATAAGCACAAATAACACTTAAGACATGGCCAACATGAACTTAAAAAGGATGCTCACACATGAGGCAAAAATGGCCCTTTTCAAGGACAAGGAGAGGGGGTGGCCCTCTCCTTCTTAGGACCTCAAGGAACCATCCTCACCACTGAAATCCCTCAAGATTTTGGTGGTGAGGAGGCCCAAACAATGCGGTCCCGGAGCTCACCCAAAATAGCACAAAATGGGGCCAAACAAGCCCTAAGAGGGGTCAAACGACCTCAAACAACAAAACACTTTTGAACAACTATTTAGAGCAGGCAAAAACAAGACTTTTATATGTTATACACAGAGTCTAAAAACAGTTGCAAGATAGGCAAAAAGACTATGCAAATATGGGGTAAAAAGGGTAAGAATCTTACCCTTGTTGACCCTCTTCAAGAATGATGCTCCAGCAGCTTCTTCAAGCTCAAAACCACCCAAAAACACCAAGAACAACCTTCTGGTCCCTCAGCAACCAAGAGAAGGTGTAGGACTAGGTGTTTGTGTGCAATAGTAAAACTAAACACACACACAAGGCAAAAGAGAGGGAGAAATAGAGATAGAATAAATATACTATGCTAACCCTAGAACCAGAGCTCCCCTGGGATTTTTTTGTCTAACCCTAATGGAGGGAGAAGAGGCTCCCTCTTATAGAGCTCACTCTTGCAAAGCTTCTCAAGTAAGCTAGTCAAGAGGGAGATCCCTCCACACCCGTGTATGGAGGGGAGCAAAGTGTATGCCAGCTAGCACAACTGGCATAAAAATATCTGCAAAAGCAGATGAACAATGGTCAGCCAGCCAAAAATATAATTTGACCAAAATACATGGTCGGTCGACCATCTATAGTGCCGGTCGGCCAAACATTTGGCCGATGGCAACAAAACACAGCCGGTGGCCTCAAGCCCTGGCCAGTGGAGTGTGGGGATGGCCAACAAGCCATTCCTTGCCCTCCAAAGCAAAAACACAAGTGTTTGGTGCGAGACCAAACACAAAACAGTCGAGTCGAGAGATCCTGAGGCAAGGCGCGTAGCCGAGACCTTCGGAAACTCAAGACGAACACAAACAAGGATGATCACCGAGTGTTCAAACGGTGACGTCCAAGTCTTGAGGACGGTAAAAAATGGGGTGTCTACAGTAGCCCCTCTTTGACAGAACTCGAAAGTCATAGGAATGGCGGGAGTGAGTGTCAAAGCCCAGAGACGACCCATTTTTGACAAGGCCGAAGTCTTAGACAAAGCATGCAAGACAATAAAGATATGCGCCCGAAGGCAGGGGCCAAATGTAACCAATAATGCAAGAAGCCGAACATAACTTATGATCATGCAAAGAAAGCTGTAACGAAGCATAACATGCGACAGTTTTAAGCTAGCAAACACAAATCCAACTACACTACAATGCAGAAAGGATGTAAGAGAATTATGCAATTCTCGATATGTCTCACTCGGAGAATACAATACCTGCGCGGTTCGTCTGGTTGCACCAGCTTCGAATGAACCGTACATACAATATCGTGCCTGAAAGAGAAAGAAAACTCAACAGGTACAGTATCGTTAGCAACACGCATAACAATGCAATCGAAAGCTGCGCGGCAACGCGAATGTAGGATTTAAGGTCTCCTTAGACCAAGGGGTGCATAAACAGTGCGATGATATGAAATTGAATCTAATGTAATGCAAATGATATGCAAAATTACAAAACAATGCAAATGATATGCAATCGATATGTAAAGCAATTGAATCATGATCCAATCATAAGCGGTTCAAAACCACATAAATGTCAAAAGGATAATGGAGATGCAAAGTCCGTCTACCATAGAAAAGGTGCCGCAACCCTCAAACCAACATACCAGCGTGGAATAGGTACCCTTTTGACAGATCTTAAAAGGTATTGACATAAGGTCTCATAAGCAACGATAAGGTTCATACATAGGCGCGTACACATGCAGAACTATGAGTGATGTAGACGGACACAAGAACAAGTAATTGGGTGGAATGACATAAGTGGGGAAATGACCCGCTGAGGAAAGACCAATGATCCTAATGCTGGATGCAAAAATTACACTACAATGTAATATATACAATGGATATGGCATGCGGCCAAACCAAATCTTGCCTAGGAAAGGCATGGACACATACAAGCCGCGTCTAACACAGATACGATGCCGTCACCCTCAAACCAACATACCAGTGTGGAATAGGTGCGTACACATAATATCATAATTGTGCTTCGACATGAAAGATATGGGCACATACCAGACCAAGCTCAACATGAAAAGGCGCAAGCCATAAGTGGAGGTGATGCAGTGGATGCATGCAAGCTACAATGCCACATATACAAATATGTAATGGAATGGAATATTTACAATGTTATGCATGACATATGCATTATTTACAATGAAATGCATGACATATGCATTATTTACAGTGATGCATGTTTTTGTTTTGTTGTTTTGTTGTTTTTTTTTTTTGAAGATTTTTGAAATGCATGACAAATGCATGAAAGGGAAAATGCCTAACGATGTATTTTTCTGTTTTTTTTTGAAATGCAAATGATGCATGAAAGGGAAAATGCATGACGATGCATTTTTTTGTTTTTGTTTTTTTTTTTTTGAAATGCAAATGATGCATGTGAACTTGAATACGCGACAACACGTGTCGCTTGAAATACATGATGATGCATGATTTAGAAATGCACGACAACGCGCGGCTTTTTGGGATGCATGAAAATGCATGAACTTGAAATGCGCGACAACGCGCGGTTTTAGATGCATGATAATGCATGGACTTGAAATGTGCGACAACGCGCGGCTTTAGATGCGTGATAATGCAAGCATAATGACGTGCATGACAATGAGATATGTGCATAACGATGCGAATGAAACGACATGTGTCTCAACGCGCGTTCACATCAAAGCTTTGTAAAGCAACACATGTAGGGCGACTTTCGAATCCCGTAAGAGACAGAAGGATACGAAAAAAAAGGATACACCGCACCCATATTCAAGTGCCACGCACAGAAGACACGGTCTGAGGTCAAAACGGAGACCGGTTGAGCTTCGAAAATGCACTTTCTTGCACTGTCTTGAGCAATGAAGGCCCCAAACCATATAGTTGACCCGAACAAGGGCGCAGGAGGTGTATTGGCCGCAAGGGGAGGTTACCGGTATCAATTCCGATACTCTGCTGCCCTGCTCTTCTTTTGCTTTACTTTTCTTTCTTTTGCTGGTAGCTAGAGTACCTTGTACTGCCGTAGGCAAGTTTTGTTTTTTCTAAAACTTTGTACTTGAAAAAGATGATGAAATGAAACAAAGCTTCTTTTTTTTTATCTGAAAAAGTGTCACATTTGTACATTTCATACACTGCATCGCATTGCATCATATTACACCTCAATGTAAATGAGATTGATCTCCTGTCTGAAAGTCAAATATTTGTATTGTAATAACCAGGTAACGAACCGGCCAACAGCAAAACAACTCATACAATCCACCGCTTAGTCTGAACACTCGGCCCATACTCTGCTGGGAACTAATCTGCATACAGGCCATTCTGTTTATTCTGCACATGGAAAACCCTGAACAAACAGTCCAATCTGACAAGACCGAATACAAAGGTTGAATCGGCTGAAGTTGAAGCACACTCAGATGCCCCAAATTTTCCCTTTCTTCTTTTGCTTCGCATAAATGTGGAGAATGGCACAGCACTCTAAACACAGCATGATTAAAATTTTTTGGAGATTGAAAAAGGGTTTTTTAAACCGGGGTATTGAGCCTACAACTAAACTCAGTGAAAAAGACTCAACAGCGAAAACAGAAAGGTAAACAGCCTGAACACAACGAGACACACTCGGAAAAGACTCAAAACAAAAGTTGGGCTAAACAAAACAAAAGACACGGCACATAGACGTGTTTACAAAAATGAAAGACCTCAAATCACGAAGAGCCAGTTCCTTCGGGTATTGTTCCCACCCTTTCTGATTTGTGATTCTCACATCACTCGGCCCTCAAGCTCGGTTTTTTTCTCAAAAACGCTTTTGCTCACTTTTCTCTCAACTTACGCCTCTCTATTCTTTATTCTCTCATTTTTCATCCCTCCCCAAGGTGATTGATGGAGGAATAGGAAGTCGTGGGTTCAAACCCAACACTGTTAGCTCGTAGTTGTTTCCTCTAGGGACGTCTAGTTGATGTTCCCGATGAGGGAACGAAGTACCTTGATCCATTCCAGTTCATGCTTCGTACTTGGTTTGATACCTCGTTGCTTGGAGGAGGTTGAGGGCTTTCAGCCCTTTTCCTGACAGCTTCAGTTGTGCCTTCTTCTGGCGAATAGAGTGCCCTTCTGGCAAGTATGTTGACTACGGGGGAAAGACAGAACACCTGACTCAACTGTGCCCCTAGTTCATCATTTTGACCATTTTTTTTTGTTTTGGTTTTCTACTAAAACAGTCTTGACCAAGATGAGAGTTAGATCAACATGCTTGTTCGATTTTTGATTTGGAAATCATGCAAGTCAGGCTATGAGCACTGAAAATTTTCCTTTTTGGGTCCAAGAAAATGGTCCAGTTTTGGAAAGTGAAATAGTTTTCGAGAAAATAGTCAACCTCAGTAAAAATTCTCAAAAGCCATTTTTGCAAACGGTCAATGCTCAACGAGCATGGAACTTACTCTCAAGATGTGTAACCTCGGATCGGAGGCAATGGAAAATTGCCCCTTGTCTGAAGGGCATAGCATGGCAACGGAAAGTTGCCCCTGGTTTGGATGGCGACTCATGGCAACAGAAAGTTGCCCCTTGTATGGATAATGCCGCAGCATACTGTAGTCAGTCCTCATTAGTGATGATCGTAGCCGAACTCTCGGATACAGAGAAGACGAAGATGGTCAAAACCAATATATGGACACAGTCACTTTGAAAGTGTTGGTGGCTGGACTTCAGGATGAAGCTGCCTACGTGTCCTAAACATGGGAATCAAGCCGTACGTAGTTCGGGTTAGGGTACACTCGGGTATTAACCTTCACTTTTTAGGCTCTAACTTTTGCCAAGGCGCCCGTTGCGGGTTTTCGACCTTGCGAGCTTTGTTTTTCTCTTCTTTTTTTTATCATTTCTTTTTTTTTTTCTCTTTTCATTTCTTTTGCATCTTTTTTGTATTTTCTCTTGCTCTAACTTTTGCCTGGGTCGCCCTTCTGGGTTTTCAGCCCAGCGAGCCTCTCAAAGGGTAAAAGTGTAACAAGTCCATGCCAAATGGTTTTGAGATCCAGAAGTCATCTGAATCCAGGAAAATGACTGTTGTATTGATCTGCTGAAGGACCCATCTTCGGTTCTTCGAGCACATCGGACATTTTTGCCCCTAGTTGGGGGGGTGCTTCTGTTCTAGCTTCACAAGCTTCTTTCGGTGAGATCTGATCTTCTTGATCTGACTTTGGTGCCTCTTGTTCGAGGGCTGCTTCCAATCTGGCCACGCAGGCCTCTCTTGATGGTCGATCATTGAACACTCCGAATTGTGGTTCAAGGTTTTAAAGCAAGGGCTCAAGTCTTGAGGCTGAGAACGATCCTAAGCTGCACAATCTCAAGAGCGATTCCACACAGGTCTTCGCAGGACTGCGCAAAAAAATTTTGTTTTTGAAAGTTTTTAAAGAAGCGACAAATCACTCGTGCCGAAGATAGTGTGGAACCAGTCTGGATCAAGCTAGGGTCCTTCTCAGTACTCATGCTGACAAGCATGATTTCAAACATTAAGGGCTTAGCACGCCTCTTTTTCTCTCAATTTGATCAAAGTTTTACAAATCCCGAGGAATTCCTTCCCCTTTGTTTTCACCACAGTGTTCAAAAAGATTTTGAAAAACTTGGGTCAATGCAATGATTTTTAGGGCACGAGAGAGCAGGTGGAATGTACTGTTATTCCATTCAAATCCTTTGGCACAACTAGCTCAAAAATAGCAGTAAGCACGAAAACATGATAGCCGCAGCTGTTTCATTCAGATTCCCTGGTTGCAACTGGCTCCGCGGCAGAGACAGACTCAAAAGAAAGCAAAAAGGGTAATTACAAAACAAAAGGGTGTTCAAGGCAATAACCCTGAAATCACCCGACATTCTATACAATGAGACTGACTCAACACGACAAGACAAACCCTTAAGCAAAAAGACTGGCTCAAAACAAAGAGACAGACTCAAAACAAGACCACCGAACTAACTCAACACCTAAGTCAGAAACCACAAAAAATGGCATTCGCAGATGCTCAAAAGTGCGTGCCAGACGCCATATACGAAATGCACCGAGCGCCGCCCGCAGGTGGTCCAACCGCTGATCACAAACTTGCAGTATCCTCGAAGGCCAATAGCTCAGTAGTGACAGACTTTGTTGAGGTAGGTGGGAGGATGACCTCATTGTCGATCAAATCTTGCACTTCATGACGAAGGCGGAAACAACCATCGGTGCTGTGACCGGACTGTTGGTGGTACGCACAGTACAAGGTAGCATCATGTGAGAGAGGGAGATTCTTCGGGAGAGGTCGAGGCTCGAGGGGTTTAAGATGCCCCTTTTTAGCCAAAATTTGAAATGCCCTAGACAAAGGCATATAGAGGGTGTGAAAGACTCTGCGCCCTCGAGGTAGGTACTTCGAAGTCTGAGGGTTCTTGCTAGACGCACTAGCGAAAGGGTTGGCAAGCACTGCCTTGGTTTTCTGATCTTTTCCTGGTACAGGGTTGGGAATGAAAGGAACTGTCTTGGCATGACAGGGCCTATCCCAATTTTCCGCCTGGCTTGAACTGCCTTCGGTTGGGGTGGGGAAAGCATCATCCATAGCTTTAGTCATGACTGCGAACACTTGCTGCTTATTCATTCCCCCGGCTTTCAAAGCCTCGACTGCCCACAGCAATTGTCCAACGGGATCAGCATATGTTCCCACTTTGTTCTTACCTCTAGCCTCAGCCTGATCAAGGGTTTGGGTTACTATATCAGATCGAAACCCGGTTGTTGTTGGCATGTCGTTGCTGTAGCTGGAGGCAACCTCTGGTTGGCTGAGCTCGATCACAATCCGCCCTAGTAGCAGGGGCTCTTGTGGTACAAAATTCCCGGCATATGATGTGGCTGGTGGCGAAGCCGACATTCCATAGGCCAGATCGGCCACGGATCTCTGGAGGTCGCCGATCATTCCCATTAATTCAAACGTGGTGGGCTCACGAGCTTGAAACAATTGGGGCTCCCAAATCGGGCGCGCGGCGGGCGACCTGGGCGGATGTGGTATTTCGACATTGGGCTCATCCCACAAGATAGTTCCTCGGTCCAGTGCGGCTACCATAACCATGATTTCTTCTAAACTCTGCGTCATCATAAGTCTGCTGAACTGAACGGTAATGATGCAACCGGGGATTGATGGATCAGACATCTGCCTTGCCTCAGCGAAGGAGAACACCAAATTTCTAAACCCAAATCTCTGAACTGAAAGGGAAAACAAGCAGCATTTTAGCCCAGACGGAACAGACACGGGTGTTGCTGAATAACTGTACTCTACTACTGATCACTGTTCCCCAAAATCACTGCCCCAAAAAACTGAACCTGATACCCGCAGATATAACCGATTTCCCAAAACATTGATACTGATGCCCTCAGGCCTGGTACTAAACTTGCAAACTGACATGTGCGTTCCTGTAGAGATACACTCTAAAAGCACAAAACAAGTAAATGAGAACCAAAACACCCCTATGTTGGGGTAGGATTTCCCTGTCTTATTTTGTCAGGAGCTAGGGTTTCACTACGCACGCAGCGGTTTCAAACAACCTACAATCGGGTAAGCAACCTGTCCTAGTTTGGGATGGTCACTATGGATTTCGAATATGCACTAGGTCGAATGGTCAAAAAGGGTGCCACGGTAAAAACCGGGGTTTGTGTTCCCATACTGGCAGAGCCCGCAACCGGTCAGCCTTATGGTCATGCCTTGACAAGGTAAGCCTCTGGCAAACCGCTCAGGAATAGCAGATGGCAAACACTGTGACTTAGGCGCACCAATGCACATGCAATGCAAAGAAACACATAAGTGTAGTCAAAACAAGATATCATGAGTTCGAGTCAAGTTCTCTAAATCCTAGCAGAGTCGCCAAAAATTGTAGACGTCCCCGAACGCCCCGGGAGGATGAGTCCTATTTTGTTCATTTGGGTTCACTACAGTTCAGACTCTCAAATTGTCACGGTTCTAAATCTGAACCAAAGAGTCCAAATCCAGCAAATCGTTTTTGGAAAACAGATTTTTAAAAAAGAAGTGCCAAACATGGACTGCTTTGCCAGATATAGAGTCGCCACCTAAGTATTTTATTTTGGGAAATTTAGGAAACCCTGACTCGGTGCCAAAGGCCACGTGTCCGTCATCACCAAAGTTGCCTCGGCTCGGAAACTTGGGTACGATTGGGGAAGATCAGCTATGAGCACCCCCGCTCACCCGATCAAAGATCGGCCTCTACTAACCATGATATCTAGTTTTGAAAACATTATGCGTTCTTATTCCGGTTATTAACCTAGAATTACTATGTGATGCGCACAGCAAAACAAGTATAGACTAAATTGCCTAAATCGGAACAAAGCATCGCATTTCCGTTTGTTTGGAAAATGGTTTGAATTTTGCTACTCGCGAGTAGGCTAAAATACGGATTTCGATGAATTGTCCCAATTCAAACAATCCAACCTTCACCCACAGGTACTCATTCAGTAATATCACATAAGCACATAGCCACATGGTAAGCATGTTGTCATGTTAACATTCACACTCATGCGAGATGCTAAAGCATAAATACTTACATCGTACTCCGTGCCAAAACAATGAACTGGTTAGTAATCATGCATGATCCTAGTTCATTTTAAAATGGCTAATGCATCACATACAAAAATGTCATTAGAATGGGCTCGGCTAATCTAAGGATGACATGTGAAATACGAGAAATCAATGCACGCATTCAAGTTTGGAATTGAAATACTATGCGGTTAGCATGATGTGCCGAGCCCGGTGCATGCAAGGCTGATGAATGATGCACGCATGCATAGCATAAGGTATGCTAAATTAAACATGCCCTAATACTAACCATCAAAAGCAGGTAAGTAAAAGGGAGAAAGAAGTGGGGGTTGGAAGACATGCACACACGCACCCACACTTATTACAAATTTGCCCTCGCTCGGAGGGACCAAAAGAATAATACAGATTTAACTAACCTACAAGCTAATTAAATATTACAGACCACCCAATTAATTAACAAATCAATTAAGTAAAGAAAGCGATAAAACACCTCGGGAAGAGGGTCCAATGCGTGCGTGCTCAGATTTGCTTGGAAACCCGTCGCCATGCACAAGTTGCCTCTGTTTTCCCTGCTCTGCTCCTCTGAAAACTGCAAAAGTCCCAGGGAGCACTCTATGGACACTGTGGAACACCACCGGCTAAGACAAATGGTCACCAACCATGGCAGGATGGTCATTGACCATTGATTGAGCTCTCGGCCACAAACTTTTGGTCGGTCGACACTTTATGTAGTCGACCGGTGTAGACGCGCCCTCGGGCCTCATGCTACAGTTCGGACTCAATTGGTGTCACGGTCCTGTATCTAATCTTGTAGAGTGTAATGCAAGACCGATGAATCATCAAAGAGTCCAGATCTGGCAAATCATTTTTGAAAACAGATTTTTTTTTGAAAGAAGTGCCAAACATGGACTGCTTTGCTAGATACAGAGTCGCCACCTAAATTTTTTTTATGGGGAATTTAGGATACCCTGACTCGGTGCCAAAGGCCACGTGTACGTCATCACCAAAGTTGCCTCGGCTCGGGAACTTGGGTGCGATTGGGGAAGGTCAGCTATGAGCACCCCCTCTCGCCCGATCAAAGATCGGCCTCTACTAACCGTGATATCTTGTTTTGAAAGCATCACGTGTTCTTATTCCGGTTATTAGCCTGGAAGTACTATGTGATGTGCACAGCAAAACAAGTATAGACCAAAAGCCTAAATTGGAACAAAACATTGCATGTTTGTTTGAAAATGGTTGCTACTCCGCAAGTAGGCTAAAATCGCAAGTTTGCCACTTATCTAGTGTCTTAAAACTCATAGTTTTAAGTACATTCATTCCAATTAGGTAATTCAACCTCCACCCTACAGGCATCGAGCAGTTATATCCACATAGCAAGTAGCCCATGGTAAAGCATGCTTTCATGGCAACACTCACAACGCTGCAAGGATGCTAAAACATAAATTGCTCCACGAGTACTCCAAGCCAAAACAGAAACTAGTTAGTAATCTTGCATGATCTAGTTCATGGCTTAAGGATGCTAATGCAACACATGCAAGATGCAGCTACATAGGCTCGGCTAATCTATGGATGACATATGATGATGCTCAACCAAAGTATCAACTTGGAATTTGAAATACAATGCACGTTAGTATGATGCGCCGAGCCAGTGCATGCAAGACAAATGTATGGATGCACGCATGCATGCATAAGGTATGCTAAAATAAATAATGAACTAAATACTACCAATCAAAAAGCAGATAAGTAAAAGGGAGAAAGAAATGGGGGTTGGGAAGACATGCACACACCACCCACACTTTATTACAAGTTAGCCCTCACTTCGGAAGGGACCAAAAGAATAATACATTTACTACTACAAGCTAATTAAATATTAAGACCACCTAATTAGCTAAGCAATATTAACTAATCTAATTAAGCAGTAAACAACAGCTCGGGAAGAGGGTCCAATGCATGCGCATGGGTTTTCCCGCTCAAAAGTCACTACCATGCACAAAATGCTCTGCTTTGGCTGTTATCCTCCTCTACAGACTGCACAAGTCCCAAGGTTGCTTCTCTGAGTGCTGTAGAACATCCCGCCGTTGACTTGGTATTGGTCACCGGCCATGTATGATGGTCACCGGCCACAAAATAATCCATCGGGCCAACATGGATGGTTCGGCTCCGGCACTTAAGAGGCCGGCCGGACCAAATCTTCCCTGCAAAAACTGGTTTGGACAGGGCAGCAGAGACAGAACTTGGCATGGGCAATTTTATTATTATATTATATTGCACCAACCACACTCCTTATCATATTTATGACTCAAAGGAGGATGGGCCTCGATTCTCGGGCCACCAATCACGTATTTCCATGCATGATGGCCCAAGGAACCAAGTATGCATTTTGATATGGAATGCAATGCACATAATCAAGCAAATTGAACTTAACCTCTATCACAAGCAATTCAAGAGGCGAAGCATGCATGCCAATGAAATGCAATCCTAAGCTTGTCGACTAGTATGCAGCATGGACAATGCTAAGAAGCATACAAGGCATACAATGGTCATGCAAGACATAGGGCATGAGACAATGCAACTAACAAGTATGCAAGGCGCAATGTGGGTGTTCGAGCATGCAAGCAAGTATGTGACTTCATTCAATCATGCAACTCCAATCATGCAACAACACACGAATATGCAACAACATACAAGGTGGGCATACAACAACATGTAAAGGGGTGGGCTTAAACTAACATGGGTAGCTTGCAAGCTTGCGAACATCAGTGGCCAATACTATGGAAGTGAGGTCCAACACACACACACGCATGCATGCAAATATGGTCCAACACTTAAGCATATGAAGACAACTTGTAAGCACAAAAACATGGACTAATGACATGCAACATAAGCTCTAAAGCCTAAAGACCACTTGTGCCAAACCTAGCCAACAAGACAAGCATAAGCATGCAATTAGAGGTCCAAAACTCAAGGCAAGCTAAGGAGGTATTGAACTACCCTTAGCAAAACCAAACATGGCATGAATTAAATGACCAAAAACAGAGTTTTAGCATATTAAAAAAAAGCCTAAAGACCACTTACATGGCATCTAAAATGACTTAAATTCGAGGGCATGCACAATGACCAAACGTGGAGCATAAGGCACAACCTCATAAGGCATCAAATAGGCATCAAAGGCAAGCATGCAAGCATGTCATGAGGACTGAAATGATGCTATAAGTGGTGTCAAACCACTGAAATAAATCAAACAATGCATGCTCAACACTTCACACATTTAAAGCCTACAAGCTAAACAATGTAAAGGGGCTATGCAATGCATGCCATGGTCGACCAAAACAACTAAAGGCAGACCTTAAGCATGGAAAAACAAGTGCAAAAGCTTCACAAAGCAGGGCCTAAAACATGCTTGAACAAGGGTGAAAGCCTAGATGCATATTAAGGCTAAATGATGGCATTACAAGACATGTATGCAAAGCATGCAAGGTGTGTCCAAACTGACTCAACACAATGCTATTTCATGGAAAAATAAGCATAAATATCAGTCAAGGCATGGTCAACACACACTTAAACTAGATGCTCCCTCAAGAGGCAAAAATAGCCCTTTTCATGGACAACAAGGAGAGGGGGTGGCCCTCTCCTTCCTAGGACCTCAAGGAACCATCCTCACCTTTGAAATCCCTCAAGATTTCAGTGGTGAGGAGGCCCAAACACAATGGTCCCGGAGCTCAACCAAAATGGCACAAAACAAAGGCCAAACAAGCCTTAAGAGGGGTCAAACAACCCCAAAGCTTAAAGCACCCTTAACAAACTATTTAGAGCAAAAAAAAACAAGACTTTTATATGTTATATGCAAAGTCTAAAACAGAAAGCAAGGTAGGCAAAAATCTAGTGCAAGATTGGGGAATCCAAAGTAAGAATGTTACCCTTGAAGAACCCTTGAGAAACAGCAAGATCAGCCACCTTCCTATGATCAAAACTAGTCCAAAAACTCAAGAACAAACCCTCTAAGCCTCTCAAGGTTGAAGTGTGGTGTAATGGTGTTTGTCTTAGTGCAAAACTAAGGTCAAAACACACTTTTAGGCCACAAAACACGCACAAAAGAGGAGAGAGAGGGAAATATATATATAGAGAGAGTGATGTATATCAGAATGTATGTATAAGCTCTGGTTTTTTCTCGTCCAACCCCATCAAAAGAGAAGTGAGGTCTCTAATATAGACAAGGGAAAGCTTTGAAGCTTCTTAGAGAAGCTAAACAAAAAGGAGTCAAAGGGGGCAAAGCTTCCTGAGGAAGCTAGGACAGCTGGCAAGCTTCTTGAGGAAGCTTTGACCAAAAGGGTGCAAAAAGGGCAAAACAGCCACATGTATGCCCCGGGGTAGGTTTGGTGCATTCCAGCTGGCACAGCTGGCATGCACCATGCCTGAAAAAAGGTAAAAAAGTGCTACCGGCCAGAAAAGGAGGTCACCGGCCAAACAGATGGCCGGCCGGCCATACTGAGTGCCGACCGGCCAATGGTATAATTCACTAATGGCCGGTAGCCTCAAAACATGGCCGGTGGCCTCAAACCAAGGCCGGTGGGTGTCAGGGGTAGCTAAAAAGCTACTTTCTACCCTCATAAGCAAAAACACAAGTGTTTGGTACAAAACCAAACACAGAACAGTCAAGTTGAGAGATCCTGAGGCAAGGCGCGTAGCCGAGACCTTTGGGAACTCAAAACAAAACACAAACATGAGTAATCACCGAGTGTTCGAGCGGTGACGTCCAAGTCTTGAGGACGGTCAAAAATGGGGTGTCTACAACCGGCCATCTTTGTCTGCAGAAACCTGTTTTGACAGCAGCAGAGGGAAAAACATGGCATGGCAATGCATTTCAGGCAATGTTTGCACTAACCACACTCCTTATCATATTCATGACTCAAAGGAGCATGGTACTTGATTTTTGGACCACCAATCGCGCATTTTAATGCGTGATGGCCCAAGGAACCAAGTTGTGCATTTTGATTTCAAACGTAATGCAAACCAAACAAACAAATGAGGCCTAACCTCTATCATACTCAATTCAAGAGGCAAGGCATGCATGTCAAATACAACCTAAGCATGCACTCTAAACATGCAACATGAGCATGCAAATGAACATGCAAGGATGCAACTAGCAAGCATGCAAAGTGTAATGTCAACATGCACACATGCAAGGCATATAACATGTTAGACAACTTAGCAAGAAATGCATGCCAAACGCAACACTATTCAAGCATGCAACAACATGTCATGAACCAAGTATCTAAACATAAAATCATGCATGCAAACATGGTTCGACACTTAAGCACAAAGAGGCAACTTTTAGGCACACTTAAAAGGAGATAAACATGGGCATATAGCAAGCATGCTAGGCTCTGAAATTGCATGAAATAGAGGTGCCAAACCAACTAACTAAAGCAAGCAAAGCATGCAAGCAAAGCCAAAACTCAAGGCAAGCCAAAGATGTATTGAACTACACTTAGCAAAATCAAACATGACATGATTTGAACAACCAAAATCAGAGTCTTAGCATGTTAAAACAAAGCCAAAAACACATCTAGATGGCATCTAAATGGTCTAAACATACAAGCATACAAAAGAGGCCAAACATGGAGCATAAGATGACAACCTTATAAAGCATTAAAGGGACATCAAATGCAACCATACAAGCATGCCATAAGGACTGAAATGATTCTATAAGTGGTTCTAAGCCACTGAAATGATGCAAGGATAGCATGCTAGAGGGTCTGATACTTAAGGCCTACGAGAGGGATTACATGGTAGCTATACAAAGAAAATCATAGATGACCCAAACAACCAAAAAAAGTCCTCAAGCACACTAAAACATGCATAAAAGCTTCACGAAGCTAAGCCAAAACAAGTAAGCATAGTGATCTAAATGCTAGATACATGTTAAGGCAATTTCATAGTATTGCAAGACAAGTATGCAAAGCAAGCATGGTGTGTCTAAACCAAGTAAAAATAGTGCTATATCATGGCAAAATAAGCACAAATAACACTTAAGACATGGCCAACATGAACTTAAAAAGGATGCTCACACATGAGGCAAAAATGGCCCTTTTCAAGGACAACAAGGAGAGGGGGTGGCCCTCTCCTTCTTAGGACCTCAAGGCACCATCCTCACCACTGAAATCCCTCAAGGTTTCAGTGGTGAGGAGGCCCAAGCAATGTGGTCCTGGAGCTCACCCAAAATAGCACAAAATGGGGCCAAACAAGCCCTAAGAGGGGTCAAACGACCTCAAACAACAAAACACTCTTGAACAACTATTTAGAGCAGGCAAAAACAAGACTTTTATATGTTATACATAGAGTCTAAAATAGTTGCAAGATAGGCAAAAAGACTATGCAAATATGGGGTAAAAAGGGCAAGAATCTTACCCTTGTTGACCCTCTTCAAGAATGATGCTCCAGCAGCTTCTTCAAGCTCAAAACCACCCAAAAACACCAAGAACAGCCTTTTGGTCCCTCAGCAACCAAGAGAAGGTGTAGGACTAGGTGTTTGTGTGCAATAGTAAAACTAAACACACGCACAAGGCAAAAGAGAGGGAGAAATAGAGATAGAATAGATAAACTATGCTAACCCTAGAACCAGAGCTCCCCTGGGATTTTTTTGTCTAACCCTAATGGAGGGAGAAGAGGCTCCCTCTTATAGAGCTCACTCTTGCAAAGCTTCTCAAGTAAGCTAGTCAAGAGGGAGATCCCTCCATACACGTGTATGGAGGGGAGCAAAGTGGGTGCCAGCTATCACAGCTGGCACAAAATATTTGCCAAAAGCAGATGCACAGTTGTCGGTCGGCCAAAAATGCAATTTGACCAAAATAGATGGCCGGTCGACCATCTAGAGTGCCGGTCGGCCAAACATTTGGCCGATGGCAACAAAACACAGCCGGTGGCCTCAAGCCATGGCCGGTGGAGTGTGGGGATGGCCAACAAGCCATTCCCTGCCCTCCAAAGCAAAAAACTAGGCATGCAATATGAACATGCAAGCAAGTAATGATGCTAGGCACACAACCTAAGGAATCAATCATGCAAGGCATGGAAAGACAAGCATACAAAATGTAATGTGGGCATGCAAGTAGGCAAGGCATGTGACAACATGTTAGGCAACTCAACTAAGATAAATGCATGCCAAATGCAAAGCCATTTAAACATGCAACAACACATGATAAGCCAAGTGTGAGATCAACACACAAGGTGAGCACGCCACAACATGCGAGAATGGACTTAGACTAATTTAGGCA
>NW_021025828.1:837549-854956 GCF_004153795.1 Camellia sinensis | reverse complement strand
CTACAATGCAAATATATAACAATGTCAATGATGTATACTATGTACGAATGCATTAATACAATGATGCTGTGTACAAGCAACCTGCTGGGGAGAAAGCAACGGATGCAGTGGAAAAGGCCACGGCCACCGTGTCTTGCTTAGAAAAGGCATGGACACATACAACCATGTCTAACAAAACTGTGCCGTCACCCTCAAAACCAGTGCGTCACATAATCATAACTGTGCTTCAACATGAGAAGTATGGCACATACCGACCAAGCTCAACATGAAAGGCGCAGCCATTCGAGGATGATGCCGCAAATGCGATGTAAACTACACATGCAATATATACATATGTATGTAAACTACATGTGATATATACAATAATGCATATGTAAACTACCAATGCGATATATACATAGCATAAACTACGAGCGATATGACAAGATATGCATGTAATGGATATTTACAATGGATAAGGCTGCGGCCGAACCGTGTCTTCTAAGAAAGGCATGGACACATACAAACCCGTCTAACATAGAACGTGCCGTCAACCCTCAAACCACAATACCAGCAGTGGAATAGGCGCCGCACGACATAATATCATAGACTAGTGCTTCGAGCGTGAAATGTATGGGCACATACCAGACCAAGCTCAACATGGAAAAGGCACGAGCCGTGGAGAGTGAGCAATGAATGCATCAGCTACAATGCAATTATTTTACAATATGCAATGGATGCCAGCGATAAAGGCCAGGTGGCCAAACCGTATCTTGCCTAGGAAAAAGGCATGGACACCATACAGATCCGCGTCTAACACAGAAATGGTGCCGCCCTCAACATTAAGTGCTGAACACATATACAATACTGTGCTTCGACGTGAAAAAATATGGGCCATACAGACCAAGCTCAACATGGAAAGGGCAAGCCTGGATGGAGTTGATGCAATGAATGCATGCAAGCTAAATGCCAGAATTTACAAATGCAATGGAATGTATCTAAATGAATATTTACAGTGAATCATGCAATATGCAGCTAATATACAAGGGATGCATGACGTATGCACATTTACAATGATGCATGACATATGCAAAATATACAATGATGGCAATCACGCTATGCAAAAGTTTTTTTGTTGCTTATTATTTGTTGTTGTTTTTTTTTTATTATTATTTATAAAATGTATGAAAAGGCCATGATGATGAATAGTGATCTTGAATGCCGAACCGTGTCTTTTGAAGCATGGGACCTTGAATGCGCCGTTTTGATGCATGCAATGCGGTGACCTGTTGTGACGACATTGATCGATAATGCATGACAATTCATGTGACTCGAACGTGTGACGACATGCGAGTTGCTCGACAATGAATGACAGATGGCATGTTAAGTGCGCATGACAAGCGACAAAAGAAGATGCATACTAATCGCAAGTATGGCATGCGCATCGACAATGCGAGTGGAATGACGTATATTAACGCCGTTTACCGACAAAGCGTTAATAACGTAATGCCACGTGGGGCAACTTTCGAGATCTCTCAAGAGACTAAAAGGATACAAAAAAGGATACGCCGCTTGTAGAACCCCACTTTTTGACCGACCTTAAGACTCCAGACGTCACGCAGGATTGAGCGCTTTGGTGATGGTTGCATAATGTGCTTCGTTCAGAAGTTTCAGAGTCGCGGCTGTCGAGCCCTGCCTCCGGGCTTCCGAACCTTTTCTGTGCCTTGTCTCGGTTCTGCGAACGCAACTCGATTTTCTCTGTTTCTTTTCCTGGGGGAAAAAGGAGAAGTCCCGAGACTATCTCCCAATGTTCGTAAGGCTTACAAAAAATTTGGTGGCCGTGAGGCCATTTTGCCCCATTTTGCGGGGCCCGGTTCTCGATTTCGAAGCCGTCAGGCCGTGTGCCTCGGTTTCGGACCGCTTAACCGTCTCCTAATTGCTCTGGAATTTTTGGCCATGGCCCCCCCCCCCTCCCTTATTTTCATCCCTTTTTGAGGACCTGGGGGCTGAGAAACCCACTTTCGAAGGTCGAATACCATTTTCAGTGTTAAAGCCCATTTTCGGACCCCCGAACTGCCGTGTTTGGCCCCGGAACAATTCGTTTTGCAACGGTTTTTGCTCAATTTTTGGCAGGTACCTCTGTTTTTATCAACAAAGGAAGGTCCACTGGAAGGTGGGAGGCCAGCAATTGTTTTGCAGCAGCCATGTTATCTCTCCTCGGAGCTCCCGGCGCCCGTTTCGCACTCCGGGCTAATTGTTTGAAACACCCTAGGGGTATGTTGCCAACTTTCACCACATATTGTGATCTACACATCTGGGAGGCCCCTAAAGTGGTGGCTGGCCATTAGGTCACCTGTACCCTTTTGACCCCGTTTCTTCCGGCAAAAAAAAAAATGATGTTAACCCTTGGACCCTTTTTCTTGAACTTTGAACCACAATATGCTGTGATCTAGCACACCTGAGGAAGCCACTAAAAGTTCATGGCCAGCCCAGTATTCCAATTGACCCTTGTTGAAACCCCTTTCCGGGCTAATGTTGAATCCCCCTGGACCACTTTCTTCGCGAATTTTAACCACAGTGGTTGTGTTGTACACAATAGGGGTACGTCTCCAATAGCTGGCCGGCCAAGAAAAATCACAATTGACCTTTTGACCCCTAGCCGCCGCTAGGGGTGTGGCCGGCCGGCCAACCTCCAGCGAAAGTAATGGGTCGGCCCTGCTTCCTTGCACTGGGCACGTTTACAGCTGTGGGGCATATCCCCCAGATATTTTCTGTTTCCGGGGGAATTTTGTGGAGGAAGTTTTGCTCTCCTTCTTCCCCACCTTTACCCCCCATTTTGAACCCTTATAAACCAGCCTGGAGTGGCCTCCTTTAAAGGTTAGAAAAACTCTCCTGAGCTTTCCATAACTAACTCCATCTCTTTCCTCTTCCTCAATTCTCAAAAACCCTATAGTCCTAACCATCATTCCTTCTAACACACCAAGCTTTCCTACCACCACCATCTCAATTTCCAGCAACAAGGAAGGATTCTTGACAGGCTCAAAGAAGCTGTAAATCCATCCAAGAACGGCAACAAAAGTTCGAAATCTTCATGGGTAAGTAACACTTTTTAAACCTCCTTTTCGAACTTTTCTTCTTGATCTATCTCTAACCCGGACCCACTTATTTTTGGTGTTCAAGCTTCCGGCCTAACTGAAAAGAGGGCCCATATTTTTGAGCTCATCTTCCTTCTCTTAAGGCTCACCGTTGAGCCCTCATAATACACTTGCTTATCATTGATCACCTTGTATGTCATGAGTTTTGCATGCTATTTTGGCCCATGAGCATTTATTTCGAGCATGTTGTAACTGATATAAGGCTTATTTTTGGAGCCCCTCTTCAACATTGTGAGAAAGTCTCAAACAATTTTTTGGTTCTCTATGTGTCCGAACTTGTAGTTAATATCTATTTGGCCCCAATTTTGCATAAATTGGTAAGCCCTCTTTGCTTCTGTTTTTGACCTTTGGTCCGAAACTGAAGTGGGCCTTGTTTGCCTATACTTCAGTTTCATTTCAAGTTTTTCCTGTTGATATTATTCTGTATATCTTCATGTTTGCGACATTTTAGCCCATTTGTATCACCTTTTAGCATATTGTATACTGAAGTTGAGCTGCAATCATACTGTAATCTTCTCAATTTTGGTCCATCTCACGGTTGTAGAAGGAAATTTTCCATTTGGGTTTAGCTATTACCACTTGCTCTTCACTTACCCTCTTTTGGCCCATATTCCATGCTACTTTCCCCTACCCTATGCTTGCTGTTTGGCCATGTTTATAACTCGTGAAGTGCATCTTTTGAGGGACTGTAATAGCTTCTGTCTTGCATGCATGTCCAATAATCTGTGCAGTTTAGCATAGCTATAGGCCATTTCGGGTGCCCTAATGTGCATTCGGAGACATTCCTTTGCATTTATTCATTTCGCTTCATCTTCGGGACTGTTTCCCCTATATTTTGTTGTGAAATTCCATTAGCATGCTTGCAATCATTCTGCCATGTTTCATCACCACTCTGCCAATCGCCTCGGTTCGTGCCCGGTGCACGCGCAATTTCCGAGGCACTTCATTTATCCGACGGCAATCCGATGTGAAGTGTGGCTGAGGCTCACTCATGTGGCTATAGCCCATTTGTATTCCATGTCATTTCATCACATTTTATCATACGCCTCAGTTTGCGTGCCCGTGTGACGCTTCGAGGCACTCTCAATTTTCGTCCGCCGTCATCCGACTGTGATTGTGGTGAGGCTCAACCATGTTGGTAAGCCCATTGTCATTTCATCACATTTCCATCAATTGCCTCGTTTGACGTCCCGGTGCAAAACGTATTTCGAGGCACTTCTTTTTATCCGCCGCATCCTATGTGAGTGTGGCTGAGGCTCACTCATGTGGTCATAAGCCATTTGTCATTTCCATGTCAATTTCATCGCTTCTGCCATTGTCTCGGTCTGCGTGCCCGTATGCAGCGTATCTATCGCAGCACCACATTTTATCCGCCGTATCCGATTGAGTGTGGCTGAGGCTCACTCACTGTTGGTTTAAGCCCATTTGTCATCTTCATCACATTTCCATTATTGCCTCGTTTTGGCGTGCCCGTGTGCACGCATTTCGCAGGCACTCTTTTTTATCTGCCGGCTCCTATGTGAGTGTGCTGAGGCTCACTCATGTTGGTATAAGCCCTTTGTCATTTCATGTCCAATCTTCATCGCATTCTGCCATTGGCCTCGCGTTTGCGTGCCCGCCGTGCACGCATTTCGAGCACAAACATTTTTAATCGCCGCATCCATGCGTGAGTGTGGCTGAGCCAACTCATGTTGTATAAGCCCATACATGTTTTCATGTCATTTGCATTGCGATGCCATCGCCTCGTTGCGTGCCCGTGTGCACCATTTCGAGGCACCATTTTGTCATAGCATTGTGCATACAGGTTGTTATTCTTAGATTGTTTATGTCAACATTTCTCGGTTTGCGTTGCCCGTGTTTGCACGCACTTCGAGCATCTCATTTTTCATTGCATTCCTGTCATTTCTCGATTTGCGTGCCCGTGTGCACCGCACTTGAAGCATCTCATTTTCTCGGTTTGCGTGCCCGTGTGACTACTCGAGGCATATATATCATAGCTTGTATGTAGAATGGTAATACTTCAGTTGCATTTTCATCGCATATCATGCAGTATTGCATCGTGTCCGGCGATAGGAGTTACCCCGGGCACGGGAAATCGAGGTACATTTCGTACTCCGAGTGACGGCATGTTCTCAATTCCCCATCCCGACACCCGGATTATCCATGATGGAGGTTAGTTTAGCTGAAATTTCATGTGCATTCATCCCTATATTGAAGGTTGTGCATCTTGACTCCTCGCCATATCCTCGGTATGCGTGATTGGTGCACGAGGAATCGAGACATGCATATATTTGTGCAAATACATTGCTATCCTCTTCCTGCTCGTCTGTGCAGCAAAACGACGAACAGCAACCTTTGAGGCTTGCACCGCCATTTCAGAACAGTGTAAAATAGAGGCTAATTGGGGCATTCAGGTGGACTTCTGCGCAGAACAACTCGGACATGCCAGTACCATACAAAAAGCAAGGCAGTCCCAAATGGCTTGCACCCGTTTATTTGCTTTCTTAGTACTCATTAATAATTCAGAATTTCTGTAATATTTGGACTGTAAATTCTTTATTCGGACGTAATATTGGAACTGTATATTTATTCGGACCCTCCGGCGGGGCAACAACGTAATCAGTGTGGGTGAGTGTGGAATGTATGTCTTTCCAACCCCACGCCTTTCTCCTTTTTATTTATCCCGTTTTTGATGGTAGATTAGGGCATGTTTAAATTAGCATACAGTTGCAGCATGTTTGCATCATTCATCTGTATCGCATGCACCCGGTCTCGGCGCCACCCACTATCTACCTGCATGGTACTTCCAATTCAAAGTTGAAATACATGATAGTGTGTAGCATTTCAATAGCATGTTTAGAGATAGCCAACCTGTTATAGTTGCATTTTCGCCTGTGTTGCATTAAGCATTTCTGTATACTTAGGATCATGCATGAATTTTTCTAATATAGTTTCTATTTTGGCTTGGATTCGCGTGGTTTTATGCTTTAGCATCCTGTGCATGCCGTGTCGAGTGTTGCCATAATAGCATGCCTTACCTGGCAGAGGCTATTGCTTATGTATATAAGCTGAATGCCTGTGGTGAAGGTTTGGGTTTCTTGAATTGGAATAATCATGCAAATTGTTTCAAGCCTACTGCGGGTATAAACCATTTTCAAAAACAAGCATGAAAGTTTGTTCCAATTTGGCGACCCGGTCTATACTTATATGTGTGAGCATCACATAGTAACCTAGGCGTAATAACCGGTTTAGGACATCAAAGTTTCAAAAATTGATATCACGGTTAGTAGAGGCCGGTCCTATGACCGGGCGAGCGGGGGTGCTACACGAAGTGCCTTCCCAATCGTACCCAGTTCCCGAGCCGAGCACTTTGGTGACGAAGGACACGTGGCCATTTTGGCACCGAGTCGGGTTTCCTAAATTTCCCCAAAATAAAATATTTAGGTGCGACTCTGTATCTGGCAAAGCAGTCCATGTTTGGCCACTACTTTTCAAAAAAATCTTGTTTCTCACAACGATTGGCCGGATTTCGGACTCTTTGGTTCAGATTAGGAACCGTGACCAATTTAAGAGTCCGAGCTGTAGTGACCCCAAATGAACAGAACGGGAGCTTAACCCTCCTGGGGCGTTCGGGGGACGTCTACAGCCGCACACGTATTCGAGTGCTACGCACAGAAAACACGGTCCAGGGTCAAAACGGAGTCCGGTGGAGCTTCAGAAATGCACTCTCTTGCATTGTGTTGAGCAATGGAGGCCCCAAATCACATCAGAGACCCAAACAAAGGTGTAGGAGGTTCACCGGCCATTGGAGGAGGTCACCGGCCATTGGAGGAGGTCACCGGCCATCCATCGGCCACCCAAAAAAGTCCACCGGCCGTCTATTTGGCCGACCGGCCAACAGTGTGGCCGACCGGCCAAATCTGCCTGAATCGGGGCAGTTTGGACATTTCGGCACGGGTCTTTTAAAATAAGGCCTTTAGCCCTATTTCTTCACTTCCTCCTTGATCGAAATCTCTTCCCCTCTTCCTCTAGGTCATTTTTCTTCCTTCTATTCTCCGTTTTCCTCAGTTTTAGGGCCCATTTCGTTGTTCGATTCGCGAATACCTTCGTGTTTCGAACATTTTGAACCGAACAAATCTTTGTTTCGGTGTCCTTTTCTCGATTTCCACCACTTGGGGTTTGTTTCCCCCAAGTTTTCCTTGGTCTTCGTGCCTTTTCCATACCCTGGCTTTTTCGGCCATTTTTCACTCTCCCGGGGTTGACTTTTCGTATTTTTGCCCGATTTTCACTTTTCGACCATTTTCGCACCATTCTCGAGATGGCGGACGATATTCCAGGTGGTCTCCCCTGGAGATAGATATGGACCCAGAGGCCGAGCTCTTGCCGCTTCACATCCGGCTGTTCGATCCGGCGGCCTACAGACCAGCGATTCATGTGCTGCCTCCTGACGGACTTCGCCAGTTCAGAAGTTTTGACAGGAGGGTGCCACCAGAGCTGCTTCTGCGCGAGCCAGAGACGTACCTTTCATACGGTGCTTCCGAGGTATATTCTTTCCCGTTTCATTTTCAGCAAAGTAGAATACCTAACTGCCATAGTCGATTCTGCCTTTAACTATTTGATCCAGATACACCGATATACTATATGCTGTAGTTGACTGTGAATACACCTACATTCGGTATCTGTTTGAATTGGAACACGCGCACATACACTGTATTTGCCCTGAACCACTCAAACACCCTGACATATCATACACTGTAGTTCACTGCGAGCACACTGGCACCCAATGTCTGTTTGAATTTGAACATGTGCACACATGCTATATTTGTATTGAACCACTCAAACACAATGACACATCATATGTTGTAGTTCACTGCAAGCACACCAGCACCCGATGTCTGTTTGAATCTGAACACGTACACACACGCTGTATTGTTTACCAATTCTGAATGCTCTTCAAAACTGTATATTTGAATATTGCTTCGCAACTGTTTACTTTTGAACACAGGGGGATTCCCATGCCTTCCGAGGGTATGGGAATGTTGCTGCCCGCGAATGGTACATGGAGCTACCAGACGCAGTCCGTCACATTGTCGACCAGGCCGGCTTCGGCGCCTTCTGCAGGGGACTCTCACGCCTTACCGCGAGTAGGCCTCTTCTTGCCGCTTTGGTGGAGAGGTGGTGGGACACCACCGACTCCCTCCACTTCTCTTCCGCGAGAGACATGACAATGACTCCCTATGACTTCTCGATGCTCACCGGCATCGGGGTAGGGGGTGATCCGACCCCCTTTGACACAAACATGGATGAGTGGGAGGCCGCTCAGATATATTTGCTCGACGAGCTGCCGCCTCTCGCTTGTCCAGGCTTTGTCAGATACTCGTGGTTTGAGGACCAGTTTCGGATTCAGCCAGCTTTAGCTGAGGAGGCATTGATGGCTCAGGAGGAGGCGGAGCGGTATGCACGCGGCTTCCTCATGTTCTTATTGGGGACAACCATTTTCGCCGATCGGGCTAACACCGTGCCTCTCTGTCTGTTGAGTGCTTTAGTGGACGTCACACGGATCCTGCGTTACGACTGGGGTGGGGCAGCCTTGGCCACACTCTATGGATACATGAGCTCATCCTCCCGGTGCAGCGGGCAGTTTCTCGGAGGCTACTGGCGAGGTTGGGAGGTACATTTTCTTCCTCTTTTACATTTCTGCTTTACATTCCCTGTACTCTGTACACTGCACACACTACAGTCTGCTTCACGTTGACTATATACTACACCCACGGTACATGTATAATCTACTTTACACTGACTGTACACTGCACACACTGTACATTCTGCACGATACACGGTTCTGCGATTTCTGCTTCATTCTGCATTCTACTTTATCTGATAATCATACTGATATTTGTTCTGCAGTTATGGGTCTACGCCTACTTCCTGAGGCTTGCGCCGGTGCCCGATGAGGAGACTCCCCTCGGCGTTCCATTCTCTCGACGCTTCGATGTGAGATGCGTGCGGAGACCTTGGGAGACGTTCATATTCTTCCGCCGCTACTTCGATACCATTACCGCCGTAGAGGTATTTTCAACTTTAGAGTTTATTTCAAGCTTCGTTTTGCACTGTATTTTCAATGACAGTAGATAACTGACTGTATATCATTTTTAGATCACCTGGTAGCCCTGGGCTCCATTGCCAACTGCAGTTCGGGAGCGGTTTGCCGGTGCTGAGGAGACCGCCCGATTCAGGATCTTGTTGGAGGGCCCGGTCTGTCGGGCTTGGTACCTGGGTGAGCGTTTTCTGCGTCAAACCCTGGGTTTACCAGAGCAGAGGTCCGCCCCCTGTCCATATGAGGGACACCGAGAGGTACACCCTAGAGGAGATGGCCGATTACATGATTGGCTGGGATGCTGAGGGCTTCAGGGGCGAGGACGACTACACAGAGTACGTCCAGACCTACATCATGCGGCCTTTGAGGAGTGGCCGTCGAACTGAGAGAGAGAGGCCAGCGACGCCGGTGGCTAGGGCAAGAGCGGGAGCAGGAGCGCCGATGGTGGCTCAGGTCCGTGGCAGGAGTGGGACCCAGAGAGGACGGGGGCCTAGTTGGCCAGTACTGCCCACGATGATGACATGCCGAGGGCAGGGTGGGGAGACCTATGTAACAACCCTCATTTTGACTTAGTCATACTTGCATACATTTATGGATGATCTTGTTTTAATATGTGCATTTGCAAATCTTGTCTTATTTTGCTTGAATGATTGCTTGCACGCTTTGTTCTTGTCTGGTGAGTTGCTGAGGTCATGTTAAGCCTAGACACCTTCGAAACCCTTGTCACTTAGAACTATCTTGGAACCCTGTTGGTTGGCATCCATCTTCACCCTGGCGTATTGGCCAAGATGTCACCATCTAGGCCGAGGTGAGCGTCGCCTAGGCCGAGATGTGCATCATCTGGGCCGAGGTGTTAATATCTAGGCGTTCTAGATCCTTGATCCTTGTATGAGTGATTTTGTTCCTGGAATGGTATGACCTAGACCGAGGTGTGGCACATCTAGGCCAAGGTGCGACACAGCTTAGTCAAGTGTTGTCCTTCCAAGTCGATGTCATTGTTACCCTGCTTGCCGAAGCTTTGCCTTAGCCGAGATCATCACTTACCGAAGTCTTGTTGTTAGCTGATGTCGTTACTTGCCGGTGTGTTCTTGCCGCCTAGCTTGTCGAGTACACTTTGTCTTGGTCTTGTCCTGTCATGTTAGTCACCTTTTTGGATAGTGCCAATCAGCCGATGCCACGTGTCCCGACATAGGGATTAAGTCAGTGATTGTCGTGAGAAACATATCGTTTGTATCAAGTCTTTCCTTTTAGAGAGAGAGACTTAAGGAAGAAGAAGGAGAAGTTTAAGCTAGAGAGAGTGAACTTCCAAGCTTGATCGTTGGAACTTGAACCGTTGGATTCGAGTTTTGAGGTTAGAATCGTAACCTATTCTTGTTGTTCTTATTGATGATCCAGCTGCATTGCATGATCAAACCTATTCCGCACGCCATTCATCGATTTAAAGTTGGTTTTAGAAAGAGAAAACGGTTTTCATGTGTTTTTGAAGAAAAGCCTCGTTTGATCCGAAAGTTTGCATTAAAGCTCATGTTTTTGTGTTTGTTTTGATAAGATCCTTGAGTGTGGGTACCCAGGTCCATGTTTTTGAATTCATAGCATGAAGTCTCAGCTGTTGTAATAGCAAGTTTTGATCTTTGCATTCATCTTCCTCATGTTCATGTTCTTCAAGTTCTTCATGCTCATGTTCTTCATGTTTATCAAGAGGGAAACCCAGATTTTTCCCGACTTTGCTTTTGAATGTGGCCATCGAGGCTACACCTCGGCAAGGAGGTGTGGGACCTCGGCCTAGACCTGGTAGTAACCTAGCGTGTTTTTCCAAAGATTGAGTAGTGCATTCAATGGACTTTGCCATGTGTTGTAGGACTTGGACTTGCCTTGACCCCGACGTTTGAAGAACTAGGTGAGTGGTATTTTTGATAAAGCCATGTTATCAATGTTTTGATGAGCTTTGCTTTGCTTTGTTTTTGAAAGATATTTGTTAAGCATGAATGATTGTCCTTAGTTTTGTATCTCGTATTACACTTGTTTGAAGACCTTCTCAGAAAGTCCCTTGTACCAGAGGACTCTAAACTTTCACAGCACATCTTGGTTGAAAAGTCCCTTGTGCTAGAGGACTCTAAACTTTCGCAGCACATCTCGTTTGAAAGTCCCTTGTGCTGGAGGACTCTAAACTTTCGCAGCACCTCCCGTTTTGGAAGTCCCTTGTGTTGGAGGACTCTAAACTTTCGCAGCACATCTTGTCTTGAAAGTCCCTTGTGCTGGAGGACTCTAAACTTTCGCAGCACTCTCGTGTTAAAAGGCTACGGGCCTTTTGTAGACGTCCCCGAACGCCCCGGGAGGAACGAGTCCACCGTTCTGTTCATTTTGGGGTTACTATAGCTCAGGACTCTCAAATTTGTCACGGTTCTAAGTCTGAATCAAAGAGTCCAAATCCGGCAAACCGTTTTGAGAAAAAACAGATTTTTGAAAGAAGTGCCAAACATGGACTGCTTTGCCAGATACAGAGTCGCCACCTAAATGTTTTTTTAATGGGAAATTTAGGAAACCCTGACTCGGTGCCAAAGGCCACGTGTCTGTCATCACCAAAGTTGCCTCGGCTCGGGAACTTGGGTACGATTGGGGAAGGTCACTTTGATTCTTCATTTTGCTGCAACAGGGAGCAGGAAAGGGGCATAGCAATGTATTTTTACAAATATATGCATGCCTCGATCCTCGTGCCACCAATCACGCATACCGAGGCATGATGGCCGAGGAGTCGAATTGCACAACTCAATATAGAATGGACGCACGTATAAACACAACAAGAACCTAACTCCATCATGGATGATCCGGAGTGTCGGTGACTAGGGAATTGAGACACATTCCGTCAATCGGAGTACGAAATGCACCTCGTTTCCCGTGTCCGGGCTAACTCCTATCCCGAGCACGATGCAATATGCATGACATGCATGAAATGCAACTAAGATACAATCCTAACAGACACAATGCTATGGAATGACATGCCTCGAAATGCATGCACACGGGCACGCAAGCCGAGGAAATGCGTGAATGCGATCTTAGATACAACCTAGTATGCACTATGCTGTGAAAATGAGATGCCTCGAGATGCGTGCACACGGGCACGCAAACCGAGAAAGTGACATACGCAATGCAAATGATAGAGAAATATGATATGGGCTTACACTAACATGAGAGAGCCTCAGCCACACTCACATAAGAGGCCGATGGATGAAAATGAAGTGCCTCGAAATGCGTGCACACGGGCACGCAAATCGAGGCAATGGCATATGCAATGCAAATGTGCAATGCAAATGCATGGAAAAGGCATATAGAATGCAACATGGACTTATACTAACATGAGAGAGCCTCAGCCACACTCACATAAGAGGCCGATGGATGAAAATGAAGTGCCTCGAAATGCGTGCACACGGGCACGCAAATCGAGGCAATGGCATATGCAATGCAAATGTGCAATGCAAATGCATGGAAAAGGCATATAGAATGCAACATGGACTTATACTAACATGAGAGAGCCTCAGCCACACTCACATAAGAGGCCGATGGATGAAAATGAAGTGCCTCGAAATGCGTGCACACGGGCACGCAAATCGAGGCAATGGCATATGCAATGCAAATGTGCAATGCAAATGCATGGAAAAGGCATATAGAATGCAACATGGACTTATACTAACATGAGAGAGCCTCAGCCACACTCACATAAGAGGCCGATGGATGAAAATGAAGTGCCTCGAAATGCGTGCACACGGGCACGCAAATCGAGGCAATGGCATATGCAATGCAAATGTGCAATGCAAATGCATGGAAAAGGCATATAGAATGCAACATGGACTTATACTAACATGAGAGAGCCTCAGCCACACTCACATAAGAGGCCGATGGATGAAAATGAAGTGCCTCGAAATGCGTGCACACGGGCACGCAAATCGAGGCAATGGCATATGCAATGCAAATGTGCAATGCAAATGCATGGAAAAGGCATATAGAATGCAACATGGACTTATACTAACATGAGAGAGCCTCAGCCACACTCACATAAGAGGCCGATGGATGAAAATGAAGTGCCTCGAAATGCGTGCACACGGGCACGCAAATCGAGGCAATGGCATATGCAATGCAAATGTGCAATGCAAATGCATGGAAAAGGCATATAGAATGCAACATGGACTTATACTAACATGAGAGAGCCTCAGCCACACTCACATAAGAGGCCGATGGTCTTCTCACAAGAAACCTACAAGTCATCTCTCTTTCTCTATACAATCTTAATATATTTATTAAGTTATATTAGTTGAAGTATTGTGTGTTTATAGTTTTATACAAAATTATGAAATTATATATTTTAAATTTATGATTTGTATTAAAAAATTTGCAAGCAATTTATTTGTGGCATTTGATCATGAAAAAGAGTTCATTCAATAAAATAAAATTAAAAAAATCAAAGATTTTCTCTCCGTCTCTCTATGTAAAATCATAAAGCATTCAAATTGCATTTCATTTGTTTTAATGTTTCTTTAATCTAAACATAGTTTATCAGACGATTCATGCATGTAGTTTATAGCGATTCCGGTTTTCCCTTTCTGTAATTGTTGTATTCCGGACTTTGGTTCCGTGGAGTTGGTGGTTGTTTATCTTGTTGTCATACTTTAATTCCATATGTTTGAGTTTTAGGATGTGTTGGGCGTGTTTCGAACAGGTAAGTTGAGTTTCGGTCTCAAGTGTAGTTGCCTAGGTTTTTGGTGTTACGCTCGAGCGGGTCATTCTGCGCTCGAGCGGAGTTTTGGTTTTTGGTTGTCCGCTTGAGCGGGATTTACACACTCCCAGTATCTCTTGCCCCTACAAAACTTTTGCAGGTGTGTTTTTCACGCTCGAGCGGGTCGCCCTCGAGCGGGTAGTGCTTTGTCTGTGAAAGTTCTGGGAGGAGGAAATCTACACTCGAGCGGACTGGTTTTCGCGCTCGAGCGGATGTATTTTATTCTTGTGTCTTGGAGGTCAAGCGGGCCTTCTTGCACTCGAGCGTGTCCAGATTTTTGTGCTTGACGCTCGAGCGTTCTATTCTCCGCTCGAGCGGGAGTGACGTATATCAGTGGGCAGCTAGGCATTTTTGAATCACTTTTTACATTCTCTCTCTCTCTCTCTCTCTCTCTCTCTCTTACTTTCTAAAAACACTTTTCAGAGCCTATCTCTCTAGGATTTCTCTTCTCTCTAGGGTTTGATCTAGTTTGAGTGTTCTCCTATCATTCGGCCTTTGTAAAAAGCGTGTTGATCTTCGAGGGCTTCGTTTTGATCCAAAAAGTTTGGAGTTTGGAGCACCTTGGTTTTGGTCTTCTTCTCCATTTGAGCTCTAACTTCGAGGTAGGGATATCCTACTCTTCCTTATGAGCTTTGTCTTTAAATTTTAGCATTTTGATATGTTGGGGATTGTTGGGTAATTTTGAGAAAGTTTGGGTCTTTGTGTAATTTTACAAAAGATGGGGCTTTATTTATATAAGCCTATATGCATGTTTAGCATGGAGAAATGAGATAAACGTTGGGTTATTGATAGAAATGGAACCTTAGGGTTGTTTTTTTAATTATGGGAAATGCCCTAATTAGATTGATGAATTAATTTGTGAAATTAATTTTGAGAAATGAGAAGTTGAATTGAGAATGTTTGGGAACGTATGGGATTAAAGGGTGTAGTTGGATCATTTATCACTCACCTAGTTGAAATATTGATATTTTATCCATTTGGTGCATTTATTTTCTGTTTAGAAATAACTGCTTTGAGCTATCGGTGGAGGATAGTCTTGATTGTTGTAGACAATGCATGATGATTAGGCAAACTAAAACTAATCGATTGAGTATGCTATTGAGTATAGCGGTTGGAATAATACATTAACTTTATGTATTGATTGATTATGTATATGATCTATGTTTATATACATTGTGTATGGAAGGAGATAGGGGATGTACTCCACGGTTTAGGGGAAGATAGGGGATGGACCTCTAAACCGGATTTTGTGTGACATTGATACAACACTACGATGTGTATCAAGTGTGGATTATTGAAGTGTTTGAATTGATTTGATATAGCACTAAAATGTATATCGTTATCAATTGTGAAGTATAGAAGTGTTTCTATGTGTTATTGATACAGCACCAAAATGTGTATCCATCATGAATTTCGAAAGTGTTTTAAAGATGAGTCTTAATCTCATTAAGTTATTTGGCTAGGTTCTAAGCCTTGTTTTCACACTCAAAGTTGAGAAAGAAATGGGAAATGAAATGTAACATAGACTTAAATGTCATGAAACTGTAATGTGTTATAAGTGGAAATATAAGTATGGACCATCTATCGAATGCTGTTATTTTAGTCATTGTTTATAGTTGGTTTAGTATATTTCTACTGGGCTGTGGCTCACCCTATATGGGACATCATTTTCAGGTACAAGTAGCATGCCACCTCCAAGGACATAGCTTAGGAGGCTTGAGACTATTGGGCTGTTTTGTGTTTTTGATTGTATTACATGTATATCAAGCTAAGGGCTTTCTGTGTATAGAGTTAGTACTCCCTTTTTGTAACCAAGTGTTGGCTTGGAAAGTTGTAAGCCCATAGGGCATTTACTTTTGATGTCAACAAATGAAATGAAATAGCCTAAACACATATACTATATATATTCGGGGATATATACGGGGTGTACTCGGGCCGGGGCCGGGGTTGGGAAATCTATCCCCGTCCCCGGCCCGAAAATGATCAGGGGTTTATTTTTTAATACCATCCTCGGTCCGTGGGGAGTTTTTTTCAAGGAAAAACCGTCCCATTCGGGGTCGGGGGGTCGGGTCCCCGTCAGGTCGGTTTCAAATTGTCATCCCTACATTTAGATAGTATTTTATATTTGTAAAAATTCTATATTTATTAAAAAAATAAAATTTATTATTATTATTATTATTATTATTATTATTATTATTATTATTATTATTATTATTGTTTACAACAATAATAATGACATACAATTTTTTTTTATTAAAATAAAAAAATGTTACCGTTTTCAAATACTCCCTCCGTCCCAAAATATTAGTCCCTTATTCCATTTTTCATTGTCCCAAAATATTAGTCCCTCTTTATAAATCAAGTACAAAAATAATGTAAATTTCCTATTTTGCCCTTCTTTTAAATTAATAAACAATTTAAAAAGTACAATTATGACATTGATATTCCCAAAAAATGTACTATCAAAAGGGTAATTTTGGAAAACCAACTTTTTTCAAATGCAATAAGTGTACTACCAAAAAAAGTTGGATTCCCCAAAAGGGACCAATATTTTGGGACGGAGGGAGTAAAAAGAAATCAGTCCCTTATAAATTCTAGATAAAAGTTGCACACCACAATCATAAATTCCTTTAGGAGAGAGAGATGGCGGTGGTTCAACATCTGCTGAGGAAGATTGAGAACTTCATTGAAGAGCATCCGTCTAAGAATGAACTTGTCCACCATAAGCATCGACTGACTGATCATGAAGCGGGAAAAGGCGGAGGAGGAATCAAGTGTGATGCGTGCCAGCGACTCATCAGTGAGGGTCCCGCATGTTTTTGCCGGCGGTGCAAATACTTCATCCACAAATCATGCAAATTAAAATTACATTTCTGGCCGGCCATGAACTTTTAGGGTCCTCCCATGTGTGTACAACACAAACATGTGGTTCAAAGTTCAAGAGAAAGGGCCCAGGTTGTTCAACATTAGCTTGGAAGTGAGAAAAACGGGCGTCGGAGGGCGCCGGAGGAGCAAAAACTGGTTGTTGAAACAACGGCTGGCCTCCCACCCTTCTACGGCCTTCCCGGTGATAAAACAGAGGTACCTGCCAAAAATGAACAAAAACCGATGCAAAACGAATACTCGGGGACCAAAACACGCAGTTTGGGGTCCCGAAAACGGGCTGTTAAGCACCGAAAGTGGCATTCGGCCACGAAGTGGGTTTCTCAGACCCCAGTGTCCCTCAAAAGGGAGTAGAAAGGAAGTATGCCAAAAAAATCAGAACAAACGGAGATGGTTAGGCGGTCCCGAACCGAGGCACACGGCCAACGGTCCCGAAAAACTGGAAACCGGACTCCAAAATGGGCAAAATGGCCTGCGGCCACAAAATGTAGCCCACGGCCACTGAGAGATGGTCTACGGGACCTC
>NW_021025828.1:666540-828325 GCF_004153795.1 Camellia sinensis | reverse complement strand
CACTTTTCTCGAGATAAGTTTAAAAGGTATAGGCCCAATTAGGTAATGACTCAGGACTAATTCATATTCACTAGATCATAAAAGGATGTCATGGAGATATCAACTGCGCCTAAGTCACAAATTTAACTAGTAAGTGCTAATCCCGGCACCTTCAAGTCAATTTTATTCTCATACACTTTAATACATCTAGTTGAAAGATGACGATACTCCTCTTGCCATATCTATTTGTCGCTTCATAGTTACTTGCAATAATTCTACTATCCACAAGAAGGAGAGAATAAGCTATCACCTATGGCAGCTCTGAAGTAACTTAAGCGCGAATGAGGCTAAAGAGTCTAATTTCAACACAATGCTCTCACAAGCGATGCGTCAAATTCTTAGAGTCATAACAACCTTGTCGGCCTTGACCTTTTCATTACTATGCTGCAACGTTTGCGCTTAGTGGTAAATGTTAAAACATTAGCCTAGTAAAGGAATCACACAAAGAAGCACCTCACTCATGTCTCACACTCAAGTGTGTGAAACAGTAAGTGTCCAAACTTAGACAAGTGGCAATGCTAATAGATTTGTGCAGCCACTAAGCGCTAATCTTTTCACTTACTGTTAATAGATTTTGCAGCTTCTAAGCGCTATCTTCACTTCACGTGATATTTCTACGCCATACTATTATAGTGCATGAAATTTCGCTCAATCCACTCCCAATAATTGGGTAGAGAGCAAAACACGGCTCATACTGGCTACTCGTCTTCACTTAATGACTAATTTATTTAAGCTCGCATTTCTTGGATGACGTGACTCTTGAATGTTACTTCATCCAATGATGTAACATTATTTACAAATCAAATTTCAAAGTCAATCCGCGCAGCTCATTAGTTAAGATCATATACTGATCTATTGAGGGCTTACAATTTCATAACTCCAAAACTCCGCAACCAAAACTACGTAGCGTGCCGCTAACCATAACGCACACATTAGTTTTTTTATTTGCCAAACAAGGCAACAAAATCACGGCAACTTTGAGTCATGTTTCCTTACTTTGGCTCAATTAAGACTTGACCTAAAGTCTCCAAGACTTTTGCTCATCTAAAGAATGGGATTACATTGTTCACATTTGAACATCTTTACTAAGTCTAGGTCAACCAATTAACTTCCATAAGCTAAGTCATTTTAGAGAGAAATTCGCATGGATTAATTTGATTAGCATAATATAATTTTGCCACAAAATCTAAATTAAATAGTGACAATATTACACAAGTCGCAAGATCAAAAATCTGCTATGCTCGTAATCACCTCTTGCGCCACAGGTGACAATTATCAAAATTTAATTTAATTTATGTGAAAATATTGGTTTTCAGGAGTTAATCTATAAGATTCTCTCAACCGAATAACCTCCCACTGACTATGGCAATATACAAAGCATGATAAATTCCATACAATAGCATCTTAATGTAAATTTATAAATAACTCATGCTATATTTCATTTAATAATGAATTCAAAAATAAATAAATAAATAATCATGCTCCTCTAATTACAACATATTATAAACCTAAAAAATATGTTGTATTCAATATTCAGATTATGCCATAATTAAAGTGTACATCATTTGAAATTTTCTGGAATTTTTCTGAAATATTCTGGAATTTTAAATAACTAATAAACACACATAAAATTAGAAATAAAAAATCCAGAAAACTGATAAACTGAGACAATATTACCAGTAGAGTAAAACATTTCAGAAGTCCACAATAAAAATTTCAACCCCAGAAAATTATTTATGCAATACTAGAATCATTTTAAAGCATAAAAAATGAATTATTAACACAGAAAAAATATTTTTTATTTTCGTAAATTTTCAAATTTTACAAAGATAGAAAAAATTAATTCTGAGTCTAACAGTACAAACCACGCATAAAACAAATATGTAATGAATTAATAATGACCATTTAACGCAATTCAGAATTAAAACAAACAAACAGAGCCTTAGAAGCCAGCCAGGCGGAAAAACGGCTCGGCTCGGCTCGGCTCGCCGCCGTTCAGCGCAACTCGGCGCGAGTCGGCTCAAGGAGCGGCTCGGTTCGGCTCAGCCCGCGGCTCGGTGCGGTTCGACGCACGGCTCAAACACAGCTCGGCGCTCGGCTCCAGCACGCGGCGCCGTGCGCGGCGCGGACGGCGGTACGCGTGGACAGCGCCGCTGACGCACGCGTGATGGCGCGTGCAGGCGCGTTTTAGGGCGTCTGGCGCGTGTGGGCGCATGGGCAGCGCGTGGGAGCGCGTGGCTGCGGCTCACGGCGTCAAGTGGCGCGTGAAGACCACGCGCCGCCTTCCAGATTACTTTATGGTCCGATTTTTGTACTGCCGGACTCCCTTTTTCAAAATAAAACCGTTATTGGTATGAAAAAAGACATTAATGAACATAAAAATATTTATGCTCTTAATCTAATCAAAGTAGATTTTTTTTCTCCTTTACAAACATTCATGTATATAAACGTAACATACACACGTAAAAATGTACACATGATTAAAGGAAACACGAAAATATCCGTCAATGGCTCTGATACCAATGTTAAATCAAAGTATAAAAAATGCAGCGAATAAAATGTTTAGACATACCTTTATGATGATAGAATCTCGTGGATAAATCACGTGTTCCAGAGTCTGATAAACCAACCAGCAGTGAAGTGATATCACAGATTGAATATCACCCCACAAATCACAGTGCAAATGACTTGATCGTTGTTTTTGGGAGAGAGTCAGTATATGGGTAAAACTCAGATCATACGTGTGTTTCTCTCTTTTTTCACCCATAAGCCAATATACCAGATATATAATATGTTATTATTATCTATCCATATCAGTTAATGGAGATAATATCTGTATCCTGAGTGGTTATCCTAAATAGGTTTGAATTCAATTTCAAAACCTATTTGGATAAGATTCAAATTCAAATACAAATGGTCATGCCACATGGGCGCCCATTACTAACAATATGATTTAATGTTTATTTTGGCCTGATTTTTGTGGATTCCAAAAATAGATGAGTTAAATTTGTTGATTTTCCTTAAGGCTTTTAGTCTTCAGTTCTGAACAGTAAGAGAAATGCTATATATGCCACCCTTTTTTTTAATCTTCTTTGGAAATACATGCTATATAGCACTGTTTCTGATATTTTTTACCGTTGAAGTTATTAGGAGAACTTTGGACAAACATTGGGCCTCACACCCATTTTTTTCCACAATTTGTAAAATTGCTCATAACAGACAATATAAATATTGAACTTCGATGCAAAGAAAATATACCATCATCACTCTGGTGGCGATGGAGGAGGTCATTACATCTAAAGCATGGACAAAATCTCGGCAAGCTAGAGAGAAGAATGGCCCAAGGCATGCTCAATGCGTCCAGAAGAAGCCTCTGATGCAGTAAGCCGAGCGTTGGTGGATGTCTCTAAGCCAGTGAGACGTGCATCGTATACATATATCCAAGCATCTAAGCGATCAAACCGTCCAAACATGGCTAGCTCAAATTGGTCAAGCTGTCCTCGATCATTAGGACCAATTCCAGGCTGTGACCACTCACCAATAACGACAACATCCAACTCAGCCTCTTCGTCCATCATATCCACATCTGCACCACAAGCACCCACCCCTAACGAAGTCCTCTTCACATGCGCCTGACTCTGGGGTATAATCTTTTTGGTAATGGGCTTGACAAGACACGTAAACTTATCATCTGGAGAGGAAGGAACTGCGATAGATGAGAGTATCCTATTCACAAGACACCTATATGGAAGACCTAAGGATTTTTTTCCTTTAAAAACTGAAATCATCTTTTCCACTATCATTTCTGGAAGATCAATAAGGAGACCCCGATCTATACAGTAAAGCACATATCCTTGGTCCTGCGAGTGTTAGAACTGTAGGTAGTGACATGAACATTGGCATAGACAATGATGTTCAAAAGGCGAAACCAAGGAATAAGCTCATGTTGCTTAATAAGAGTCCTGTCAATCCAACTCCAGGGTGTGCTATAAAGTTCAGAAGCCACCTTGTCAAAGTCGGCAATTCGTTTGGCAAGGAAGGGAAAGTGAAAGTTACGAACTTCAGGAATATCAAGAAATGACAAAATACATTCCGCATTGACAGAAATTGGCTTCGAAGGGACCCAAGTCTTGAAAGAAACGGTGACGTCATGAATTGAGTGGATGTTACAATAGAATTCTCGCACCCAACTCAAATTTTGGGGACCTAAGAAGAGTAAGACACGGTCACCACCCAAGGCATCAAAAACAGAACGAATGGGCATTGAGTCGAAGGTATTGGGTTCGACATTACGCTCTAGATGGATAGTTCTAGACTCGTACAAATCCCAATACAATTTGGCTTTCTTCTTACACTGGAATTTCTTATTGTTATAAGAGATACGGGACACAGTAGCCTTTTGGCGTTTAGAAGACTTAGCCATGACTAAAACCCCAAGAACACACATAAATCCACCAACGACGAAACCACAAACAACCCCCCCAATTAAGAACCCACCAACATTCATGTCAACCCCAAATCCCCAAACACAGCCATAAACCATGAGCATCATTAGTAAGAATGACGATAATAATGAGGTATGTACTTACAAACCAAATTAAAAAAAAAAAAAAAAGCTCGAAAATAATAGAACGCAGTCAATATTCATAAATTTCCCCTACCATAGCCACATTATTGAACTTATAGCAATGGAGGAGGCACTCAGATTCATTGTGGAATTGGAATGGTTGTACATTACGAAACAACAGTATAACATAATCCTTTAAAAAAACATAAATTGCTAGCAACAATACTTGGAATAATGCAATTGGTATTTTTTAACACATTGTCAATATGAATAATAAATATTTCAACTCAATCGATTGAACTGAAATTGGTGTTAAACTGAAATTGGTGTTGAACATGATCTACCAACGATGAAATTTTTTTTGGGTTATCTGAATCACATGAATTTTACGCCAACTCTCTACATGGATTGTATCAAATACGTAGGAACATTGTAAGAAGCAAACGACAGAGAAGAGAAAAAAAAACAAACAAAATAAACACCTACATATAGATATAGAAACACTTACCATGTACCGATGAAAAGCACGTAGCAAGGGGCTAATCCAAGAGAGAAGGTTGGATAATCGGCTATGCACAACAGCGGCAAGGATTTTACCTAGCAGAGAGGAAAGAAATCGATCAAATTTGGGGAAAAAAAGGGAATAGAAATGAGGGGTTGCGATATATTAAGTCTAATCCAAGAGAGAAGGTTGGATAATCGGCCACGCACAACAGCGACAAGGATTTGCCCTAGCAGAGAGGGAAAAAATTGATCAAATTTGAAGAGAAAACAGGAGTAGAAATGAGGGGTTGCGGTATATGATGTCCAATACCGCTCGAGCTAATAAACAGTCGCTAGAGCCCATATGTGGAGTTCTCAGCAATTGGGTGACTTGCAAATATACTAGATTGATGCATTTTTCGCTCTAGCCATCATTCAGTTCGCCCAAGCCATTAACATGTTTGCTCGAGCCGTCATGACGTTGGCTTGAGCGCACATTGAGGAGCCTCAAAAGTTTTGCAGGCACGGTGCAACTTCTAGGACCATGGACTGTTGGCTCGAGCCAACATTTTTTGCTCGAGCGGTCAACAGTGAAACTTAAATATTTTTACAAAAAGTAAAGAACAATGAAATGTAAAATGAAAACACTGTTGTGCCAATTTTAAAAGAAGATTTTCCCTTCTCTCTCCTAACTGGCTACTGGAATGTGATTAATGCGTAATTTTCGATTTTACACAAAAAAAGTTAAGACACAAAATCTTTTTTGTCGGTAATAGTTTTTTTTTATAATTTTTTAATTTTAGGTCACAAAATTGGACATTTACTGATTCATTACTAACCTTTTCGGATGAAAAATGTTATGTTAAAAAATAAACCTTTTTCAAATGAAGTTATTTTGTCCCTAATTCTGAAATTATTAGCGTTGTGTTCAAAATTTTATCTCCAAAAGTTCTTTTCCTTCACCTACTAAGATGACCTTTTACCAATTGTTCTCATGATAATTTAAATTAATCCCTACATAAATGAAGAGGCAATAATACAAGAACATCCTCCTCATTTAACCCACTAATAAATTGTTCCTGTTCAATTTCAATTCTAACATCCTCCAAAGTACATGCCAAATGTAGACAAAAATCGATCTCAACCATATGTGAAGATACTAAATTAAAGCGTTGCACTTAAATATAGTGCATTTGAAAATACAATTTACGGTCCATACACATTCAGAGGTCCAACTTTTACATTGATGGAAACTTGAAAAAAATATTTTTCCTGAATCCACTGAAGTAAGTATCAGTAGAAAGCATACAAAAGTGGTTAACATGTACAATATACTTTACAAGTGAAATTTCAATTTTACAAAATGTATGCCATATAATAGGTATTCAAACTTATTTTTCCTGTGAACCAAGCCTGCAGTGCAAGCCACTAACACGTCCAACTAGTCATTAGTCAAGATGACTTAATAAACCCAAAGGCCGGCAATGAGGCAGAGACCCACAACAAACTTCTTGTCTGTCAAAATTAACTATATCGTTACCAAATTTAATTAAAAATCCAAACCCAAACATTATGTAAAATAGTAATCAGACTGATTACATCGCTGTAGACGTGCCCGAACGTCCCGGCTCTGCGCCCGAAATGAGGCGAAAATCCGTTTTGTTCATTAGCATACTACAATTTGGACTCAATGTCACGGTTCTGAATCTAATCTCGCAAAGTGCAATGCAAGATTGATAAATCACCAAAGAGTCCAAATCCGGCAAATCGTTTTGGAAAACTGATTTTAATAAAGAAATGTCAAACATGGACTACCTTGCCAGATACAGAGTCGCCACCTAAATATTTTATTTTGGAAAATTTAGGAAACCCTGACTCGTGCCTAAGGCTACGTGTCCGTCATCACCAAAGTTATCTCGACTCGGGAACTTGGGTACGAGAGGGGAAGGTCATGCAATGAGCACCCCCGCTCGCCCTATCAAAGATCGACCTTTACTAACATGATATCTTGTTTTTGAAAACACATGCGTTCTTATTCCAGTTATTAGCTAGAATTACTATGTGATGCGCACAACACACAAGTATAGACTAGATCGCCTAATTTGGAACAAAGCATTACATATTTGTTATTTAAAAAACGGTTTGAAGGTGCTACTCGCAAGCAGGCTAAATCGAGGATTCAATGAATTGTTCCAATTCAAGCAATCTAACCTTGACCCACAGGCATTCAAGCAGTTATATCACATAAGCAAATAGCCTCATGGCAAGCATGCTATCATGGGAACACTCACACACATGCAAGATGCTAAAGCATAAAAGCTTACCTAGTACTCCGAGCCAAAACAATAGCTAGTTACTAATCATGCATGATCCTAGCTATGTTTAAAATGGCTAATGCAACACATGCAAAATATAACTGGAAATAGACTCGGCTATTCTAAGATGGCATATGAGATGCGACAATTCAATACATGTATTCAAGTAGGAATTAAAATACAATGCAGTTAGTTTAATGCATCGAGCCCGATGCATGCAATACAGATGAATGATGCAAACATGCATCGCATAAGGATGCTAAATGAAATATGCCCTAAAACTAACCATCGTAAGCGGTTAAGTACAAGGGAGAAAGACGTGGGGTTAGAAGACATGCATCACACATACGCACGTTTATTACAAAATTATGCCCTCTCGACGGAGGGTCCGAAAGAATAATACAAATCAACTAATTAATCAGCTAACAAACTAATTAATTATTACACAACTCTTAACTAATTAAACAAATTAATTAAGTTAGAACAAAAACAGTAAAGCGGCCTCGATAAGAAGGACAAATGCATGCTCGATCGACTTCGCTCGGAAATTCGTTGCCATGCCTCATGTTGCCTCTGTTTGTACTGTTTTGCACCTCTGAAAACTGTGAAAAGTCCTGTGATGCTCTAGAACCACTTCATGGACATGCTGAGAGGCCATCGGCCAAATGGTGAAGCCATCGGCCAAAGGAAAGGTGTCATCAACCATTTATGAGGTCATCGGCCAAACACTTTTAGCCAATCGGCACACCAGATAGCCGATCGGCCATCTTTTCCTATAAAGTGCTGTTTTGCTGCAGCAGAGGACAAACAGAGATATGGCAATACATTTGCAAGAAAATGTTTGCAACTACGCCCCTTATCATGTTTAAGGATCAAAGGTGTGTAGTTTTCGACCCTCAGGCCACCAATTACGCATTCCAATGCATGATGGCCAAAGGAGCCAAGTGTGCAATTCGATGTGGGATGAATGCACAAAATCACAAAAGAGACCTTAACCTCTATCATGTTTGATCAAGAGGCAAGGCATGCACACAAAATGTTATGCGAACATGCAAGCATGATGCGATGAAATTAGCATGCAAGAACATGTAATGGAATTAGCATGTAACAACATGCAATGTACCAAGTATGCAACAAGCATGCAAATCAAGCATGCAACAACATGCGAAAATGGGCTTAAACTAAAATGGACAGCTCTCAAACATGCCCAAATCAGTGGCCAAAAGTGCTAAAATGATGGTACCAAAATGCAAAACAAACATACATGCCAATTGGACCATAAGCTAGGCAACAAGACACAACTCTCAAACATGAGCAAGGTGTGACAAACATGAGAATGTGGCAATGTAATAAGCTCTGAAAATATGTGAGGAATGATGCCAAATCAACCAAACAAAGCAAGTATAGCATGCAAGAAAGCCTAAAGCTTAAGGCTAGCCAAGGGACTTAAACCATGGTTATGCAAGGTAAGCCCCAAAGGACCATGGGCACCCAAAACAGTCCCAAGGCAGGTCAAGATAGGGCCAAAAACAAGCTTAACCTAGCCAACACAAGCTAGAACAAAAGTCCAAAAGCATGAGGCATGCAAGGCTACAAAAGAGGTGTTATACTACATTTACCAAAACCAAACATGGCATGATTTAACCAATGAAAAAAAACAGGGTTATGGCATGGTAAAACAAGGCCAAAACCCTACTTAGATGGCATCCCAAAGACCTAAGCATGGAGGCATGCACAATGATCCATTCCTGAGGCATAAAACATCAACCTCCCAATGCATGGAGAAGATGACAAATGCAAGTGTATGGCCACACTTCATGGACTGAAATCTCATATGGAATGATGCCAAATCATAAGAATAGTCCTAGTAATGCATACTAATGACTTGGACACTCAAAGCCAACAAGCTAGGTTGAACCATGGCTATACAAAACAATGCAAGCATTACCAAAACAACACCAAACAAACCTTAAGCATGGTAAAAACAAGGCTAAAAGATTCTTTGGGTCAAGCCAAAATCATGCTAAAAACATGGCCTAAAGCACAAAGCATGTTAAGGCAATTTCATGGAAATGCACTACAAGTGCATGAGACATGCAAAGGCTAACCAAACCAAACCTAAACAGAGGTATGACATGGTAAGAAAACACCAAATAAATGCTGAAGTGGACACAACATAAGCTAGAATGACATGCTACTTCATGAAGCATACAAGACTAGTGTGTGTGATTTACACTACAAGTGTATAAACCATGCATGGAGCGATCAATCCAAGCAAAAACAGGGGTAAGCCTCAGCAAAATAATCACAAATACTTGCTAATATACAAGCTAAAACTAGCCTAACAAACATGCTCACACATGAGGCATTCAAGGCAAGTATTGAAGACACAAGGAGAGGGGATGACTCTCTCCTTTTTGGAACCTTAAAACACCATCCCGAAGCTCACAAAGAAGGCACAAAAACAAGGCCAAACAAGGCTTAATGGGGGGTAAACAACCCCAAACCAAAAAGTGACTTTAAACAAAGGTCTCAAGCATGCAAAATCAGAACTTTTTTTAGTTTAGAGTTAAGCTTAAAACAATATGAAAATAGGTCTAAAAGCTTAAGCAAGAATGGGGGTTTAAAAGCAATAAGCTCACCCTTGAAGAACACCTTCAAGAACACTACTCCAGCAACCTCCTTTGGCCAAAACCAGCTCAAGAACACTAAAAACAACCCCTAAGGACCTCAGCAACCAAAGGATGGTGTTCTACTAGGTGTTTGTGTACAATAGTAAGACAAAAGGACACTTTAGAGCACAAAACAAGGATCAACAAGGAGATATAGATACAAATGTATATCTATCTCTCAAGACTCCATTTTCTGAACCTCTGAGAAGGGAGGAGGGGCTCCCTTCTTGTAGAATTCCAATTCTCAAGCTTGTTGAGCAAGCTTGAGTCTTGAAACACATCCCTCCATACATGTGTATCGAGGACGTGAATTGTGGATACCAGCTGTCACAGCTGGCAAAAAATATCTGCAAAAAGCAGATGGAAAGGTCTCGAATCAAAAATATGGCCAATCGACCAACATAAGTGCTGATCGACCAAAAGGATGCCGATCGGCCAACACTTTTGGCCGATGACAAGAACACAAGGCCGATGGCATCATGCCTTGGCCGATGGGTTGAAGGGATGGCCAACAAGCCACCCTCTTCCCTCAGAAACAAAAACACAAGTGTTTGGTCCACAACCAAGCACAAAATAGACAAGTTGAGAGATCCTAATGCAAGGCGCACGGCCGAGACCTCCGAGAACTCAAAACGAACACGAGTATGGACGATCATCGAGTGTTCAAACGATGACGTCCAAATCTTGAGGACGGTCAAAAATGGGGTGTCTACAATCGCATAACCAAATTAAAATAGTAATTTCCAATAAATTCTCAAAGAAGCTTTTTGTTAAGTAAAAGTAGGGGTGGGTGTCGTGCTGTGTTGGTCGTATTAATGTTGTGTCATTTCAGATTTGTGTCACAATTAACTTAACACTAACCTAACCCGTTTATTATTTCGTGTTATCATGTCATGTCATTTTTAGTCCATGTCTGGTCGTGTCATGTCAAAAAATCTCCCCCTTAATTAATTATACCAAGTGTATGGAAATTTTTTTTTTCCACAAGTTAAATTTAATTAAACTAATCTCTACAAAATGAAATTATTCATAAAAAATATTTCATTTCAGCTCAATCCCATCTCCCTAATTTATAAAAATTGAAGCCTACTATTATATTTTCTGATGGACTTGAAAATAACAGACAAAAAATACATTATCTTTAAAAAAAATTAGTCTATTAAACTAAAAATTCTATTTTACATAATTCTCTTAATCAATTGGATTGAGTTGTGTAATAGATTCAAAAATGTAATTGAACCCCTTAGTGGAAGTAACTTTAAAATGTGTTCTTTCTTAAACGGGTTATCCGTGTCAACTTTATGTTATACAAGTTCAACACTAACCTAACCCGTTTAATATTCTTGTTATCGGGTCATGTCATTTACTGTAAAAGTTGAATTGTATGCCCATTAGCTAGTGCAGGTTGCTAGGACTAAGAACAACTTATACCTCAACCGAGTCTCTTGCTCTCGCTACCATTCTTTTAATGAAAATCTGTTCCTCCATGAACTCAGGTTGATGTGATGGAGCTCGGCGAGTGGCACTGTTGGACTCGTTAAGTAGCACGGTCGTAAGAGACTAGGGTGATGCCACCGGGCTGCCCGTTCCCACTAATGACATGTGATGGTTTGATTAGGTGGTGTTTAGCTGAATTTGCACTGACAGGTGGGAGAGCATGATAGGAGAGCAGCTCCACGTGTCAATAGGCGAATGGATGCAGAGGTGAGTGCAAAGAGTATATAAACATGATTGCGCCCTCCATGCTGGGGATGGAACATCAATTTGGTGAGAGAAACTTTAACATTGATTCAGCTCTTCTCTCTCCCTCTCTCTCTGAGTGTGTGCTAACTTAACCGTCGGAGGGGTTTTCCGGCAACACACCGTCGGGTAGCTCACCACCGTTGTGTTCACAGGTTGATCGGATAGAAGCGGAGCTTGGACACAAGGAGTACGGGCTTTATCAAATATTTACTCCCCGTACAGTTTTGAATTCAAATTCAAACTTACATGGATAAGGTTCAAAAGGGTCATGGGTCATGCCACATGGGCGCCCAATTTCTAACATCTCCCACTCGCACATGAGTTGGCATGACACTGCCACATCCCTATCTCAATCTTCCCCAAAAATGAACAATTTCATACTAGCCAATACACCGTGCGACTGCTGAGAACACTTGCATGTGGGAGCTCTATATTAGAAACTTAAAAATGAGCCAGCATAGAGATATTAACCCAAAAATAAAAATAATGTCTCATATACCCCAAACCCATCTAATTACACTGGTCCAAAAAACATCTCTAATCCCTCAAAAGAGCATGTTTGACCCTCTCAATTCTTGTAATATATTTACACTCAATCCGTCTCTCATACAGAGCGATGTGAGTTGTCGGCAATGAATATGCAACAGTGGTGTAATACTAGATGATCTTTCCTTTGCCCTCATGCCATTTAGTTTAGGATTGATCGCTTTCCCAGTGATGCCCCTTAAGGCCGAATCATATATGACCGCAGGCAACATATCAAAGTAGCAGAACATCAACCCCTTACCTTATGACATAGTCAAAAGTCACAAAAGGGTACATAAAATGAAAGTCATATCAATAATGACACGTAAGACTCACACGATGAGGAAACAGGGATCCATTCTCTCACCTCATTACTCGGTCGCCAAGCATATATAGTATGAATACATGTTACGGTGGAGTAACTCTTCCAAAAGAGTGACATCACACTCGATACACCGTACAGATCTTAGTCTAGTTGCTTTCTAGTGCCTAACCTGAATTCTTTATTTGCTCGTCTTCCAGGCGCCAAATGAGATCTCACATCTGGCTAATCATAACAGGCACAACATGGAAAGTGGGTACTAACATCTATGTTTGGTCCTTAACACGACTCATCTTGGTTGTAACCAAGGCGACATACATAGTGGTAATTTAAGCCTCTCTTGGCTCCAAATAAAAATAAACCACTAGTCTCATCATTGCTCGCTCCCAAGCACCAAGGGCGATTGCTTGTGTGAGTGAGCCAATCTTGCCTGCTGACATCATCATCTGTTAATCATTGACACAAACCATAATAGTGTCAACAAATAAGTGATCGATTTTAAAACACACGACCATAGTCTGCGCAATTCTAGATTCCAAGCATAAGCCTTATCAGCACCTCTTGCGATAAGCATATACAACGGAATCCACCATTTGCGCCTCACATGAAGTCATTCAAGATCACTACCTCTTGCACAATTACCTCTCTAAAGATATTTTGGTGACCAATCTGTGTTCATTCAAGATGCGCCAAACTAACGCATTGAATCTTACAAGGAGCAAATTAATATACTACTAGTAAAGCATTCTATTCACAGTCTAATGAGCAAGGTCAATGTCTAAACAACTCAGTTGACCATTTACCAAAGATAACACTTATCATGCCGAATACGCCCACATAGCGTACTTCAGGCTCTCACAACAACAAAAAAATCAAGGAATATAGGTCATCTGTTTCTCCCAAAGACAATCTGAGGATTCACTCAATAGCTAAGGCTCTGGCTTTTACTGATAGGTAAGTTAATGGGTTTGCAATTTTGCATCTAGAATCATTCTAGGATATTCCTTATATAAGTCATCAAAGACAAACTGGAAATTCTCCCAAAACAATCCCTAAGGATCGTACATCCGAACATATAAATTAGATCACCCATGTCCATCATATCTAAAACAGAGGACCGCCCACCCTAGGTGGCGACAACTTTATAAATTCCTTGCTCATAATGACTAAGTAAGGATAAACTCCTTTGTGAACCATTGCTCATGCCTCAGTGGTCTTCATCGATCATCGTTGGCCTATCATGGCTCGACGAAATCTAAGAATCACTATTTGGGTAACTGTTTTAGGCTATAAAAGATTTATTAGAACTAGCAACCTTTTTGCGCTCCTAACTTTTCACCATAAAAGTAGAAGGTAAATCCTTATGGATCTACTTATCCAATTCTCCAATGAGAAGTTGGGTCACAACGTCCACAAATCAATGTTCCGAACTTATGTCAATCATAGCCTAAGTTGAAATAACCTCACTTCCCAGGAGAAAGTCTTCTCATGGTCTACACTTTTCTCGATAGTGCGACTTTTCGGTATCTAGGGAGCCTTATGCCTCAACAATGACTATCCAAATTGCACATAACTTTAGAACAGTTTCGCGTCATAATGGAAAGTCAACCAAATTATAGAAATGGTTAATCCTCAAAAACTTTGTCTTAAACTGCGCAACGTTGATCCACTTTCTAAAAATAGGGGACTAGAGCCTTTGGCATTATCTTAGGCTCTTTATCATCTTGCGGAGCAATCATGAATGTTTCCCTCTCAATCACCTAGTGATGACGTGAAAAATTTTCACATTTGCTACCACGCAACAAAGAATGTAGAATATTCTTCTCTAATGGAGTAATCCACTAGTAGGCACATCGCTCCCACTGTCCCTAGGATATTGGAAATTTCTCTCCATTCTCAACTAGGCTACATAAAGCACTATGCTTAGAATTCTCTATCTTTCCAAAACTCTATTCACGTCACCTTTACTAAGAAAACTTTATGTGACTTAGTTACACTACCACAAAGTTGCTTACCTATATACACATGACTTGAAGGGTTTACATGATAGCATACAATAATGCGCCACATGACCCTATGTGTTTACAAGACAACATACAATAATGCGCTATAAAACCCTAGGTCTTAACTTCACAACCTTATGAGAAGTAAAGTAAAGATAAGCTGCTTAACGGTTACAGATCGCCCATAGATGGCTCTTCGCTAACCCATTACTCAAATGGAGTGTAAAATCTGATATGGAGGGCACTTAGTTAGGGATATAGGCAACAAACTAGTGCAATTCCCAATTAGAAAACATTTTGCACCATCATCCACCTAACATTAACAATACTTAATTCCTTATCTTTACTACACCATTGTGTTGTTGAGTACTAGGAATAATCAATTTTCTAAGCATCCATTTCTCTTCACAGAGCTTTCTAAAAATAACTCAAATAAATATTCGCCACCTTGGTCAAAACTAAAAGCACGAAAGCTGTAATCTGATTGATCTCGACCTTATATGTGCAATGTAAAAAATTATCCCAAAACTTTTGACTTATGGGAGATCAAATAATCTTGACTCAGATGCGTATCATAATCTATAAATGTGTCGAGATCGAGACTTAACTATCATACCCTTACACATATCCAGTCACAAATATCATAGTGGACAAAATGCGCCAATACAAATGCCCTTCTGCGACTTTCCTACTTACTTGTGCGCAACTATTGCGAACAAAGTTACATATTCATATGAGAGCAGGATGTCGCAAGAAAGTGGGCTCGAGAGGGCCTACTCAACCCATCCATGTCATCTTCTCATTAATGTGATAAGTATAATAAGCCACCGGTTCATGACCAATGTCATAAACTAATTCCAATCATCCAAATGTGAGTTCTTGAAGACAAGTTTTAAAGGTTTAGGCCCAACTAGGTAATGACTCACGACCAATTCATATTCACTAGATCATAAAAGGATGTCATGGAGATATCAAGTGCGCCTAAGTCGCAAATTTAACTAGTAAGTGCTAATCCCCTACACCTTCAAGTCAATTTTATTCTCCATACACTTTACTGCATCTAGTTGAAAGATGACGATACTCCTCTTACAATCTCTGTTTCTCGCTTCATAGTTACTTGCAATTAAATCTACTATCTACAAGAATGAGAGAATAAGCTATCAATCTATGACAGCTTCCGAAGTAACTTAAGCGCGAATTAGGCTAAAAAATCTAATTCAACACAATGCCCTCACGAGCCATGCGTCAAATTCTTAGAGTCATAACAACCTTGTCGGCCTTGACCTTTTCATTACTATGCTGCAACGTTTGCGCTTAGTGGTAAACGTTATTCAAAAACGTTAGCCTAGCTAAGGAATCATACAAAGAAGCACCTCTTTATGTCTCATACTCAAGTGTGGAAATAGTAAGTGTCCAGACTTAGACAAGTTGGCAATGCTAATAGATTTTGCAGCCACTTTGCGCTAATCTTTTCATTTAGTGTTAATAAATTTTTCTGCTACCAAGTGCTAATCTTTTAACTTCAAGTGATACTTCATCCAATGATGCAACATTATTACAAGTCAAATTACAAAGTCAATTCGCGCCGCTCAATAGTCAATATCATATACAGATCTATTGAGGGCTTACAAATTTCACAACTCCAATACTCGCCAATCAAAACTACGTAGCATGCCGCTAATCATAGCGCACACATCAGTTTTATTATTATTATTATTATTATTATTATTATTATTATTATTATTATTATTATTCTGCCAAAACAAGGCAACAAAACCACGGCAACTTTGAGTCATGTTTCCTTACTTTGGCTTAATAAGTCTGACCTAAAGTCTCCAAGACTTTTTGCTCATCTAAAGAATACGATTACATTGTTCTAGGGGTGGGCGCGGGTCGGTTGCAGCCACGGAACTTCCAATCCGCCATAAGTCTGCCAGATTGGTGGATTGAAAAAAATCAATTCGCATTCGTCCGCCAATCCGACGGATGTGGATTGAGCGGATTAGCAGATTGGCGGATGGATGCGAATTGGTTTGGCGGTTTAAAATTTTATAAATTTTTAACATAATTCAACTTGTGCACTTTCTCCCCAAAAAAAAAAATTACAGTCAATGACTTAATAGAGTATTATAATCACTGTATGCCTCATCCAAAGAAAGAAAGTTTGAAACTTTATTCACATATTACAATCACAACATGCCTCATCCACAAAAAGTATTATAATCTGTGGTTCTTAAAATATAAAAACAATTCAAACCACCAAACCCATGACCAGAGCAGTAGTAGAGATTGTATGCCTCTGTATTGTTACATCCATATCTGTTTTTGAAAACAAAAACCAACCAACATATATAATCTTTTTTATTTATTATTTTTAGAGTTAGATTTAAAAACTAAAATATATAGATAAATAATACATTTATTTATTTCAATTCAAAAAAAATATTTAAGTTGAAAACTCTTTTTCAACATAATATATTCAACATAATATTTAAACTCTTTTTCAATTGAAAATACAAATAAAATATATAAACAAATTGAAAATACAAAGTCTTACAAATTACTAGGGGTGCTTAGCGGTTTGGCGGTTCGGTTGCGGCCAAATGAACCTCAAATCCGCCATCCGTCCAAAACTAGGCGAATTGGAAAAAATCAATCCGCAACCGTCCACTCGTTATCACGCATCCGTCCAAAATGCGGTGGATCGGTTCGGTTCGGTTCGATCGGTTTGGGCAGATCGGTATATCCGCTGCTCACCCCTACATTGCTTACATTCGAACATCTCTACTAAGCCTAGGTCAACCAAATTAACTTCCATAAACTAAATCAATTTAAAGAGAAATTCGCATTGGGATTAATTTGATTGGCATAATATGATTTTGCCGCAAAAATCTAAATTAAATAGTGACAATATTTACACAAGTCGCAAGATCGAAAATCCACTATGCTCGTAATCATCTCTTGCGCCACAGGTGAAAATTATCCAAAATTTAATTTAATTCATGTGCAAAATATTAGTTTTCGGGAGTAAATCTACAAAGATATATCTCTCAATCGAACAATCTCCCACTGACTATGGCATATCTAAAAACATGATAAAATATTCTAATTCCATACAATAGCATCTTAATGTAGATTCATAATCAACTTATGCTATGTTATATTTAATAATGGAATTTAAATTAAAAAAAATAATTAATCATGCTATTCTAATCACAACATATTAAAAAAAAATCCTAGGCAAAAAAATAATAATATGCTGTGTTTAATATTCAGATTATGCCATAACAGAAAGTATATTACTTCTAAAATTTTTATGGAATTTTTTGGTATTTTCTGGAATTTTAAATAATTAATAAACACACATAAAATCATAAATAAACATTCCAGAATCTGGAAAATGCAACAACCATACCAGTAAATAGTAAACCATTACAGTGGTCTATAGTAAAAATTTCAGCTCCAAAAACTTAATCATGCAACACCAGATGCATTTTAAAGCAGAAATAATGAATTTTTATTTTAGGAAAAATATTTTTTATTTTCATAAAATTTTGAAAATTTTACAAAAGATAGAAAATTTAATTCTGAGTTTAACAATACCAACCATGCTTAAAACAAAGCTATAACAAATTACTTATAACCATTTAAAGTAATTTTGAATTTTTAAAACAAACAAACAGAACCTTATACCCAGCTACCACACCAGCCAAGCCGGTGCAGAAAACGGCATAGCTCGGCTCGGCTCGGCTTGGCGCTCGGCGCAACGCAGGGCACACGCATGGACGACGCAAGACGCGCGCTTGGACAGCACAGCTGACGCATACGTGATGGCGTGTGATGATGTGTGGCACGCGCGTGGCGGTGCTGACATCGTCAGATGTCGCGTGTGGCTCACGTGTCGCCTTCCAAGGTATTTTCTGCTCCGATTTTGGTACTGTCGGACTCCATTTTTCAAATAAAATCAATGATGGTATCAAAAATTACATTTGACAAACCCAAATAATAGGGTGTATTACACTCTCTCCCAAATGAGAGTGGAAATGTAGAAACTCTGCACTTCATCTTCTTCTTTAAGCCACCAAAAAATAAAACTAACCTAAATTAGGGTTTGATGTATCTCATCAATCGTAAATCCAAATCTAAAAAATAATATATGGTTTCGAAGGTCTCAAAATAAGGATTCTAAATATGTAAGAATTGCAGACTGAAATTAAAGCATATAAAGCCATCATACATGTAAAGTTTCGAAAATATAAAATGGGTCTCCATTTTTCTTGAAATCCAACTGCTGGATTTTCATGAAACTTTGCAGATATGTTCTACATTAAATATACTACAACATATATAAATTTCAGGTCAATCAGAGATAGTTCGAAAAATTATTAATTTTCATGCATATATCGTGTATATATTTATATAAAATTATACGCCTATTTTAATGCATAAAAATAAGCACGAAAATACCCATTGCGGCTCTGATACCAATGTAAATTAAGTATAATGCAGCGGGTAAAATTATTAAGATCATACCTTAGGTGATAGAACCTGAAGCGAAGAATCATGTGGGTAAATCACGTGCTTTAAAAATGCAAACAATGAACACCCAGCAGTGGAGTGATACCACAATATGAGTATCACCCACACAGGTCACAGTGCAAAAAGCTCGATCGTTATTTTAATGGGAGAAAGTCAGTATAGGAAAAAAACATTCGTTATTTGATTTATCACATATCTCATATATCATATCAGATATATAGGCTAAGTATATCATTTATCCATATCAGTTGATATGATAGATATAGATATCATGAGTGGGTTATCCAAATAGGTTTTGAATTCAAATTCAAACTTACATGGATAAGGTTCAAAAGGGTCATGAGTCATGCCACATGGGCGCTCAATTTCTAACACTAAACCCTAAATAAATCCAATTAAGACAACTGATTTAAGGGTTGCAATTTACTTGTAATTCCAAACATAAGCACATATGCGCGTGCGCGTGCGCACACACACATATATATACACGTATACATATATATGTTAATCAACAAGTAAGAAAAAAAATCCAAAATTTGATATACCCTTTCAACGATGATCCTATCACCAACACGAAGAGTTGGGTACATGGACGAAGATGTAATGTATTGAATTTCAAAAAAAATTGACCATAAAAGCACAATGATGAGAAGGTGAATAAAGCTGTCAAGACTAAGACAGCGAAGAAACGCCCAACTCTGACAATGCACCCATCGGAGTGAATGGTAAGTCACCATCAAAAACCGATACAACACAGAGAGCCTCAAGAAGCTCATTGCAGAAACTAAGGTTTGAATTGGACGCTTAGGATTTGATTGCGACGAAGCTAGTGGGCGAAGAAGAGGTTGATCTTGTGGAAAAAGTAAGAGTGTGAGAGGTTGTGATTGGTGATTAGCGTTGGGAGTTTGAGTTCGGAAATTAGGAAATTGAAGCTCCGATTCTTGAAGATCGAAGGTGAAGATTTGGAAGTTTGATGATAATTATGATGTTGATTTTCTGTGAAATCGTAACGGTTACCGTTATACCACAAGATTGGCACGTAATCGGAGCAATTCAATCATTATTGTAAACCACTATCCCTGGGTGCGGTCTTTTTGGAAGGATCTAGATCCTACTAGATTGATCTTCTCTCCAGCCATTTTATATCCCTAGTGATTCAGTATATAGTAAATTTTATAAAAAAATTACCACGTTGACAACTTACCATTAATATTAATAATTGATTTTGATCTTATAACAGATCTTGAATATAAAAATACTAATTGATACTTATATAATTCTACAAAATAACTTTAACTGCTTTATTCATATAATTCTACAAAATGATTTCAACCCTTTATCTTGTCTATCTGTCATTCTCTTTTTTTCCCTTGGGATTTCGGGCAATTAGAGGTTTTTACTACATGTGCATAGCACATGTAACTTTTGTTTTTAAAAATAATTTTTTTAAGGGGCATTTACCAATTAATTCTATTAATTATGCTTATTTACTTACAGATTTCGACTGATAAATTTATCACTGTAAATTTATTCATAAAAATAAGAGATGCTGATAAATTTATCAGTTAGACTTAATAGGTAATAGGTCCCAAATGTAGGACCTATTGGTAATTTATCATTTTTTGAACCTAAGTTTACAAGTAAGAGCATCTTTAATAGTAAATGCTATTATAGCATTGTCAAAGTTATAATTTGGCATGCTATAGTATTAAATTGTCAAATTATAGCAATAGTGCTCCTATAGTGCAAAGCTATTTTGGCACAATTCCAACCAACTTTCCTTCATTTTTTTAAGTGGTGTTTGGATATAGTTTTTTGAGAGTTTTTTTTTTTATTATTATTATTATTATTTTTACATGTTTAAAACTTTTTCTAAAAAAAATTAACCAATATATTTTTATTTTTATTTTTTTAATTTTGGGATCAAAACCATTTCTTCTCTCTTCATCTTTTTTATTCTCACCAATTTCTTCTCTCACTCTCATTTCTATTCTTTCTCAATCGAGAGTACTCGTTTGTTTTCAAAGGTATAATGGAGAGAATTGATAATGAGGAGATTATTAGTGGGGAGATTAAGTAAAATTATGTTTGTTTTGATGATAGTTGTTAGTATGAGGATTATTAAAACAAATAAAACTATAATTTTTTCTTAACAAAAAATATAAAAACATCAAACATTAATGTTCAAAAAAAAAATACCCAATATATAAAAATAAAAAAATAAAAATAAAAATAAAAAACACTAATTATAATAAGCCAAAAATAAACTCAATAAGCAAAGAAACATTGAACAAACTAATTTTCCTTTCGGAGTTTTCCATAGGTGAATTGCATTCTAGTTGTCAAGTGAACTTACACACTATTTCATTTCCAATCTTCTTTTAGTTGCCTCCATTAAATGATGATCCAGATCATGGGGTAATTTGGTGAGAAATGATGAGCAAGGTAACTCCCTGTCAAGTTTGGTTTATAAATTATAAATTATATAACTTTTATTTTTCTTATTTGATTTCTGGCAAAAAAGTGGCAAGATTCAGTGGAAAACCAAACTAATTGATAATATAACTTTTATAATACTGAAATTACCCATTAAAATACAAATGAAGAAAAAGAAATTTCATTCATATCCCTCTCTATCTATCACAATGCTCAACTTCCGTACCCATCAAACCTAACATTAATTTTCTTTTCCCACATAAATCACAATTACTATTTTTTTTTTTTTCTTTCCTCATCTGAGATCCAAACGGAGGGCAAAAGAGTAATATTCGATAACAACCAACTCTGACAGGACTAACGCTATGTTTGGAAACTTAGGACAGAAAAGAAAAGAAATGATTAGTTAAGTCATAAGAGAAAAGAAAAGAAAAGAAATGATTATGATTTCTCTCCTTTTTGTTTGGATAAGGAAAAAATAAAAGAAAAGAAATGATTATGATTTCTCTCATTTCTGTTTGGTTAGATTTCATTAAGAGAAAAGAAAAAAAATTATTTTATGTTATATTACTAAAATAACCTTTTATATTTTCAATCATTTTATTTCTTTTATTTCTATAGGGACAAAATTGGTATTGTAAAACAGTGGTTTCTTTTCTCTCTCAATCTCTCCACTTTTGGGAAGATTGAAAATGAGGCTTATAAGAGAAATGAGTTTCTCTCCATTTCTCTCAATTTCTTCCTATTTCTCTCCACTTAAGTTATCTAAACAAGTAAGAGAAATACATATCTCTTCATTTCTTTTCTTTTCTCTCCAAATCACTCAATCCAAATATAGCGTAACTTCTAACACCAATTCTATCACCTCTATATCTCAATCCTCTCTCCATATCCCATCCTAATCCAAAGCCTATCTCAATTCCATCTTCAACTCCCAAAACAAACACAATGTAAGTGTTCCCACCTTCGTCTCAGTCCCAATCCCTTCTCCATTTCCAAAAACAAACGGGGCTAGAAGTTTTTCTCACTCTCACACACTCCTCATTCTCTCTTTTCTCTTCAAAGCGACGCCTCTCTCTCTCTCTCTCTCTCTCTCTCTCTCTCTCTCTCTCTTTCCATTCTTCTTGTTCGTTTCCTTCCCTTACCACTAGTAGATTTTCATCACCAGAACCACGCCCTTACTTCTTCTCTTTCTCTTCATCTCCGGTGAAGATCATTCAATGAGGATCGCAGATCGCAAAGCCTTATTCGATGAGCATCTCCAATGGTATCTTCTCCCTTGAAGAAAAAGATGAAAACCCTAACCTTTGATGAGTATCACAAAACCCTCTTTAATGGAATAGAAGGTTTCAGTTTCATCTTTTCCAATCCTTTGTTGTAATTCTCTCTAACCCTAACCTTTGAAATCGAAACCCTAACCCTTGAAATTGAAACCCTAACTCTTGAAATCTCTTGAAGAAGAAGATGAAACCCTTGAAACCCATTAACCATAACTCATCCAAATCAGCTTTCTAAAGAAGATGAAAACGAAGAAGATGAAGCCGAAACTTTAGAGTGCTAAAATCGTATAAAATCCATCAACCACCGTCAAATTCAGGTATTGTTTGTTTAAATTCGCTTAAAATTTATTGAAATTTGTTGAGATTGCTTGAAATTTGTTTGATATTACTTCAGATTTGTTTAAAATTGCTTGATTGTTGTTATTGTTTTAGTTTGATTCTGTTGAAACAGAAATTGGTGAATTTTTTTTTTTTTTAAATGGCAATTGTCAATTCTGTTTGGTGAATTTTGGAGAAATTTTTTTTTTTGTGATTTTTGTTTTTTAAAAAAATTGATCTGTTATACAAAGAGTTTTTTCTGGGAAATGATGAGAAAGGGAGGGAGAGAGGTAGGGTTGTTCAAAAATTCGCTTAAACCAGTAATCCGGACCGAACCAGACTGAATCATACTGTTTGGTTCGGTTCTATTAAGAATTGGTTCGGTTTTGGATTAAGAAATATAAGAACCATAAAAACGGTTCGGGTAATTGATTTTATGAAAAAACCGCCGTTCGAACTGAACCGAACCGTACCGAACCGAATTTTAAAAGATATATATATATATATATATAATATCAAGTTTTATTTTTATTAATTGGTTTTTTATAATTTTAATGATATTAGGATTTTATAGATATGTAATATTAAGTAATACTTAATATTATTAGTTTTTATCATGAGTTCTGACGGCTCCGAAAACCGGGAATCAGGCTCCGAAATGGGCAAAATGGCCTACGGCCACCAAATGTAGCCTACGGACATTGAGAGATGGTCTATGGGACCTCTCCCTCCCCTCAGGAAAAGAAACAGAGAAAACCGAGTCTGGTTCGCAAACCGAGACAAGGCACAGAAGAGGGTTCGGAAGTCTGGAGGCAGGGCTCACGGCCGCGACTCTGAGACTTCTGAACAAGCACGATATGCAACATCACCAAGCGCTCAATCGGTGACGTCTGAGTCTTAAGGTCGGTCAAAAATGGGGTGTCTACAGTTTGGTTCTGGTCTAGTTTTACAAGTGTAACGGTCTGGTCTGGTTCTCAAGATCGGTTCGGTTCTTGAATTTTCTTAGAACCGAACCAATCCAATCCGGATCGTGTACACCCCTAGAGAGAGGGAATGAAGGAAAACATTTAGTTTTGGGTGAGCTGGCAGATTTGACACTTGCCAAATTTGGCAGCTACTATATGGAATTATTAGAGAATCCTTTTTTTATCCAAAGTTGCTATATTATAGCTTTGGCAGTTCCAATGACAAACAATAGGAGATTCTCTAAGCTTACGACATGTTGGTGAGATGGGAAATTCCATTTGTCTTTTGGATGGACGTTGGTCTGGGAGTAAAGTGGGAAGAATTGCAAACATGAAGAGTCAAAGTGGAAAATATCAAAGTTAAAGGACCAAAATGAAAAATGAGTGAAATTTTAAGGAAACAAAGTGTAATTTATCCAAATAAATATAAGCTCATAAGTATTTACAAATTAGTGAAAGACCACGCTTAATTAAGAATTTTTTAACAAAAAAATTTTAAAATTTTAATTTGTCTTTAAAAAGTATTTTATTTTATTGTGTTTAAAATAGTATTAAAGTTTGTTTTCTCAATCTTGCTAATAAGGGGTTGTTTGGGTACATACTTATTTTATTTAATTTTTTTTTATCTTTTTTTTTTGTTCACATCACTTTTTTATTTTTTTGTACATCTTTTTGTAAAAAGTCAAAAACTTATTAAAATAGTTTATTCCTAAAGTATTAGATATACTAAAAAAGTAGAATTAGATTATTTAAATAATAACACTTTGCTACAAATGAAAATAGAATAAAATAGAGAAAATTGTTGAAAAATCCAATCTAAGGAGGGAACAAGGCATTAGGTCCAGTGGATTTTTTTATTGGTAAGAGGTTCACGGTTTGCGAAATAGTCTAGTAATAAGTCATTTTGTTTGTTTTAAAGAACATTGTGTTTCAAATTTTACCACTTAATTTATATATTGACTTTTTATTGACTATCTGTTCAAATTTATATCTATCTGCTCAAATTATTTTTTATCTGTTCAAATTTTTTTGTCTATCTAGTCAAATTTTTTAACTATATGTTCAAATTTTAATCTACTTGTTCAAAATTTTTAACTATCTGTTCAAATTTTTTCCCTTATTTGTTCAAATTTTATTATTTGTCACGCTCCACTTTCTTTACTCGGTTAACATTACTATATCCACCATTAAGGTCCATTTTCATTAATATAATACGTAAATGAAATCCACTAACATCCATAAATACATAAAAATTCCCTCAATCTCATAAACAAATTGAGATGCAACATGAATTACAATTAAATAAATTACTCGTAGGCTTACATTGTTACATAATAGAGAAAAGGTTCAACCCTCTTTACAACAACGGTGTTCCGCCAACAAATAAAGGCGCTGTGGCCAACATGTAAAGAAGATTACCGATCTTGTATCACTTATCAACTTGTATCTCAAAAAGGATTAACAATATGAGATGAACATAAAGCCCAATAGGGATCCCAATATGATCCTAAACAATAACAAAATACATATCGTTATGATCATGAATGCTTTCTATCATACAATATAAATTATGTGACGGGTTTATAATAAAAAATATACTTAAATGTATAAACTTTTTTCCAAAAATTCGTCCAATTTGCTCAACAATACATAACGTTCTCTGTTCCTTCTTATATTATCCATTTCATAAACATGTATTAACAACGCATTTTCGATAATGTATTCACAAAACTAAATCACCTTTCATTGCTTACACTCTCAACCCATCACATACACCCATTTCTAATACATAAATGACTTTGCCAAGCCTTAAGCCAAGGGTAATGAAACATTTCTACAACTCGTTTGATACACGAATGTATATACAATACCTTTAACACGAAAAGAAAAATAACATATATGCCAAGACTACTATACAATCATATGAGACAACCCAACCTTATCAAACAAATTGCTACCACATATAGTATACACAAAAAAGTGGTTCAACACTGAAACCCCAATTTATGCTCTACATGTCTTGAGCACAGTAAGCCAAGGATATGCCTTTTTCCACAACGAAATGCCAATTTACTAGACACAAGCTGGAAGAGAATAGTACCTCTATCAATTTACCAGAAACAAGCTTGAAGGGAATGGTACCTCTGCCAAGTTCTCCAAGCGCTAACTGAAAGGTAGTGGTACTCATCATTCTAAGTGCAGCCAATTCTCCAAGCGCTAGTTGAAAGGTAATGGTATCTCTCATTCTCAGCTGAGTATACGTTACCAACCATCACTACATGTTAAAAACATAATAATACAAATGTAATACATACACATAATCCATTCAACACATCAATGTCATCCTCCACCAATGTCAAGAAGAAAATCTCTAAGCACATGTATTTGATACACACAACTACAACCGTCCAAAACTCATGGGATATAAGCCTAACAACAACAATAACATATATCAAATATTCAAATGACCAACTCCTCGTTTCTCAATTAGTAAAAGAGTTATAATTTCATCTTCTTTTCAAAAACCAAATTCCTTATTTTTCCAATTCATAATATTCGAACCATGTTTCAAAAATTCATTTTCTTTCTTTGATAATCCCAAACCCATAGATAACCGAAATCACAACCCAACTCAATGCATATTTCTCAAAACAATCTTAATATCTCAGTTAACTCCCTTTTTAGCAATTACTACATTAATACAATCCACATAATGCATAACATAACTATTACTCAACTTTTCTCCTTTTCATTCATCAAACCTTTAATAATAAAAATTAGGGTTTTCCCTTTAATTATAACATAAACAAGATATAATTTCACTTTTTATAACTCAAACCCAAAATCCCTTTACATGAATTTGAAATCACATAACCAAATCGTACTTTTTATGCAATAAAAATATACCGCATGTCTATCTATAAGGAAGTATTGGGAAGGAGTAAAGAAATCCATACCTCTAACAAAAAGAGGAGAAAGTCCAAAAATCCAACTTCGATGAAAACACGATCCGCTCAGATTGCTAGAAAGTTCTTTTTGTGCTCTACGTTTTGGTATAAGGAACTAAGAGTAAAAAGTGAGTGGAAATAGATGAAAACGAAGCTAGAAAGCTTGAAACCCTAAAAAATGGTAGATAAGAGGAAGAAGAGGAGAGAAAATGATCTTAGATTGACCCAAAAATAACCTTTTTAAAGTGCTGATCCTGAACAGACCGTTCGAGTGATGAAACTTACGCTTGAGCGTCAGAGGCATAAGATTGCTCGAGCGATGAAACTTTTGCTTGAGCGCAGAACGTTTAGACTTGCGAAAATATTGGATGACCCGCAAGATCGCTAGAGCGAACATTCCATTGCTCGAGTGATGAAGAAGAAAAACTTGCAGGTTGTTATATCATCTGTTTAATTTTTTCCTTTAAATTCAATCTATCTAAATTCTATCCATTCAATTTTTTTTCCTATTTGTTGAAATGTGAAGCTAAACAAAATCCTATCTGTTGAGCTAAACAAACCCCTACCTGTTGCAATACCAAATCCAACCAAACCCTATCCTATCTATAGCAATGTGCTTCAACATCAACAACATGAACAACAACAACAACAACAACAACATATTTGAGCCAAGAAAAAAAAGAATCTGAGCCGAGAATTTTATTATCTGTTCGACAAGAATTCATTCAACAACAAGCCACTCTCTATTCAACAGATCTATCTAAATTTTATTATCTATTCAAATTTTGAACAGATCTGTCCAAGTTTTACTATCTCTTATCTTTATCTATTGCAATCTATTTCATCATCATCATCAACAACAACTTAAAAAATAAAAATAAAAAAATAGATACTTGCTCACAGATCTGTTAAAAAAAAAGAAAAAAGAAAAAAGGCCTTCTCCACGTATCTAGATCTACCACAGATCTACCAAAATACTAGAGCACTAGAGTTTATCAGGTCTAATCTGTTGGAATCTTTTTTTTTGAACAATCTTTTTTTTTCCCTATCTAGTTAATTTTATTTATTTATTTTTAAATCAGATCAGATATGATCAGAGAATGAACTCTAAGGGCTTGTTTGGTTTGTTTTTCAGAAAAAATTTTGGGAAAAATTTTCTACAAACAAATTTTCCAGAGTAATCAAACCAAACAAATTTTTTCAAAAAAAATCTCAAAATTTTGTTTGGTTACCTACTTTTCAAAATCACTCTTTCTCTCATACACATCAAATCAATGACTTTTTTTTAAAACTCTCTCCTCAAAATAATTTTTCAAAATCATTTCTGAAAAAAGGCAAACTAAACAAGTTTTCGTACTTTTTATCTCAAAAATTACTCTACAAACACAAACCAAACACACCTTTTCGCACATATACACAGAGATAGATGCCAATCATATTGCACTTTGGACATAAAAACAATATGAAAAAAAAAAACACAAAACAAAATAAGATCAAAACAAATATAAAAAAAAAAAACCCCTCTCTCTCTCTATCACTTCACTTTACATACATACACATACCTAAAAGAACAAAAACTACAGATGAAATAGACATATCTATAGCCTATATAAAAAGTGTATAACCCTGGTACAACGCTCTTGCCTGCTTGCTTTCCTAACGTTTTTCTTGCTTGCTTTCTAACGTTCTACAAGAGACAAATGGAACTGCTTGGTTGTATACCAGAAGAATTCCACTCCTTCCTTACCGAAGAAGCTTTGCATCCTCATTGAAATTTCCAACATCGGTGCGTCATATCGGTTCTGTTTTTCAAAGCCAATTTCACGTGCTGCAAGATTCAAACACTGCAATTTTCATGATGATGGCTGGATTTTGTCTTTTATGTCATGTGCTTCTGCAACAAACATTGAATTTCTCACAATATATATATATATCTTCTTGATGGAATTGGTATTACACTGTTCTTTACATCACTGTTGGCATAGTTGCAGCCGTAACGCTGTTCAAATTGTTAATCCAAAGTTCTGGTTCCACCATTGCAAATCCTGGTAATTATATCCCTATTTTGATGTTTATGTCTGTTGCACAACATTCACCCACGATGTTTTCATTCCTGCATGTATGTTTAGTAGATGCCCACCAAGTGTTTGCCAATATGTCTCAATGAACAAAAAGTTTAACAACCTGATTTGGGTAATTGGATCTGCTAATTTGAAATTGAAAGATTTGAAGAGAAACTTTGTTAAATTATATCAATACTAGATATTGAATTTAGAGTAATAGTTTTAAAGTGATAGTCTTTGTTAAGTTTACCAGGTTTAATCACAAACCAATTTCAAAAACAACAATCCAAATAGAACGTTGTGATTTTATAGCAAACCAACATGTGTGCATATACATAACCCATCAAAAGCAAACTAAAAACCCATCATGCCATGAATATAAAGATCAAATTTAACAAAGCACAAAATGAAAAAAGAGCTTACAAACCACCAATTCTAGAAGAAGTTTATCAAAACCAAGCACTGAAATATCATCATGAATTCATAATAGACATCCAAAGACACCCAAAAGGGTGACCACATAATAAGAGCTATAGACTATGCAAAACAACTATAAAATTATGTGGTTAATTTCGGAGTTCACATGAAAAAGAATCAGAGAACATGCAACTCAAGTGAAATTGCAAAAAAAAAAACATACTAAAATTATGAACAGAAAACTTAATGAAAGTACAAGAGGAAGAGTAATCGTCCATGGCTTCCTAAAGTTTTGAGTAAATCTTTTTATTTTTTTTAAATTTTTTTTTTTGCCTTTCTCCTTATTTCTTTTCCAAACCTGTTTGGTTTCACAATTTTCTGGTTTTAAAAAATGCTTTTTATTTGGTCATTGTTGGTTTTGAAAGACCTTTCTTAATCTAAACTTTTTCCTCACAGTTATTAGACATTGTTTAGTTGTAACTATTTTACCTCATTTACTATCAAGTCTTCACATAAACTAAAATTGTTGAAAATGTTAACCCTCAAATTCCCTTTTATTACCCACTTTGGGATTGCTTGTTAAATATATTCTCTCAGCCTTTCTCAATGAAAATGCTTCTCTATAACCTTGCCTTTAGTCATGCCAATCTATTTCTTTAATAAATATCACCAACTTTTGTCCACAAACACTTTTATGTTGTTGCTTTTAGAGCATTTTCATAAATCTCACCAACTTTTATTTGCCTCACCTCTCACTATCTCTAACACTCCAAACATATATACAGAAACACAAGAAAGGCACATATTACATGCACAAACTATAATTCTGAGAAGTTTCCAGAGCAACCCAATTGATAAAAACCTTAACCCTCAATTTTCGTTTCATCAAATCTTAGCCCATTTTTTTTTTCAAAAAAAAAAAAAAAAAAAAGTACAACTGGTTTTCTCATTCTCTCTCTCTCTCCCTCTCTCTCTCACACACACACACACACACACACACACACACACAAAAGCAAACACAAGGACTTGAAATTAAAGGATTTGAAGAGAAACGTTGTTTAATTATAAGAATACTAGATATTGAATGTAGAGTGATAGTTTAAAAGTGAGTCTTTGTCAAAGTAAAATCCTCAATATAATGCATCATCACATTGACAGATTTGAAACAACTACATGAATATCCAAATAAACCAAATACGAGGATTAATAGATCCAATATTACAAATTGGGTAATCCGAAAAAGACCTTTTAGTTAAATATCTAATAAACTCACATGGTATAATTAACACAGTACAATATAGGGCAGAGCAAGAAATCCGTAAAATCCGTAATCCGATCTAGTCCAGTCCAATCCGATAGGTTTGGATTGGTTTTTTGAATCTGTGATTCGGTTCCGGATTGAAGAATTAAAAATCTGTAGTTCACGGATTGGTTCCGGATTGAACCCCACGGTTCCGGATTGGAACCGATCCGAACCGTATACAAATAGTCTATATTTTTATTATACATCCTCCCCTATAGTATATTCTCTTATTCTATATAAAATCTAAACTCAAACCTAAACCTCGTAAAATATATTCTTTTATTACTTTTGTTTTTTAGTTTTTAGTTTTAATTTGTAATGGTCTGAATACTTATGGTGAAACCAATTTTTTTATGATTGTTTAAATTCTAGAACATTATGTCGCTATTATAGAAAAATATGTTGTTATTGTAGAACTAATATAGCGCTATGTTTATATTTTTATAAAATTAAAGTGTTATATATATATATATTTGTTATTTAATTATGTGAATCCATGGTCCTAAACCGATCTAATCCGTGTTGAAATGGATTGGTTCGGATTGGTTCCAAGATTTAAACGGATCGGATTGGTTCCGATTTTTTAGGAACCGTAGATAACGAATTGGTCCTGGTTTTATCCCAATCCGGTCCAATCCGGACCATGCTCACCCCTAGTACAATATAAGTTACTCCAGCTCGATTAGTGTTCATCAAAAATACTTTCAATATCAATTGGTAACAAGTTAAATTCAATCCATTACTCAACGTAAGCATTATTAAAAATAAAAAATACTCAACTAAAATCTGTTGGCTATTATCTTAAAATGTGTTTAATAAACTTGTACACTACACTACAAAGAAATCAATAAACCAAATTTAAACAAGTTCTACAGCCCTACCTATAATCTAAAATTTAAGATGGCAGGCACACAAAGATTGCAAAAAAGGTTTCATTTTTTAGGGTTAATTAAGAATTCTCATAGATGATGTGCGATCTTCCTGAACTAAATTTGCTACTTTCCCTTTCCCTTATACCACTAGTCTCATCTTCACTTGCTCTGAGAACAAAATATGTGAGCGTCTCTTTTAATGTAAGAAATGTTGATTTCGAGGGATTGTGGATTGATGAATACTGATGTGCCTTAAGTTTTGGATTACCAAATCATTTGGTTCCACCTTTTCTAAGCAAATAAAAATACTTAAACATTTACTTCAACCGTTCATTGTTTTCCTTTTATTGTCTCTTGGTTTGCTCTTGTTAAACATGTGTATATTTCTTCAATTGAAACTGTAGTTTCTGGTTTACTTTCCGATTGTTTACTAGCTTAATTCAATCTATTAATATAGAGATCATGTCTTGCGTATAAAAAGAAACATAGCCGCAAATTTATTATGTGAAAAATATCTAACCATTTAGATTTATTGAACTTTATGAAAATTCTTAAAACCTTGTTTGTTCTATTCCATAACTGCGAAAAATATCTAACCATTCAGATTTATTGAACTTTATGAAGATTCTTAAAACCTTCCTTGTTCTATTCCATAACTCAATATGCTGGTTTCTTTACTTTACAATTAATGTTGAAAACTTTAAGAAGTTAGCTTCCACGGTGTCATTGTTTAATTTATTATTGATTTATTCTAGATTTAACTTGCAAAATTTATTATTAAATGTAGGCATACTCTAGAATTTAGCTCAAACATATGAATCATTGTTCAATCAAAACTCGACAATGCCTATCTGAAGAACAAGGTATGCTACATAAATAGAGCGAATCACTTTGCGTTACCAATACCTACACAAATAATCTGTCGATATTTTCCAGCTCGTGAGTGTGAACAAAATCGCCAATAGCGTGCGTACTATTCAAGACTAACAAGTGAACGAAGCAACAATTAAAGGGAAAATTGTCAAAGAGAAAAAGAACAACAGTTATGTAATACAATCTCAAACAATGATAAAGGTATAGAATATATTGTCAGACGCAATAGGATAGACAAACCTACACACCTATTGTCTGGGTGCCTTTTTCCAAGGAAGAGCTAGACATATTTGTAGTTCCACTCCATAAATGTTCCTTTTCATGTATAACATCTAATTCAAACATTATATAGATGTGTCCTTAACTCTTGTCGCTCCAATGAAACCTTCTACTATGGAAGTTGCTTAACTAATGACACTGTAGCTTGTCCAGAACCACACCATTTTTCAATGCGTATGAATCTATAACTTCATATTTTCATATAAATGTCTAGAGGCTATTTACCATTTGTCAAAATACGCCTCACTTATACATTTCACTTAGACTAATTTACCTTCGTAATTTTAGGAATGCTTCCTTCATTTGCAGACCATTGGAGGGATTTATCAAACTGTCAGCGGAATGAACTTGATAGCAACATGGTCACAACTTCTACGAAAAAGCATGTGTTCCCACAACTATAAAAACTACTTATAATATTGATTAAAGCCTAAATGTTACATATTTGGCCCGTTAAAATATATTTTATTAGTCTATTTATTTTTACTATTATATACTTTTACATATTTTTGTGTGTTTTTATATATTTTGAATGTTTGTACAAATATTAGTGTAAATAATACATTTTAGATATATATTTACAAATTAAAAAAAAGAAAAGAAAACAAATTGAAGTCGGTAGAGCCTTCATCCCCTCTACCCCTCCATTAACATATATATGAATGACGACTATAATTTTTGTTTGTTTTTGTAGGTTTTGCCTATAAAAAGGGCAGCTGGGCGAGAGCAGAAGGGAGGCGAGCTGAGAGGGCCAAGAAGAGAGAGAGAAGAAATTTTAGAGGGTATTTATTTTATAGTGGTTATTATAGTAGTATGAGTAGTTAATTTTTATATCTTAGGGTTAGGATGAAATTCTGATCAAGTAATTGGGGTAGTGTGTATTTAGTTTTGTAAATTATTAATTGATTAGGGTACTATTGTATAACCCATATTTTTATGCAAATATTGTTTTATCAAATTATGTGTTCATTTAGTCGTGAATACATGTTATACAAATGATTTTCATACTTGTGTAATAAAATTGTTATACGAGTCATATCTAGTAAACAAATATGATTCATGACTTTCTGATTTTAAAACACAAATCTTTTTAAGTGATGTGTCCTGACCAAGTTACATCGTAGTATGCATCACTATAATTTTCTACAATCTAAATACAATAACCCTCAATTGCACGATTAGTAGTGAATTCTAAACCCTAAGGATTCCTTTTTCTCTCCTTCCATTTTCAAAACCAAAATTTTTAAAATTAAAACCAACTTGCCCTAGTCTTTGTGGTTCAACACTCGTTTTCAACTGCTATTCTATGTAGTAGTAGCTGCTATCGGTTTTATTCATTTTATTTTGGTGTGCAAATGACCTATCAAATTTTGGCATCGTTGTCAGGGTTCTGGTAAGTTTTTTTTTTTATTCAAAAACTTCAATTAGTATTATTTATTTATTTATTTATTTATTTTTGGGTACAAATTGTATTGTTCCCCGACGGTAACTGAGAACCCCTCATCATCATCATCACACACACACACAGACGCACACACATCTTCATAATAGAACCCCTCATCATCCTCATTACCAGTCATCATCCTCATAACCAATCTTCAACCAACTGAGTTACAGAACCCCTCATCGTCATCATCTCACACACACACACATCTGCAGATTTGAGACTGAGATCTGAGTCGCCATCATCATCACACACACACACAGACGCACACACATCTTCATAATAGAACCCCTCATCATCCTCATTACCAGTCATCATCCTCATAACCAATCTTCAACCAACTGAGTTACAGAACCCCTCATCGTCATCATCTCACACACACACACATCTGCAGATTTGAGACTGAGATCTGAGTCGCCATCATCATCACACACACACACAGACGCACACACATCTTCATAATAGAACCCCTCATCATCCTCATTACCAGTCATCATCCTCATAACCAATCTTCAACCAACTGAGTTACAGAACCCCTCATCGTCATCATCTCACACACACACACATCTGCAGATTTGAGACTGAGATCTGAGTCGCCATCATCATCACACACACACACAGACATCTGCAGATCTGAGATTGAGATCTGAGTCGCCATCATCATCACACACACACACACACACACAGACACAGGGAGAGAAGAGAGGTCTCGATCGGTTGAGAGAGGAGAGAAGATGGAGACTGGTTGCGCCGCTGGTATCAAGCTGCGGAGTGCGGCCACGGTGGCGTAGAGACGAGAGACAGAGAGCGGCAGAGGAAGAGGGGGTCTGAGATGAGAGAGAGAGAGAGATCCGAAATGAGAGATGAGAGGAGTTTTGTTAGATTGATCTGTGATAAGAGAGAGAGAGAAGAGTATATATTATATAGTGGGTTGGTGAGTGAGAGAGGAGAGAGAGGCGGAGCAGAATCGGGACCGGGGCCGGGGCCGGGGCGGAACAACTTATCACCGTCCCCGGCCCGAAAATGATCGGGGATTTTTTTTTGAATACCGTCCCCGGCCCGTCGGGGGTATTTTTCGGGGAATCCCCGTGTTAATCGGGGTCGGGGGGTCGGGTCCCCGTCGGACCGGGTTTAAATTGCCATCTCTATTAACACTAAGTTGGAGATTTGGAGTGTTTTGTTTTGTTTTTTTTTTTTTGGTGTTGTAACAAAAGAAAAAAAGAAAAAGAGTGTGTGTGTTATATGCATGGTCGTGATTCTTGTCTTCCAAATTTATTGTATGACCCAGACCTAGCATATAATTAAATAAAAATATAAAATACTTAAGAATTAAGAATTGATTTAAAATATAGTTAAATTAAAATTAGATTAACATGTTAAGAATTACAATAAATAATTAAGAATTTAGGATTAATTGTGATCTAAAAATAATTAAATTAAAATTAGATTAAAAAGTTATGAATTACAATCAATAATTAAATATTTAGGATTAGTTGTAATCTAAAATATAATTAAATTAGAATTAGAATAAAAAGATAAAAATTACGATAAATAATTAAAATTTTATAATTAATTGTGATTTAATTGAATTACTGTTAAAAATTGTAAATTATGTGTGTGTGAGGAGAAATGAAGAAAATAAGAAAAAAAATATATGATTTGAGGGTATTACAATCATTTTATATTTACAATTAACGGTGTTAATGATTTGAGGGCCTTTCTGACTATATTTGAACCACATGGGTGGCAAAGTGCTTTGGGCTCAGACTATAAAGGAGTAAAATGAAATATGTTATTTTAAAGTTTAAAATATTAAATTATTCACTAAGGATATTATAGTAATAGTGATGCGTGCTGGACTTTTCAAAATATTTGTGTGTGTTTGTGCGTGTGTTCTTAATGCATGAAAGATTTATTATGATGGGATTTTGACCAAATTCCTTTTTATTAACCTTATAACGGGATGTTTGTTACAATTTAAAAATGGTATTATAATTTATTTTAATTTGTGGGTCTGTATGATGTTTGTTGCAACTTTTGCTTAGCTTAGAGTATCTCCAACCACACTCTTCATTCTTCACTAGCTAAAATATAAAAAGGAACACTTTTTCATAAATTCCTTTTCACCTACTTATGTACCATTTAGCCCACATTATTTTCTTATATTTTAATAAGTCTTATGAGTGACATAATTACCACAATACCTCTAGTAATATTCACTTTACAATGCGAATGTTCCGTAATATGAATATTCACACTGTCAATGTGAATGTTCACACCATCAATATGAATGTTAACATGTCAATGTGAATATTCATATTGTCACTGTGAATGTTCACACTATCAATGTGAACATTCACATGTCAATGAGAATATTTATACCGTAAAATATGAATGTTCACATTACCAAATTGTTAACCGTTTAAAAAATATTTGTAAGGGCAAAAATGCCCATAAAATACCTTAAATATGAAAATTATGATTTGGTAAATCAAATGTTCAAATAATAAGACTTATTGTAATATAAGAATATCTTATGAATTAATTATAATACAAGCGCTTGAAAAAAGATTTGCTAATAAATTCCCCATATAAAAATGGTATGTTGTCAAAAACTTGAATTATTATTATGAAATTAATTACAATTAATAATATATTGTCAAATACTTGAATTAAATAATATAAAACGTTGGAAAAAAAAGTGTAACATAGTTAACAAAATTATGAAATTATTATTTTTTTTAATCTTATGGGATTCACTAATTTAATTTTGTACCATGGATCACTTTATTTTAGGGAGAATTACAATTCGGAGATAACTTTTAAAAATTATTATGAATTCATCAAAAAAAAAAAAAAAAATTATAATTATAATTATTAATATTTATAATATTTACTATTTTTTGTAATTATTTTTTCTTTACTTCACTGCCATGTTATTTGTCCTTACTTCAATCTGCTCTCACTCTCTACATGTGTGAGTGATTTTCTGATCACACTGCCCGACTCAGTATTCAGCTGGAGAACACTGGCAGAATAGATGACACCTGGCTAACCTGTAACAGAAAGAGAAGATTCCGGCCGTGGTTTCGACCACCCGGGGGCACTCCGACGATCAAGTCAGTATATCTCTCAAAGATAATCAATAATGCTAAACTCAATGCTCAAAACATAAAATTGCGTACCTTAGACCCACGGGAGTGCCTCTCTTTTATAGTTGTATCAATCTTAATCCCAATAGAAGACTGACTTCTATGGATTCCTGTTTAGTACTTACTTTGGACTCCTTCAGAGATAAAGATAAACTCCCTAAGAACTTTATCCTTATCTTGGTTAAGTCTCCTTTTTATTCTAGGACTCTTGTCCCTTATCTTTTATCCGCTTATCTCGGATTCCGATATCTTCGGAGATAACCTCGGCTTACCTGAGATCACCTCGGCGTCATGACCCTGACACGTGGTACCTCGGCTAACACGTCGGCATCATCTTGCCACGTGTCGGTACTCAAAAATATATCCCCACAACTGCCCCCTAGGTTCTATTACCTCGGTATTCTGAGGTGATGGAACCTATATCACTCCGTTTTCTTAGTACGTCGGTTTTTAATAGCTCAACCAAGATCATTATTTTGGCCAACATGTCTTTGTTGAAAAACAAGAACTTCAAGAACCATTTCACGCGTATGAGCTGTCATACACCATAATTCAACCATTTTTAACCACGCGTTTCCTTCTTATTGGTTCGTACCTGTGACGCGCCCGTAAGCCGTTTCTCTTTCACGCGCGCCGTCTGACGCATACGTTCTTCCAGGCATATTGATTACTTTTTGCCGCCGTTTTCATTTTTAACAAAACACCTCTTCGATTTTTCCCTTTCAATTTATTCTTGTTTTTGGAAAACTTTTTCTCTATCTAACTTTTTCTTCTCGAGTCCGCCATTGTTCAAGCTTCCTTGCTCTGAAACTTATTTCGTTCACCCCTTCCGGCATGTTTTGCACCATTTCGTTGCCTCCACGACCGTCGTCTGACTTCGGCGATCTTTACACCGACTTCATATTTTCTGGTAAGCAACTGTTTTCGTCTTACTCCAGTTCTTGATCTTTTCTAGAATTTCTTGTTATTACTGCCTTGCTCAAACATTTAATTTGCGAATCATACATCTGAATGCGTTGATTTTACTTTTTGCTTATGCCTTGAATACATGTACTGTTCATAGTTTTCTTGCACGTCTTGCCACTGTTCTTGGCCTTCAACCTTTTGTATTCTTCATGTTTTTGATAGTCCACCTCTGTTCTTGATTCTGAAACTTCGCCTTTGTTTTCTGTTTTTTGTGTCTTTTCCAGATCTGTGCATTTGATCTTCATCTCCATAGTTTTAGGTTTGGGATTTGTCTGTAGAACCCACATTTTAGGAAAAATTGAAACATCCTTTACAAATTTCTGCACCAGTTCAAACCTAGGTTTTTTGCCAAGGTTCCAATAACTCTTCTTGAAACATCTTCTTTCTGAAATCCAATACCTTTAGTTATCCCGATATCATGGGTATGTGGAAACATCGGGTAGACACCCCTTCTAAGCTAGACTTTTTTAGGCAAGAGCTTGAAATCCCAGCCGATGTCAATCTGAGGTTGGCTGGGGATGATGACTCCATCATGCCTACTGATCACTCCATGCCCTTCCCTGTAGTTGCCTTTATTGAGTGTGGACTTCGGTTTCCACTTGACCCTTTTTTTTGTCAAATCCTTCACTTCTATAAGTTGAACCCAATGCAACTCGCTATCAATTCTTACCGAGTTATTACTGGTACCATAGCTTTAGTTAAACAAGAGAATGCCAAGATTACACTTGCCGACTTCCAATACTATTATACCATGTGTCGTCTTAGAAAAGACACGGACTATGTTTATTACCTTAAGCCGAGATCCACCGAATATAAAATCGTAGCCGACCTCCCAGACTCCAACAAGGGAGTTGGAGACGATTACTTCATTGTCTCGGGCAATTGGGAATTTCAGCCAAACGACAATCTCCATCTTTATCCCTTAAGCCGCACTGTTTTGGGGGAAGGAGCTGGTAAGGGCCACCTTTCATAAGTTTCTTTTTATCTTCTTGCATAAAGTTTTCAATATTCTTGTTCTAATGTCTGTGCTGTTTTTATCTTTTGCAGTTCTTCCTCAACCCCCAAACAATTTTCGCCAGTCCTTCTATCCCAGCAAGGATTTGAAAAAACTTCTGAACTTGTCAATTCACAAACGAAAGGCGCCTCTGCTCCTCAACTTTATTCCAACATACAGGTCCGCTTTGCCCGACGTCCCTAGGAGGAAGTTTCTTCACCATCTGCCACAACGCCACAGACCGCATCCACATCTCAGACAGACCAGGGGTCAACCTCTGATCCAACCGAGCAACCGTCAACTTCAGCTCCATACTTGGTTCCAATATCATAACGCCGCCGTCGACGCCGAACAGTTTCTACTGCCGAGATGGGTCGCCCAAAACCAGTTGCAAAAGATCTTCTGGCCAGCATTCCATCATCTGTTGATGATCACCTAGCACAAACCCTTCCTCCACCGAAGCCGAAAAGAGTAAAAAAAGCTCAGCCAAAGGCTAAAGTTACTCAAGTTGAGTCTGAGGATGCCCTGCCAATCTCCAAGTTGGCTGAGAGTGACAAATCTCAGCCTTCTGCTGGGAAGAGGCGTTCTGAGTCTCAACCACCAGAATCCCAAAAACCAAAAGAGCCGAGGTCTTCTTCTGCAACAACCTCGGGATCAAAAAAACCTGATGCCCCCTGGGCCCCCGCAATTACTCTGGAAGACAAGCCTATTATGGCAAGTGACAGTGCCAAGGATATTAATGTCGGCGTTGCGCTCAGCACTGCTCTGCTATTACCAGGCGATCTGGAGCGAAACGCCCAGTACAGTGAGTATGAGAATTATGCTCTAATGCTTCAGCACTCCGTTCAGGTAGATGTCTTCTATTTGGTAATTTTCTTCTTTGTTTTTCTTTATTTCGTACTTTGAATATTCTCTAATACCTCTGTTTTCTTTCAGGCCATCCAACATGTCCACTCTTTCTCAATGCAGTCTTTTGAGAATCGGGAGAGGCTTGTCAAGATGAAGAGGGAGTTCTCTTCCCTCCAAAAGACCAACAAAGGTCTTTAATCAAAGATGAAAAAATTGGAGGACCAAGCCGAGGCTGTAATCAAAGCTCAGACCAATGCCGAAGAGAAGGCTGAGGTTGCTGAGGCTATCAGGAAAATGGCTGAGTCTCAGAAGAGAGAAGCCGAGAAAAAAATGGTCCAAGCCGAAAAGGAGCTTCAGGAGGCACTGGCCACAAAAGAAGCCGAAATAAAAGATGCCGATGAGAAGGCGTATGCCCAAGGTATGGCCGACGTCACAGATGCCTACGAACAACAGGTGAACGAGGCATGCAACAAGGGTTTCACCCTTGGTTAGATGTCCCTTTTAAAGAAACTCAATGTCCCAGAGGACTCACCATTGAGGAAAGCTGATGCCATTCCTTTTCCATTCCCTTCAGCTCAACCTCCAAGTCAAGACGTCGGCGAATCTGAGTCTGAGGATGGTGATGAGGAAGAGGATGAGGCTTTGGTAAGAAAATCCAAAGATACTAATGGGGCCAAGCCTCCTCTTCAGAATGAGCAAGTCCTAGACTTGACTCAGGATGAAGAAGGCGATGAAGTTAACAAAGACGCTGCTTATGAGAAGGAATCAGTCAATGCCACCCTTGCTGATAAGAACCTTGATGACACTCTTGTAGAAATTGACGCCGAGGTCGCGGCGGATAAGGCTGCTGAGATGTCTTCTCAACAATCATCTGATCTTCAAATTCAACCAACTGGTGGAGAGGAGTCTTAGCTTCATGTTTTTCTTTTGCTTACTTGTATTTTGTTTCTTCTTTATCTTTTGGAATAATGTAAGCTTTTTGTATGGCCGATGTGCCTTTTTCTCGGTGAATGCTAATACAACTTTTCTTTTCTAAGTGCTTGCACTCTTGTCTTCTCTTCATTGCTTCTACATGATTCTATACTTCGAATATTCTGCATGTTTTTCACATACTTTTCCTTCTTTGTACAATCTTCTCGGGGTGACACACCTCGGATAGAAAAACTTCTTGGTTTTAATCATAACTTGTAAACTTTTAACAAGTGTTGAACTTCATACTGGTTTAACTCAACTTGTAAATTGTCCACAAATTTCAACAAGTGTTAAACAATGACTTCGGTTTAACTTAACTTGTAAATTGTCCACAAATTTCAACAAGTGTTAAACAATGATTTCGGTTTAACTTAACTTGTAAATTGTCCACAAATTTCAACAAGAGTTAAACAATGATTTCGGTTTAACTTAACTTGTAAATTGTTCACAAATTTCAACAAGTATTAAGCAATAATTTCGGTTTAACTTAACTTGTAAATTGTCAACAAATTTCAACAAGTGTTAAACAATGATTTCGGCTTAACTTTAAATTGTAAATTGTCCACAAATTTCAACAAGTGTTAAGCATATTCTTCTTCTCTCTGCCCCCTAATGTGAACCTGAGTTCCACTTGGGTTCTCATTATGCATGTATTCCAGAGACAATGTCAAGTATTCTTGAAAAGAGAACAGAATCTTTATTTATTTACTTCGACCAATGGCGAAGGAATAAAGAAATTTTAATGATAGAAAAATTTTAAATTACAAGTATTCCAAGGTCTTGGCAATTCTTTGCCCTCATTATCTTCAAGTCGATATGCCCCATTACCTAGTACCGAGATGATTCTGTAGGGTCCTTCCCAGTTTGGGCCAAGCTTTCCCTCTTTGAGATCCTTCTTATTGCTGACGACTTTTCTCAGGACTAGGTCGTCGACTTGAAACTCTCTTGGATTGACTTTCTTGTTATAAGCTTTTGCAAGTTGCTGCTGGTATGTTGCAAGTTGGATTGCAGCTTTCTGTCTTCTTTCTTCTAAAAGATCCAGATCTCGGGCTAAGAGTACATCATTAGTCCCGTTTTCAACTCCCTGGGTTCTGATTCCTGGGATGCCGATCTCCAGCGGAATGACTGCTTCTGTGCCATAAGCCATGGCGAAGGGGGATTCTCCTGTTGATCTTCTCAGCGTAGTCCGATATGCCCAGAGTACATCGGGCAATTCGTCTACCCACTTGCCTTTTGTTGCCTGCAGCCTCTTCTTTATTCCATCTAAAATTACTTTGTTGGATGCTTCTGCTTGTCCATTGCTTTATGGAAAGCTTGGGGTTAAAAAGTAGTTCTTGATCTTGAACTTTGCACAGAAGTTCTTGATTAGCTTGCTGTCAAATTGAGTTCCATTGTCTGCAACAATAGCTCTCGGAATTCCAAATATGGTGATGATGTTTCTCCATATGAAGTTCTTGACATCCACATCTCGGATCTTGGCAAGAAGTTCTGCTTCTATCCATTTTGTGAAGTAATCTGTTGCTACCAGCAAGTACTTTCTTTGCCCAGTTGCTTGGGGTAATTGACCAACGAGATCCATGCCTCATTGGGCAAATGACCAAGGACTGGATACAGGGTTCAGGTCAGCAGCTGGCTGGTGTATCAAGGGTGCAAACCTTTGGCATTGTTCACACTTCTTCACGTAGGCTTCTGCATCTTTTTGCATGTAAGGCCACCAATATCCCTGCGTAATGGCCCTGTGAGCTAGTGATCTGCCCCCAGCGTGGCTTCCCCCAGCGTGGCTTCCACAAATTCCTTCGTGGATTTCATATAGAAAATCTTCAACCTGCAAAGGGTGTATGCAACTTAAAAGGGGTCCAGTGAAGGACCTTCTGTAAAGATGTCATTCTGCTGTTAGACTGAATCTTGCCGACTTCAATATGATCTTGTGTGCCTCCTTGCGGTCATCTGGTAGCTTTCCTTCTTTTAGGAACGCAACAATTGCGTCCATCCAGCTTGGTCCCATGTCTATGCACATTGCTTCATGCTCTGTGGTTACTGGTTCAATGCTTGGGCCCGACAGGTAGTCAATCATTATTGTCCTTGCTTTTCTAGGTTGTACTGCACTAGCTAGGTTAGCCAACGCATCGACGTGGCTGTTGTCATCTCGGCTTACCTGAAGTAGTCGACAGTTCTGAAATAACGCTGACAGTCTGATGACTTCCTTTGCGTAGGCCGATATTCATTTATCTCGGGCTACAAACTCACCTGTTGTTTAGTTAACTATTAGTTGTGAATCACAAAAAACTATTACCTCATTTGCTTGCACTGTTGCTGCCAACTTCAGTCCTGCAATGAGTGCTTCATACTCTGCTTCATTGTTTGAGGCCTTGAATCCCAAACGAATTGACTGTTCTAGTACCTGCCCATCTGGGGATATCAATACTACTCCTGTCCCTGCTCCTTGTCGGTTTGAACTCCCATCGACAAACAGTCGAAAGGAGTCGCCGATGTAAATGCTACAGGGTCTGAGTTTGTCCTCTTTCCTTTGTTCTTTTGCCTTTGGTTGTGCTTCTCCTTGCAGGTCTCCTTGTTGCAGTAAGGACTTCAAGGGATGTTCTGTTAGTACCACAATTTTATGGGCCTGGAAGTAATGGTTCAACTTCTTTGAAGCCATTACTAAAGCTAGTGCCAATTTCTCTAAGGGTAGATACCTCGTTTCTGCATCGGGTAGGGTTTTGCTTATATAATAAACAGCCCTTTGCTCCCATTTTTCTTCTCGGATTAGTACTGCACTTATCGCATATTCTGAAACGGCTAAGTACAGAAACAGCCCCTCCTCAGGTTCTGGATTTGAAAGAACTGGAGCTGTGGTCAAGTACCTCTTCAGGTCGGCCAAAGCTGCTTCGCATTCTTCTGTCCACAGGAAGTCTGTGGCTTTCTTCACCAAGTTGAAGAAGGGTCTGCATTTATCTGAGCTTCTGCTGATGAATCTATTTAGGGCTGCGGCCCTTCCAGTTAGTATCTGCACTTGTTTTGCCAACGTCGGGCTCTTCAACTCTAGGATGGCCTTGATTTGATCTGGGCTGGCGTCGATGCCCCTTCTAGTCACCAGATATCCTAAAAACTTACCAGATCCAACTCCAAATACACACTTCGATGCATTGAGTCGGAGCCGATATGTTTTAAGGATTTCAAAGACTGTTTTTAGATCGGCAAGATGACCCTCAGGCTCCTTGGTCTTAACGACCATGTCGTCGATATAGACTTCTACTGTTCGGCCAATCAGGTGTTTGAATATTTTGGTTACCAGCCTTTGGTAAGTTGCTCCTGCGTTTTTCAACCAGAAAGGCATTACTCTGTAACAGTACAGGCCTTTTGGGGTGATGAACGCTGTATTTTCTTCGTCTGGGGGGTACATGGCTATCTGGTGGTACCCCCTGTAGGCATCTAGGAAGCTCATTCTTCCATGCCCTGAAATGGCATCTACTAGCTGGTCAATCTCTGGTAGAGGAAAGCTGTCTTTGGGACAGGCTTTGCTGAGGCTGGTGAAGTCTACGCAGACCCTCCATTTACTGTTCTTCTTCTTTACCACCACGGTATTGGATAGCCATGTGGGGTAGTGTACTTCTCTAATGGCCCTGGCCTCTAGGAGCTTGTCTACTTCTTCCTCTACTGTTTCGACGTGCATCAACGTCGGTCTTCTGACTCGTTGAATTACAGGTTTGGCCGACCTGTCAACATTCAGTTTGTGGCAAGTGACCTCGGGGTCAATGCCAGGCATTTCGTAAGGTGTCCAAGCGAACACCTCAATATTTGCCCTCAAAAAAGTTTCCAACTCTTTTTCCTCTTCTTCGGCTAAGCCCGAGCCGAGAAGAAAGAAGCGTTCTTCATCTCCATCCTGGACGAGGATTTTTTTCAGTGCCTCTTCGCTCTTCTCGGCTGGCTCTTTGCCGACGTCTTCTAAGACTTCCACGTCCTCATCTTCAATTTTTGCCTTCTCTGGTTCTCGTACGTTGCAGGTAGATTTCATTGCTGCCATGGAGCAATTCTTCGCCTACAGCTGATCGCCTCTGACTTTCTCTATCTCATGCTCTGCTGGGAATCGCAATAGTTGATGCAATGTTGAGGGAACTGCCCCCGTTGCATGCAACCATGGTCTTCCCAAGATGATGTTGTAAAGGGAGGGTGTGTCGATGATGGTGAATTCTGTCTTGATCTTCCTGGTGCCAGCCTGCACCTCCAAGATTACTGCTCCCAGAGGCCATGTTGGCGTTCCATTGAACCCAACCATTGGGCCATTGGATTGTTCCATATCATCTGGGTAAAGGCTGAGCTCCTTATAACATCAGACGTACATGATGTCGCAAGAGCTGCCTTGATCAATCAGGATGTGTTTCACTTGGCACTCCCCAACCTGGAGGGATACTACCAAGGCATCATTATGCGGATGCTGGACCATCTCTAAGTCGGCTTCAGTAAAGGTTATCATTGGTCCTTGGCGTTCTTGTGCCCGATGTCTTTTGTCCTCGACTTGGTAGACATGTTGTAGGTGTTTTACCTTCTGGGTTTCTCTTCGGATTTCGTTTTCGTTGACCTTTGAGTAAATGACGTTGATTATCCGAGGTCCTCCTGCCTGTGGCTGCTGTGCTGGGGGAGGTGGGGCTGCTGGTGCCTGCGGCAATCTTGCCCGTTCTTTCCTTGTCCTAGTCTCATTGACGAGGTCTCTTAGATGTCCTTGTCTCACCTGGTCTTCCAAATATGTTTTCAAGGCTCTACAACCCTGAGTTGTATGCCCATCTTCATCGTGGTAGGTACAATGCCTGCCAATGTTTTTTCCCATGAACTCTCCTGGAGTCCTCTCTAGCGTTCTGAAATAGGGCTGGTTTCGAATTTGATCCAGGACTTTGGGAATTGGAATACGGAACACAGTTGTTACTGTTTGTGTGGCCCTCAGTTCTGCCTCTTGCCTGCTCGTTCCATTGTTACCTCGGCCTCGCTTCGGTGAGCCGTTTCCTTTCTCTTGTTTTATCTCCCTGGTTCCCGACGTGTCTTCTTCGGTTCTGGCGTACTTCTCGATTCTCGTCATGAGCTCTTCCATACTTTTTGGCAATATCTTTGCCAAAGACTTTTGTAGTGGACAGTTGTCTTTCAAGCCGTTCTTAAATGATACGACTGCCACCTCTTGATTATATTCGGGTATTCGATTGAATACCTCATAGTATCTTTTTGCATAGGCCCTAAGGCCTTCATCCTTGTTGATCTTCAGAGCCATCAATGTGTCCACCCTTAATGGCTGCAGCTTGTTTGTCACAAACCTGGCCACAAACATCTCGGCCAAGCCTTCCCAAGTCTTCACGCTTCCCTTTGGTAGTTTGTGGAACCAATCTGATGCAATCTCCCCGAAGGATGAGGGGAACACTTTGCAGAGCAACGACTCGTTCCCACTATACAATGCCATTGAGTTCAAGTATAGTCCAACGTGGAAGTTGGGGTCTGACTTTCCATCGTATATTTGAAACCTCGACATACTGAATCGCTTTGGTGCCTCAAATCTGTCTAATTCCACTGAGAATGGTGTCCTCGGCTTATCTGGGGAGGTTACCTCGGCATAGGCATTCTGTTGCTTCCTTTTGAGGTAATCTCTTAAGTCTTCTTTGCTCCACCCAGGAGCTCGGCTATCTTTCGACTTCAGTCTTTTCGGTATACTTCTCTCGGCCTCGTGGTGAGCCCTTTTCAATCCTTCTCCATGAGTTGTGTCGAGGCACAGTGCCTGTCCCTGAACATGCCGATGTCCTTTGGGGTCTGCGTCCTCTGTGCGATGCGTCCTCTGTGATCCTTCTCTTCTTGATTCTTTTCGTCCGTCCTCCCTAGAAGGTCGGTGAGAGTATCTTTCATCTCCGTTGTGCTGAGGGGCTACAAGAATTGTTTTCTGTCCTCCCTTCTGGGTATTGGTCGCTGGAATCGACGTGTCGTGTAGCGGGTATGGTGGCTGCATGACGTTATTTTGCATCATGAAATTGACGACCGACTGCAGGTCTGCCAATTTGTTTGCCATATTTTTTACCTCGTCGTCCCTCCGTAGGCACCTATCCTTCCAAACCTGGAGGTCGTCTTCGTTGTAGTACCTGTTTTGGTCAGGTTTCTTTGGTGCGTCGCTAGTTTGGCCGATGTCTTTCGCTCCGTGATTTTGTTCATGAGTTTCTGCGTTCGACCTTTCTCCTTCACCATCAAGGTCAATAGGTCTCCCACTCCCAGTAGGAGTGTCGTCCCCAATCTTTTCCTTCTGTCCGTTACTGGCCATCTATTCTACTTTCGTTCCCACAGACGGTGCCAAATTGTGTGGGTGATTTTCTAGTCACACTGCCTGACTCAGTATTCAGCTGGAGAACACTGGCAGAATAGATGACACCTGGCTAACCTGTAACAGAAAGAGAAGATTCCGGCGGTGGTTTTGACCACCCGGGGGCACTCCGACGATCAAGTCAGTATATCTCTCAAAGATAATCAATAATGCTAAACTTAATGCTCAAACCATAAAATTGCGTACCTTAGACCCACGGGGGTGCCTCTCTTTTATAGTTATCTCAATCTTAATCCCAATAGAAGCCTGACTTCTATGGATTCCTGTTTAGTATTTAGTTTGGACTCCTTCAGAGATAAAGATAAACTTCCTAAGAACTTTATCCTTATCTTGGCTAAGTCTCCTCTTTATTCTAGGACCCTTGTCCCTTATTTTTTATCCGCTTATCTCGGATTCCGATATCTTCGGAGATAATCTCGGCTTACCCAAGATCACCTCGGCGTCATGACCCTGACACGTGGTACCTCGGCTGACACGTTGGCGTCACCTTGCCACGTGTCGGTACTCAAAAATATATCCCCACACTACATATTCCCTTTCAACATAGAGAAAACAAAGCAAGAAAAGAGAAGAGTGGGAACGAAAGGTAAGAGAAGAGGCTAATTTTATTTTTACACATCAATTCTCTTGAATATATATATTTAATGAACAACTTCTTAGTATACATATTAAAAAATTAAAAAAAAAAATCAGTATATATCTCTTTATTTCAATAATATATTTATTTATTAATTTTAAAATTCTAATTTTTCTTTCATCCACCGACCCCATCTTTTATCACCATTGCTGCCACTCTCAAAACCCTCAATTGCCATCACCACCGCTACTCCCAGTTTATTTTCATCCATCAAACACTTTTATAGTCAACATCGAAAGTGAATGATTCACAATTGGAAGTTTGTAGGAGTGTATAGTTCATGGTGCAAGGAGGTCGCAAATGGAGGAGAAAAGAGGCGATGAGAGAAATGGTGGAGGAGAGAGGTGGCACTATAATGAGGGATGATTGTGATGTTTTAGAATTAGGGTGATGAGGGATGATTGTGATGTTTTAGAATTGAAAAATGCCTTATACCCCCGCTGGGGGTCGACCCCCAGTGAGGTGGAAGCCCGTGATTGGGCGAAAAAAAACTGTTTTTTTTTTTTTTTTTTTTTTTTGGGGCTGTCAGCCAGTGGGGGCGCGCCACCTCACTGGGGGTGCGACCCCCACTGGGGGTATTTAGCACGGTTGTTTAGAATTAGGGTTTGAGTGGCAGAAGATAAGGTTGTCATGGTATTTTTATTTTATGACAAAATTGTATTAAAGAAAAATTATATTAAGGGTGTGAACTGGAAGCAATTAATGCTTGGAAATAGAATTACCTATAAAAGGGTGGTAGATGTGGAAAACTAATGATTCCTTTGAGAATTAATTTTTTTAATAATTCTTTACGAAAATATATATAAAAAAAAAGAGAGTAAAGAATGAATTGATTTTTTATATTGATTGTTAATTTAGTACATTTCTCTCAACCTTCTAAAAAAAATTAGTACATTTCTAAACATAGTCTAAAAATAAAATAAAATAAAAAGTGATATTTTAGTTAATTAAATTGTGAATTTCACCCGTTTTTTTTTCCCCCACTTTATTGAATTAAATTTAGGAACATTTACACACAAGTCTTAATTTATTAATTTATATTCCATTAAGTTCTAACTAAGGTTTTTGAACCTTCAAATCCCATTAAAATTTTTAATAATCAGGATTGCCCTTCAAATAATGATTGTTCATCATTTATGATTATTTATAAAGGAATATGATGATTTGACATTTATTTTGATTTTTAAAATTTTAAAATATCAACTTTCAAATTGAAAAAACGAAAAAAAAATTATGTTCAAAAAAAAAAAAAAACCTAATATTTTTTGAAAAAATTGAATTATTTTTTTGTACAAAACTGAAAAGTTTGTATCTATAAAAGAGTATGATGATAAAACATTGATGTGTAAAATTAAAAATAAAAAAAAAAACTTTAAAAATGAAAAAAAACTGATAATGTTCTCAGTTTTAAAACTAGAAAAAACTGTTAATATATTCTTGATTTTGTTGGATAGTTGAATCAAACTAATAAGTAGAAGGATAAAAACGTTTAATCTTATTCTCTGTTTTTTTTGTTTTATCAGTTGGTGAAACAATTATCTGAAACATTACTATATAAACTGGATAATGTTCTTAATTTTAAAAATTAAAAAAAATTGATAATATTATTAATTTTACTAAAAAAGACTTATTGGTCCAAATTTTTTTAAATATGATCTAAGCTATCATAATATTTGTAAATAAGATTTTTAGGTAATTAACTCTTTAATTTAATATTGATTCTCCCACTTCTTTGTGATACTTTTACTTAAATCTTTTTCAATTTTTTCAATTTTTATTAATCTTTTCATTTTTCCAAACTTTATCGATCAAGTGAAGAAAAAATTGGGAAATGTTACATATTATCAATTTTGTATCATTATTTTATATCACATCTTCCTTGGATGCAGTTATGGTTTCATTTATTGTGATAATTATGAAAGAAGTAATAAAATTAAGGAAAATCCTACAGGTCTTAAATTTTTTATTAAATAAATGATAAAATGTCTCATATGGGTGTGTGGTCTACAAAATTACGGACCCCACACCAATGTGAGACATTTGGTTATTTTTTTAGTAAAAAATTTGATATCCTTAGCATTACCTTAAAGATAAATATATACTTTAATAAGAAAAAGATAATGACATTATTTTTTCATTCATATGACTAGCAAATTATTAATGAAAAAAGTAAGTGTCAGGTGAATTAAAACTTTAAGAGAGATCAATAATTATGTCAAATATGTGGACCTAATTATATTTTTTGCAAACTTCAAGAGATGAGTATAATTTACCTTACTTTTTTCATTAATAATTTGTTAATCATATAAATAAAAAAATAATGTTATTATCTCTATCTTATTAAAATGTATATTGATCTTTATTTATTTTAATATCTACCCACACTTGGTATTTGGTTAGTTTTGGTCAGTTTAATACCCACACTTGGTGTTTTCTTGATCTTTTGTTTACGGTTGTTTTATATCGGAACTTATGTACTCTTTCCTTTATTAATATAATCTGTTTTGACCGTTTTTAAAATAAAAAAAATGTTAAAAATGTAGTTATTTTTATCATAATTTCAAGGTAAGATGAGTGTAATTTATCTTAAAATTAAATGAGAAAATTAGTAATAAATCTAATTTAGAGGGTGTATAAGGCATTAGGTCTAGTATATTTTTTATTATTGGTGAGAGGTTCACCATTTGTGAAATAGTTTGGTGAAAGGTCATTTTACTTGTTTTGAAAGACAATTTATTTTTAATTTTATCCCTTAATTTATCTATTGACTTTTTTTATCTGTTGACTTTTTTGACTATCTGTTTAAATTATTTTCTATCTGTTCAATTTTTTTATGTGTAAATTTTTTATCTATCCAAATTTTATTTGCTAAAATTTTTTATTTATCCAAATTTTTTATCTGTCCAACAATCGGTCCAGCTGCTGGTGCCTGGGTATGCATCATTGTGTATTTTCTTCTCTATTTTTAAGGCTTTTAAGTTCCAAAACAAAGTTTACGGTCTTGGGCCTCTAATTTTTTTTAATATTTTTTATAACACTTTAATTTAGTAATTTTATAAGTCCATTTTGAAATACCTTTTTTCACTGGCAGTGTCCGAGGTCGTTAGTGGTGGTGAGGAAGAGAGGAGATAGTGAAAATTTATTTTGGAAATATATGAAAATATCATTTTTCAAAAAATTTTGAAATTTTAGAATCAATTTTACTTTTTTGAAAACAAAAACAACATATAAAACAAGTTTCTATTTGTAACTTTTATTCACCATCACTCCAACGTGGAACTTGGTCGAGTGTTACCAAAGAATCCCCATTATTGGTTGATAATCCACCCCGAGTAGTGGTGGCAGCCACAAGCCGATACATCTTTCTTAGCCAACTCCTCCCAATCAAAGCTTCACACTCACTTTCCTTAACAATCCCACAATCACATGTATTCCTTCAAACCTTCACACTTACAGTCCATGTTTCAGAAACTGTAACGGTTTGGATCGAGATCAAGTTTTTTGTCAACAATTTGACTTAGTCTGAAAATTTTCTAAGTGTAAAAATTGAAATTTTCAAAACTTATGATTTTGAAAATAATATTTGGCGGTAATTGTTCCTTATACATCAAATAGTCTAATTATTTTATGAAATTTTTCTACAATGTATTAATCACTTTACTTCAACGTCAAACTTAGAAATTTTAGTTGGAAAATTATTTTTGTACTAAAACTAGGGGAGCCACTTTTTGATTTAATTGGAATTTTTTTTTTGGGTTTTTTTTTTTTTTTTGTTTTTGTTTTTGTTTTTGTTTTTTTCTTTGAATCCAAATGGGGGATATTTCTTTATTTACATTGTAAAGTTAAGTAAATGAAATATAAATATACGAGACTAAATAAAAGTATTTACTTAAATGGTTACATATGGAAATAAGGTTGCTGTGTTGGGAGTGCCTTAAGAACTATGATGTGTGACTTGTTGTGTCTAGGGTGACTATAACGATTCTGGTTTAGAACCGACCCGTTTATTGTTTTGGATCTGGGATTCTTTGTCATATTTGGTTGTTCATATCCTTTTCCATCTTATTCCTCGTTCAATTGAGTTGTTTGAGTATTGTGGTTGCGTTTGAAATAGGTTGGGAGTTCGTTGTTCAAAGAAGTCTTTGCTAGATTTTGGTCAGTTCACTCGAGTAGTCATTCTTGCGTTCGAGTGGTTTTTAAGAACTTCCAATATATATGCAGGTCTGCAAAAATACTGGGAGAGTGTTTCTTGCGTTCGAGTGGTCTTTGAAAACTCTCAGTATTTTTGCAAATCTGCAAAACTACTAAGAGGGTGGTGTTTTTAGCTCGAGTGATCTTTCTTCAACTCGAATGATCTTGGCTCAAGCGGTCCTTTTTGCGATCGAGCGGTGTTTTAAAACTCTTAGTACTTTTGTAGGCTTGCAAAAGTAGTGGAAGGTGGTAGTCTTCGCTCGAGCAGTCACTTTGTTCGCTCGAGTGGTCTCACTTATTGTGTCAGGTCGCTCGAACGACCATTCATGCGCTCGAGCGATCTACGCGTTTATCAGTTTGTAAAACTCATTTTTTGAGTCACTTTTTCATATCTCTCTCTCTCTCTAAACATTCTAAACTCTCAGATTTTCTTCCTCTCTCTCTAGAAACCATCTTTAAACCTCAAATACACCTTGTTCTGTTGATTTCTACACCCTAGTCCCTTTGATAAAAGGTAGAGCTCACCTAGAGCTTTGTTTTGATCGGAACAAAGTTGGTTTTCGGCTTCGTCGAGGTTCCTTCACTCTTTCTCTTGCCTTCTAGCTTCAAGGTAGTGATTCTCTACACTTTAGTATGATTTTTAACTCAGTTATTTGCTTTTGTAAACAAGATTGTGATTTGGGGATTTTTGGATAAAACTTAGGGTTTTGATTTTGAAATAAAAAAAGGGGTTTTCAAAATAGTTTATTGGAAATGATTTTGAGAATGTATTTATGGTTGAGTTGTGATAAAATAGTGGATTTTATCCGTAGTATTGATTTTTAAAGAAATGGGATTTTGCCCTAAAATGTGAATATTTAATTTTGTAAAAGAGGAAATGGAAATGATGTTGGAATTTATGAATTAGAATGATGATGATAATGGTGGTGGAGTTGAATATGCATTATTGCTCTTATCTTGGAATTTTGAAAAGTTTGTCTTTAATTGGAAATTATTTATCTGTTTAGAGATATCTATTTTGGGCTATCAGTGGAGGATAACTATGATTGTCGTAGAAGTTATATGAGAATTAGGAAAATTGAAACTAATTTCTCATCTATTTGCATTGCGTATTGTGCATACTTAACACATTCAAAATGTATATTGTTTTGAGAAAAAATGGATGAATACCTTGGTGAATTTGGGTAGGGGGTGTGCTTATGGTATTATGTTGACCTATGTGTCCTTGGTGAAAGTCCAAAAACCCGCGCGGATAGGTGCTGAGCTATAGCTGGCTTTTTCGTGCTCCTTGGAGGGGTTAGTCTCCTTGGATAAGATAGCCCTACAATTTAGACTCCCGTGGTTCAGAATCTGGTTTCACAAGTGTAATGTGAAACAAAAAAAAAACACAAATGAGAGTCCAAATATGACAAATCATTGGAAAACGATTTATAATCAGAAATGCCAAAAATGGACTGCATTGCCAGATTTCAAAGTCGCCACCTAATTATTTTTAGAAAATTTAGGTAACCTGTGACTCATGCCAAAGGCTACTTGTCTATCATAACCAAAGTGTCTCAGCTCGGGAACTTAGGTTTGAAAAGGAAAGCTCAAGAATTGAGCACCCCACTCACCCGATCAAAGATCGGCCTCTACTAATCATGATGTGATTTTTATATACATTATATGCTCTTGTTCTGATTATTAATGCTAACTTACTATGTGAGGCACACACGTATAGACTACTTCGCCCACTTTGGAATGTTTTGATGTTATGTTTGTTTGAAAAGAGTATTGATATTCACGTCAAAATTTATAAAATTTTGAAAAAAAACCTTATAAGAAATAAAAATTCATAAGAGTTCATCTCAAATCTCAAATTTTTATTGTCAAAATCTTATCATCACCCTTAAACCACTCCTAATGATGTGACATTAAGGTTATGGGTAATTTTTAAGAGTCATAAATTAGATATCTCAAGCATTTTGCTTAAACTTATACTAGCCTATCACCCGTGCGATGCACGAGATAATTATAAATATTTATATTTGTTTTAATTTTTTTTAATATATAAATTATGTTTTTTAAGATTTTTTATAAAAATAATTTAACAATTTTATCACTAACCATAGTGTACAAGAGAAATTAAAAAGGCTACTGCAGTAATTATGTACATGATGTATCTATAATTATTTGTATGAGAGGATTTTAAATGCTAATCAGGATTTTGACCAAATCAATAAATGCAGGCATGTGGATTGGAAAAAGTTAATAAATGCTGATCAGGAGATTTTGACTAAATCAATAAATGCTGAGATTTTTTTTTTATATTAAAAATTTAGAAAATTAAGATTGAGAGATTGGAGCTCCCACAAGGCTTATGCACGAGTTGTATCTATAATTATTTGTATGAGGGGATTTTAAATGCTAATTAGGGATTTTGACCAAATCAATAAATGCAGACATGTGGATTGGAAAAAGTTAATAAATGCTGATCAGAGGATTTTGACCAAATCCATAAATACTGAGTTTTTTTTGTTTGTTTGTTTTAAATCAAAAATTTAGAAAATTAAGATTGAGAGATTGGAGGTCCCACAAGGCTTGGGGTTTAGAAACCCCATTTTTCTTAATATATTTACAATTATCTATATATGTGAATTGCGATTTTTTTATGTCTTGTTTTTTTTTTTAAATGTCTTCTTTTTTTCCTTTTTTATTTTATATTAAAGTTTAATATTTTGATAATAATCATATGTGTTGGATTTTTCAAGGAATTAAATGTCTTCTTTTTTTATTATATTATATTAAAGTTTAATATTTTGATAATAATCATATGTGTTGGACTTTTTAAGAAATTTTTTTTTATGCTTGTTCTTAATGCATTAAAGTGTTATTATGAGAGATAATAATCATATGTGTTGGGACGTTTCAAGAAATTCGTATGTGTTGGATTTTAAAGAATTTTTTTTATGCTTGTTCTTAATGCATTAAAGTGTTATTATGAGGGTAAGACTTGGGCGTTAGGAGAAGTTAATAAATTAAAGTTTAATATTTTGATAATAATCATATGTGTTGGATTTTTCAAGAATTTTTTTTTATGTTTGTTCTAAATGTATTAAAGTGTTATTATGAGAGATAATAATCATATATGTTGGGACTTTTCAAGGAATTCATATGTGTTGGATTTTAAAGAATTTTTTTTATGCTTGTTCTTAATGCATTAAAGTGTTATTACGAGGGTAAGACTTAGGGGTTGGGAGAAGTTAATAAATGCTAAGGTTTTTTTTTTTTAAATCAAAAAATTATGAAATTTAGATTGAGAGATTGGAGCTCCCACAAGGCTTGGGGTTAAAAACCCCCTTTTGTTTAATATATAGTATAGATAGATAGATATATCTTTTTATTTTTATTTTTATTTTTGTGTGGTTTCTATACGAGTATTTTTTTTCCAATTTATTTAAGATGGAGTTGTGGGTATCTTTTTTTTTAAAATTTAATTTATCTGCGGTTTCCATTTGTTTTTAATTATTATTATTTAGGTAAGTTATGATGTGAGTTAGATATGTAATAGACATGTGAGTTTTATTGATTTAAAGTTTATTTAGATAAACTTTAAAAAAAAAATAGTTTTTTTGTTTTTTTTGTTATGTTATAATAGAATATATAAAATATAGGTAGATATCTACAACTTTAATAAAAAATATTATCTGATTTTTTGGGAAAGAAAAAAAGAATGTAAGTTTTAATATATTTTTTTTGAAAATTTGTGAGAGAGATTAGGAGGGAGAGATTATGAAATATTTTTGTTATTAAATAAATAAATCAGTCAATAGTTTTTTTTAATATATTTTGTAAATTAAAAGTCAATAATTTTGAAAAATTGATTAATTTTTCCCATTAAGTGATTTAAAATTTTGATAGATATACATAAAAAAAAAATACATAATTATATTATTGAATCATAATTCAAATTTAGATGTTATATCTTTTTGAGATTTATAACTAAATTCTTATCTTTTTTTATTTATTTTTGTGTGTAATCATAGTGTATGGGAGAAATTGAAAAGGGTGTTGCAATAATTATGAGAGAAGTCAAAAGGGATTGTGGGTTGGGAGATGTCAATAAATGCTGAGGTTGGGTTGGGAGAAGTCAATAAATGCTGAGTTTTTTTTTTAAATCAAAAAATTTGAAAATTAGGATTAGGAGATTAGAGCTCCCACAGGTCTTGGGGTTAAAAATCTCCTTTTGCTTAATATATAGTATAGATTGTTGACATAACTTTTTTATTTTATTTTATAACTTCATGTCTAATATTATTTAAAATTTTAGAAAGAATTTGTTATATCAGTTATTAAAATTAAAATAAATAAAATTCTATTTAAAATCGCCTATCTGACAAACAATATCATCAAGTGAAAAAGGTACGTTAAGAAACTTGAATATAAGATTTAATTTTTAGTAATTTTGCATATAGGTAAGGAAAAAAAAGGGGGAGTAAATTATCAATAGATCTTAATAGTTGAACTTAATTCTCATAAAATTCTATTAAAAATAAATCTAATAAAATCATTGTTAAAAATAATTTTTGTGACGATTTTTTGCATATGTCGCTAAAAATTGACAATTATTAACTTTTTTTGTCACTTTTTTTTTATAAATTGTTGTTAAAACTTATAATTAGTGACTTTTCACTACAACATTTAAGAGTTTTAGAGACCAAATTTTTTGGTCTTTAAAAGTAAAAATTTTGTTGCAAAAGATATTTAGGGACTAATTTCTATCATTGTGAGAATAGTCGCTAAAAAGTTGTCACGATAAGTCAAAAATAAGGCTTTTAGCGACAAATTTTGACAATGCCACTAATAAATGAACTTTTAGGGATAAAATAATTTGGCCTCAAAATGATTTATTTTTTGAGACAAAAAATTTGGTTCCAAAATGATAAGAATTCATCACTAATATCCAATTTTTATTGTTAAAAATATAATGACGACACTTTTCGCAACAAAAATATTTGGTACCTAAAAAATAATTTTGTTCCTAAATTTTGGTCTCTAAAACCATAATTTTTTGTAGTGTTTTCTGTGATTAATTTTTTAAATGGTCGTCGAAAGTTAAAAATTAATGATTTTTTTGTGACTTTTTTAAAACTATGGCTAAAACTATTAATTAGTGACATTTTTTTGACAAAATTTTTAAATTGTCATTAAAAATTAATAATTAGTGACATTTTTTTAATAGTATTAGATGAAAAACGTCATTAATTATTATAAGTCCTATTAGATAATAAATTTACTTATTAACACTTACATATAAGTTCTTCAAAAATAAGTTTTGAAAATATAACCAATTTAAAAATTGTAGAAGGCTGATTAAAGTTGCTGATTTAAGTCTCAAATTATCCCGCACCAGTGTTGCACAGTAGTTGAATTCTAGTACATAAAATAATTGGAAAGCAAAAAGCAAAGAGGATAGATTTTAATTGGAAACGTTGCAAAACAAGGGAATGGACAAAGTACAATTAAAAATCTGTGAAATATTTCCCATAATTACAGCAGGGATGAAATGTTCGAAATATTAAAAAGAAAAATGGTTTGGAATTCTAATTATTAAAGTTCTAAAGTCAGCTTTAATGAGTTGACGGTAAGTTCCACCTAATGTGATGCGATATTTTGGTTTTAATTTATTTTATTTTTCTACTTATCATGTTATTAGTGTTCCATTAGAGTATCAAAATTAATATTATGGATCATTGCTATATTAAAAATTTATGAAATCTTTAGTTGAACATACAAAAATACTCTTTTTCTTTTTTGCCCTTTCATTCTCTTTCATCATATCTTTCTCTTCACTGCATCTCTAGTAGCCAGCCACTCACTTGCGGCCACTACATTATGGAAAATGCTAGAGGTCCCAAATTTTCTACCAAATAAATGACCAATTGTCTCACATGAGTGTGGGGCCCACAAAATTGCGGACCCCACACCCATGTGAGACATTTGGTCATTTGTTTGGTAGAAAATTTGGTGTCCCTAGCATTACTCCTACATTATATTTTTCCCAACGTCTCCAACCCTTTGCAATCCTCATAATAACCACCACAACCCTTCCCCACAAAATCCTAACATATTGCCCTCTTCAACCATTCAAACAACCCCGACCATCTCCTTTTACCCCCCTCCCCCTTATCTACAACCAGTACCATCGTCGACCACCACTGAAACCTTACCCACCGACTACTCCTTCCAAACCAACAACCTCATATAATGCACTCCACTCTACCATCACCAAAACCCTAATTTACCACCCAAATCAACTCAATAACTACCATGAGAGAGAGAAAGAGAGTTAAGACCAGTTTTTTCATATAATGCCTTGGTTTTGACATTACCTAGGACATCACTATTGACGAGAAGTGGTGGGGCTAGGTCGTAGGGAAAGGAGGCGAAGATGTCGGTGATGATGAAGGTCCTTTTTGGGTTTAGTGAAAAAGGTGGCCAACAGTGGTCAGTAATGGCAATGGATGTAGCAGTGGAGTGGGACCCAGTAGTCTGGTGCTTCAAAAGGAGAAAAAAAAGAGGAGAGATGGCTGAAAGAATGAGATAAGGAAAAGGGTAGCGAAGGTAAATTTTTCATCCCATTATAATTATTTATGTAGCTTCCATCTCATTGTATTGAGTGATTCTATTCACATCATTAGTTTATTTTTTTTTACATTTTTGAGTAATTCTATTTATATTATTAATTTATTTCTTTATATTTTTCATCTTATTACATCACTAAAAAAATATAATTCCTTTCACACTCATTATACTATTAAAACTAACCCTAAATTAAACTTTTCAAAACCCTTTCAGATTTGTCTCTTTACAGTAATAGTTTTTTTGTAATACAATGCTAAAAAATTTGAATTACTCCAGGGCTATCTTACCAGACAAACTAATTTTTGTCAATCATTTGTTGCCCTTCAATTGGATGATTTTACTTTACTTTAACAAGAAATTAATTGGAGTCCATTTGTGAAGTGCTTGTTTGGTGATACATTGTAATACAAATTAGTGTCATGTTGCCAAACTAAAATAAATTTGTCCAGCCACTTTTCGTTTTATGTGCGTTGTAGATTGTTTTCATTGTAGTTGTATTAAAGATATCCCTTTGTTTCAATGTAATCAATATCTCTTTTGGTCGTACCAGCAAATGAATGCCCTTCAAGCTATTCAACAGCCAAATGATTGTATTTGCATTGCTACAATGAAAAGAAGCATAATCCTTCTAAGCAAAAAATAAAAAATATAAAACAAAATGAAACTGGAAATGTACAGTAATGAATAATCGAATAAATTAAAAACTTTCAGCCTTGGATTATCGAAAATGTATCTTTTATTCAGTAGTGGATTGCCGGACATATATTTTTTGTTCAGCATTATGATTTCGGACTATTTTATTTTGTTCAATTTTGACACACCGAATAAAAGTCGAAAAACTCTCAAAAAATGAAATGAAAACCTATGAAACAAAAAACTTACCATTTCACTTTTTTGATGGTTCTTCACTACCGTTTCTTCATCCATTGTTTTCTTCTATGATCAAAACACTATGATTCTCACTTTTTGAAAAGAGATATGTAACAAAGAATAAAAACTGAGAAAGGATGAAGAACAATAAGGATTGAAGAGTAATGGATGTAAAGAGATAATAAAATATATTTAATTTTAGTCTTTTGTCCTTAAAAGTAATTTTACAAATGGGTAAAATTAAAAATAAAAAATAAAACATCTCATATGGAGGGTGTAAGGAAATTTTACTTAAACTACTAGTTTACCTCTTTACAAACTCCATTTGAGTTTTTTTTTTTTTTTTTTCAATTTTACCCATGTATGAAATTACCTTTAAGGACAAAAGACTAAAATTAAATATATTTTATTATCCCCTTATACCCATTTCTCTTCAATCCTTACTGCTCTTATTCCCTTCTCAATTTTTCTTCTCTGTTAAAAGACAAGCATGCCCTTCACAAGGGGGTAAATTGAATTTTGTCCTAAGTTTTTTTTTATATTTTATTTTATGAATATGATTTATTGTTATTTTTAATTTATATTGAGTTTTATTAATAACTTTGATGTATAAATGTATTATCTTTAGATTTTTAGTAGTTGACAAGCATTAATTAAATGGGTTTTTGACGTTGGGAAGAAGACTGGATTTGCCATTGTCATAAAGACATCAGATGTGGGAGATAATGATAGAAAACTAAGACTTACACTTGTTTGTGAGAGAAGTCGTTACTATAGAGACAACAGGAAGATCAAGGGAGAATGAAATTGAGGTTGACATGTTCTAAAAAGTGTAGATGTTATTAAGGGGAAAATTACCTACAAATGATGAGCGGATGTTGTATGTCTTATACGAAGTGTATAAACATCCGACTATTGAACATCTTGAAGGGCATCATTTGCCAGTAGATTATTTGAAGAGGAAACATGATTGTTAGTTGACAAGTCAAAGAGTATGGTGCGACTAAAAGAGATATTGATTACGTTAAAACGAAAGGATGCCTTTAATATGATAACAATGGGAGAAAAAAAAATCTGTAATGTACGTCATCGACATCGAGTAGTATAGAGGGTTGGAAGATCACAGATGCAACAACTATTGAGGCAACTGTCACTCCATAATTATGTTGAGTGGCATTAATGTGATGATAGACTGACTTATTCTAGGCACACCCAGTTAGTTTTGAGTTGTTACGTGCATTTCTACATGTGTTGTTTATGGATTTCACATACAAGACCAATAGGTATTGACTCCCACTCTTAGAGATTGTTGGAGTAACATCAACGGACTTAACATTTTCAGTGACTTTTGCTTATCTTGGTTATAAGTGTGAGGACAACTATACATAGGCTATTAAGCGTATTGCGTAATGTTAGGTTTTTATAATTAGCAATCCCATTTGACAAAACTTCTTTCAGTTGTAATTTTATTCACTCTTTTGTTTCAGTGAAGATGTGAGTGTTTAGATGTGAATCTAACCCGAATTGTGCCTATGTAGAGGATTTGTGATCTTAAGTCTTTCATGGTTGCCACTTCATTGCCTATGTACGACGATCGAGCTGATCGGTCAGCTCGTGGGTGTCCAGAGAACAGTGCCCCATGGCAAGTGTGGGGCAGTGCCCCTGAAGCCAAAGTTGTTTGACCGCTCAAGTGGTCATTTGTGCGCTCGAGCAGTGAATGGCATTATCTAGTATTTTTGCAGAGCAGACTAAACTTCTGAGATAATTTCTTTTGCGCTCGAGCAGTGGGGTCTTGGGTTGAGCGATGGGCACATATTTTATTGAGTTTGCTCGAGCGATGAAGTGGTTGCTCGAGCGGTATTCGTGATTCAATTTACTATAAAGTGCGCAATTTGCCGATTTTAGGGTTTAAGCCGTCCATAATCTTAGAGAGAGAAAAAAAAAAGTGCTTTCTATTGGAAGGTGTTTCATATGTATTTCCTTGGTGTATAGAAGGTGATTGATTGGTCAACGAACTACAAATTGTCAAACATCAAGGGTTGTTCTTATTTTTTTTGTTCACAAAAGAGAGAGGTGTTTTTCGGTAGATTCTGAAAAACTTGGGCCTGAAGTTTTGGTCGATTCCAGAGTGGCTCATCGTGGTGGATTCAACATCAGCATTGTCGATTCAACGTTGGGCAAGACAATTTCGAAGAGAAGAAGGTGGTGGAAGAGGCACATTGGGGTCGGTTCAATTTGGGCGTGGATTCACTAGGTAATTGAGGGTACACATGTGTAATTCTTTTTTGTCTTCTTGGTGGATTGTTTTATGGCTTTGGCCCGTGATTTTTTATCACAATTAGGGGTGTTCCAATTGTGATTTTTTTTTCACGTTAAATAATTGTGTTAATTTGTCTTTGATTGTTTGATTGGGATTGTTATTCACTATTTAAAATTGAAACATAATCATGAATCAATATGTTGGGGATTTAGATTTTTCAATTAGTATCAAAGTAGGTTGCTCAATTTTTTTTTAAAAACTTTAGGAGTGAGATCTTGTTTGATTTGTGATAATGGATTTAGTTTGTGAAGGAAATTCTATGGTAAGACCACCTCTACTTGACGGATCTAATTATCCATTTTAGAAAGCTCGGATAAGAGTGTTTTTGAAATCTATTAACGAAAAAGTTTGGCAATCCGTCATGTATGGGTGGACCGAACCAACAATTACCATTGATGGATGAGACACAACTGATTACCAAAATAGTAGCTAGAATAGTAAACCTATCAATTCTCTCTTTTGAGCCATCACACCCAAAGAGTTTAGTCATATCTGTAACTGTGAAGTTTCAAAAGAGGCTTGTGATATCTTACAAACTATTCATGAGGGCACTCCTTTAGTTAAACGTTCAAAACTTCAAAGGCTCACTTTGAGTTTCAAAAAACTTTTCATGAAAAATAGTGAGACCTTTGATGAATTTTATGCAAAGTTGGGTGACATTGTAAATTCTAGCTTCAATTTAGGTAAGAAAATACCAGAGTCCACAATTGTGGGAAAATTTTTGAGGCCCTTACCCGATCGGTTTCAATCAAAAGTTGCGGCTATTAAGAAAGCTTAAGATGTAGACAATTTAATAGTGCTCATAAAATTGGAAAGGATTCTGATGAGGATTGTGAGTTTGATTCAAAGATTACGGATGCTTTTGTAAAACAATTTAAGAAGCCTTTTAGAAAAATGAAACCTAATCTTGTGGAATCAACTCACGAATCCAAGGGAAAAGAGAAACTCAAAATTGATCCTAAAATGGAGAAGAAGAAAGGAAAAATATAAGTGATGCCTCAAAGAAGGAAAAATATAAGTGATGCCTCAAAGAGTCCAATGCTATGGATGCCAAGGTTTTGGTCACTTTGCTCAAGAATGCCCTAGTCATTTGAGGAAGAAGAAAGCTTTTGCTATCACTTGGGATGATGAATCAGAGTTTGATAAGAATCATAGTGACAATGAGGCTCAAGGCCCTCCACATCGTCTGGTACTGTCAAACCCCTTCACACCGTTGTTGTTCAATCATCTTCCATGAACGTCACTCTCTTTTCCCTTCTTTTTCCTCCAAAAGCAATCAGTGTAAAGAGACAAAACTAAAAGGGTTCTGAAAGGTTATTAGCTTGAGGTTAGTTTTAGTAGTATAAAGGGTGTAATGAGAATCACAATTTTTTTCCCCTTAATGGTGTAATGAGATGGAGGATGTAAAGAGATAAACTAGTAGTGTAAGTAGAATTTCCCTTACCTCTTTACATCATCCATTTGAGAATTTTTTTATTTTAATTTTATCCATGTGTGAAATTACCTTTAAGGACAAAAGACAAAAATTAAATAGATTTGATTTTCTCTTTAGACCTATTACACTTTAATCCCTACTTCGTTTTTTCATTTCTCATTTCTTCTTCTCTACTATACATTTACTTTCAAAATGTGAGAATCATGGTGTTTTGATCATAAAAGAAAGCAATAAATGAAGAAATGGTGGTGAAAGACAAGCAAAAAAGTGAAATAGTGAGTTTTTTTCTTTATTTTTTACTTTTTCGTTTTCTTTTTAGAGAGGGTTGTTCGACTTTTGTTCGGTATACCCAAACCAAAAAATCAAATAGCCCAAAACCACGCTACCAAACAGAAAATACATATCCAGCAACTCACTGTTGAACAAAAAATACTTGTTCAGTAACCTACTACCAAACAAAAAGTCCATGTTCGGTAACTTACTGCCAAATATTTCTAATTTTTTTTTTTTTGTACATTTTTTTTTTCTTTGAAGGATTATGTTTCTACTTATTGTAGTAAGTCTAGTAGTGCATTATTAATAGATTTCAATCATGCATTCATTATAGATGAGGTTGGTTAGATGTATCTGCTTATTGGTTATTCAGTATCTCCGGTAAGAAGCAATTAGATTTGCTTTTATCACCCGTGTGTTAATGGATGGAGAAAGCATATACTACTCATATTGATCAATTCTGTCACGACCCCATCCCGCCCCTACAGGATAGTGAGGTGATCGACTAGTAATCCCTGATTACCAAATGCCTAACTTGACAAAATCACAAAAGGACTAAGATACATATAGGACTCAAATGTGGAAATTTTTTATCATTAATCCATTAAGTCCATAGAGCAGTGCATAAGTAATATGAAATGAACATACAACCTTTTATTGCTTATCTTTTGAATAATTTACATTATGTACATAGACAAAAGAAAAGTATAAAATTTACATTCATAAGTACAAAACCTTACTACTTATCACATAAAACCAAAACTTGTCTCCCAAAAGTCAAAATCATCCATAGATAAAGTAAAAGAAAAAGACTCTTCAAACGAGTCCACGACCTCTATTGAGGGTCCTTCTCCTGATCACCTACATCTATATATATACAAAATTTACCAAATAGGTGTGCTAAACTCTATTCTAAACAAGTACGTCTGTCAACAATTTATAGGAATAACATGCCTAGCAATTTAATGCAAAATGGCTAAATCTCCTTACCTGACTTCGATGATGTCCCACCTGTTCATTTTAAGCTTATCACATGTATTTAGCACATATCCAGGAATAACACTATTTGTATTAGCATTATAATTAACACAAATTACAACATATATGATCTCATATACTATTTATGCTACTGATAACTGATCTAAAATATTCTGGTAAAAATAAATAGCATGCCTATAATGTGCAAATGTATCCCAAATATGATTGGGTTGAAACGTTCCTGGTGGATATTCAAATTCTAAATCTTTTAAGCTTTTCTGGTATTTATGCAATTGAGTTAATACATAAAATCTATCAAGGAAAGTATCATAACTCATAAACCATAAAATCAGAGAGGGATACTTACAATTAGACTATTATTCTATCTATATTTTTCTCTTTTCTTTTTTACTCTCCCCTCTCTATTTTGTAGCTAGTTTCCCAAAAGTCAAAAACATCCATGGATAAAAAGTAAAAGAAAAAGATTCTTCAAAAAAGTCCATGACCTCTATTGACGTTCCTCCTCCTGGTCACCTTCATATACATATATATAAAAGAATGAGCCAAGCCCAATGAATAATATCATGGTAAGGTGGTGAATGAACAAATTCCAAGCTCATTAATAAAGGATCACTTCATATCGTATTTACAAGAGCATTCAAACATTCATAAACAAAGCATGATACATTGTACATCCATTAGAGCCTCTTATGTTGTGTTTGGTTGGGGGATTTGAGGAGAGATTTGGAAAGAGAAATAGAAAAAGTAGATAAAATGAGAATAAAATATACTTAAATTTCATCTAGTTTCACACGCTTTTTCCCTTTCCCGTTCCCTTTCTCTTTCCAAATCCCTTTCCAAATCCCCCAACCAAACATAGCGTTAAAGGAATAATCGACCCGGGTACGATTAGACAATCCACACTTTTACAGCGGTGAAGCTCAAAATATAGCCATGGTATTTTTAAACTATTCCCCCAATAGCTGGGATTATCTAAGGATCCATTTATATATTTTAAACAAAATACAGGACATTCGTTCATTTAGAATTAAAATAAAGATTTCATAATCCATAACATAGCATCAAATTTTCAAAACTGATTTATGAACATAACGTTACAATAATATTATTCACAGACACTACAGGAAATTGCACTTTTGCTAATCAAAAATTTAGTCGACAAAAGTCCATTTTTAGTCAACAAAAGTTTTCCGTGACTAAATTTTTTGGTCGCCACGTTGTTCGCCAATGAAGGGTCGGGAAAAGTAATTAGCGACTAAAAAGTTTTTAGTCAAGAAAAAGGTTCTATTTGCCCACTAAATTTTTGGTCACTAAATATATATTTATTGCGACTAAACCATTTTGTAGCTAAAACAGTTTAGTCGCCAAAAGTGATATTTTCTCGACTAAATATGCTAGTCACCAATTGTCACATTCTACAAAGAAACATGTTAGTCGCCAAAAGTCACATGCCACTACCAAACATTTTAGTCGCCAGAACTAATGTTTGTGCAACTAAAACTTTAGTCAGTAATAGACCTATTAGCGACCAAACCCTTTGGTTGTCAAAATTAATAATTTTATTGTACCCTCTCGCCTACCAATATTATAGCGATCCCGATTTTCCCTTCCTTATTTACTGTATTCCGGACTCGGCTCCGTTGATAGTTGTTATTGTCTGTATTTCATTTCCGTTCTTTAACTCTTTGTATTTGAGTTTAGAATTGTCTTGGGCGTGTTTCGAACAGGTTGGTTAAGCTTTTGTCCCAACTCTTGTTGCCCAGATTTTTAGTGATCCGCTCGAGCGGGTCTTCTTGCGCTCGAGTGAAGTTTGCATACCTTTAGTAGTTTGTTCGTCTGCAAAAATACTGTAGATGTGTTTTTTACGCTCGAGCAGATTTCCTTACACTCGAACGGGTCGCGCTCAAGCGGGTGTTCAATGTCTGTAAAAGTACTGGAAGAGTGTAATCTACGCTCGAGCGAGTCTTCGTTTGCGCTCGAGCGGGTGTGTTTTGTTTATGTGTCTTGGCGCTCGAGCGGGTCTTTTTGCGCTCGAGCGGGTTAAGTTTTTGTGTTTGACGCTCGAGTGTCCTATTCTCCGCTCGAGCGGGTCATACGTATATTAGATCTGGACTGTGATATTTTAAATCACTTTTTACACTCTCTCTCTTGCCTTTCAAAACCCTACTTTGAGAGCCCCTCTCTCTAAAATACAACTTCGCTCTAAGGTTTGATCTAGTTTGAGTGATCTTTCACTCTAGTCCCTTTGTAAAAAGTATGGAACTTGGTGTGGGCTACATTTCAATCCGAGAATCTTTGGTTTTGGAGCATTTTGAGTTTCATCATCTTCTCCTTTGAGTCTCATCTTTTGAGGTAGGGATAACTACTCATCTCTATGGCCTTTGACATAAACTTGTAGTTATTTTGAGTAAATGTTGAAACTTGGGAGTTTTGGGTGTTAGGGCTTCAAATGTGAAAAGAGGGGTTTTATTCTCTTGGCCAATACATGTGTATTTGGGTCCTAAAATGAGGTTATTGATGTTTAATGGTAATATTTGAGCCTTTGGGTCAATATTGAGAAAATGAGGAGAAAAGCCTTAATTTGTTGTTATAAATTAATTTGTATAATTAATTTGGAAAGTCATAGAAATATGAAATTGAGTTGGAAATGATGAAATTGGCTCTTTATAAAATAGAATGGTGCAGTCGGAATTATTAATCACTCACCTTGAAAATTGTTGATAATTTATCTGTTTGACGCATTTATTATCTGTTTAGAAATAATTGTTTTGGGCTATCGGTGGAGGATAGTCTTGATTGTTATAGACACTGCATGATGATTAGGTGAATTAAAACTAATCGGTTGAATAAGGCATTGAATGTGACGGCTGGAATAATACATCAAATTTATGTATTGATTGATCATGTATATGATATATGTTTATATACATTGTGTTGTGTGAGAGAAGATAGGGGATGTACTCCACGGTTTAGGAGGAGATAGGGGATGGACTCCTAAACCGGATATTATTTGGGAGGAGATAGTGGATGGGCTCCATTGATACAACAAATCTGTGTATCATTTATGAAGTATGGAAGTGTTTTAATGTGATATTGATACAGCAAATCTGTATATCATTTGTGAAGTATGGAAGTGCCTTAATGTGATATCGATACAGCAAATATGTGTATCTATCGTGAATTACGGAAGTGTTTTGGATATGAGTTATAATCTCATAAAGTTGTTTGGCCAGGTTCTGAGCCATGTGTATGAATTGAAAATTGATTAAGTAAAGGAAAGTAAAATGAACATGGACATTTTGTCAAGAAACTGGAATGTGATATATGTTGGTTTATATGAGTTAAACATTTATCAAATGCTAATGTTTTAGTTATTGCTCATATTATGTTTAGCATATCTCTACTGGGCGTTGGCTCACCCTATATGAGATATCGTTTTCAGGTGCAGGTGACATGCCACCTCTAAGGACGTAACTTGGGAGGCTTAGTGGCTAAGAGACCTTTTTGATTACTTTTTGTATTACATGTATATCAAGCCAATGGCTTATTTTGTGTAGAGTTAGTACTCTCCTTTTTGTAACCAAGTGTTGGCTTGGAAAGTTGTAAGCCCGTAGGGCATTTACTTTTGTTGTCAACATGTAATACATTATGTAAGAATACTCTGATTTATGAAATATGATATCTCTTTCTTGTATCATGAATGTCTATTTATGGGTTTATTTTGAGGGCGTTACAAATATTTTGGTCGCCAAATGTGAGTGGTGATACACCGACTACCTTATTTAGTCGGCAAAAGTATTACTTATCTTTCACGACTAATCACTTGGTCACCAAAAGAGGAAAATCAAAACCAAAATTTGGTCATCAACATCCAACAAAATAAACTTGTAATTTATAATAATCCATCCAATTCATTCAATTTAATCTTTAATTTCCAAGAATTATTCAAACCAATAAAATCAACTAAATCATGAACATTTAACAAAATACATAAATCATCCAACCCTGAACCTGTTTCATTGAAATCATCAACTATTATAAGTTGTCATCCACAAGTAATTCCAAACTACATATTCTTCCAATTATAAATCTGCTTGCAATCTATATAATCATTCCATTTACATCTATCTAGCATAAAAAATTAAAACATAACTGTAGACGTCCCCGAACGCCCCGGGAGGAATGAGTCCCGTTTTGTTCATTTGGGCTCACTACAAGTTCGAACTCTCAAATGTCACGGTTCTTAATCTGAACCAAAGAGTCCAAATCCGGTAAATCGTTTTGAGAAAACAGATTTTTTTTGAAAAAAGTGCCAAACATGGACTGCTTTTCCAGATACAGAGTCGCCACCTAAATATTTTATTTTTGGAAAATTTAGAAAACCCTGACTCGTTGCCTAAGGCCACGTGTCCATCATCACCAAAGTTGCCTCGGCTCGGGAACTTGGGTACGATTGGGGAAGGTCACTTCATGAGCACCCCCGCTCGCCCGATCAAAGATTGACCTCTACTAACCATGATATCTAGTTTTGAAAACTTTATGCATTCTTATTCCGGTTATTAGCCTAGATTTACTATGTGATGCGCACAACATACAAGTATAGACTGGGTCGCCAGAATTGGAACAAAGCATTTCATGTTTGTTTATTTGAAAATGGTTTGATGGTGCTACTCGCAAGTAGGCTAAAACGTGGATTTGCCACCCTCGGGTGGGCTTAGAAAACATGATTTTGCCACTATCTAGTGGGCTTAAAACACACGTTTTAACGAATTGCTCCAACTCAAATAACCCAACCTTCACCCACAGGCATTCAGGCAGCTATATCACATAAGCACTAAGCCTCATGGTAAGCATGCTATCATGGCAGTCACTCACACACATGCAAGGATGCTAAAGCATAAACACTTACCGAGTACTCCAAGCCAAAACAAAAGCTATGTTAGAAATTCATGCATGATCCTAACTATACAGAAATGCCTAATGCAACACATGCAAAATGCAACTAAGATAGGCTCGGCTATTCTAAAGATGGCATGTGAAATGCTACAACTAACATGTATTCAACTTGGAATTGAGATACAAATGCAGTTAGTATGATGCGCCAAGCCCGGTGCATGCAAGACAAATGAATGAATGCAAACATGCTATCATACTGTATGCTAATTGAAACATGCCCTAATCTAACCATCATAAGCTGGTAAATAAAAGGGAGAAAGACGTGGGGTTGGAAAACATACATCACACGCACGCACACTTATTACAGTTGTGTCCTCGCTCGGAGGGTCCGAAAGAATAATACAGTCCCAAATAAATAATTACAGTCCCGAATAAATAATTACAAAACCCTAATTAATTAACAAATTAACTAGGAAGGCAGTAAATTGCACGCAAATCCGTGGACCGCCCCAGCTCTGTTCCGAATAATAGATGATGCATGCTTGAGTTGCCTTGCGCGAAAATTCACTGCGATGCCCCGGTTTGCCTCTGTTTGCAATTGTTCTTGGAATGCGTGCCAAGCTCCGGAAGGCTGCTGATTTCTGATTGGCTGCAACAGAGAGCAACAAAGGGGCATGGCAAAGTATTTTCACATATGTATGCATGACTACTCTTCAGGGAGTGTAGTCCTCGATCCTCATGCCACCAATCACGCATCTCGATGCATGATGGCCGAGGAGTCGATTTGCATGACTCAATATGGAATGAATGCACATGAAAACACAACAGGGCCTAGACTCCATCATAGATAATCCGGAGTGTCGGTGACCGGGAATTGAGACACGTTCCGTCACTCGAAGTACGAAACGTCCCTCGTTTCCCGTGCTCGGTCTAATTCCTATCCCAAACACAATGCGATATGCATGACATGCATGAATGCAACCCTAACATGCAACCTAGCATACACAATGCTATGAAATGGCATACACAATGCTCTAACATACAACTTAGCATACACAATGCTATGAAATGAAATGGCATACACAATGCACGATGGACTTACACCAACATGAGTGGACCTCAGCCACACTCACATCAGTAGCCATTAGGTGAAAACGAGACTCTCGAAATGCGTGCACGCATGCACACAAACCGAGGACCGAACCTAAGGCATAACATGTAACTCTAACAAGGCATGGCAAGGGATGCAAGATGGCATGCAAACTCACAAATTCCAGCACCGAAATATGATGCTAAACAGCCCCGAAACGTGAAAAAATGGCACCCAATGCATGAGATGAAACCCGAAACTCGAAACTAGGCACATGGAATGACTTATAGCTATACAAAGCATGCATTATTTGATCATGAAGCATGAAGACAGAGCCAAGGCAGTCCCAAAACGTGAACATTTCCAGTTCAAAGCATGGCCAAAAGATGCTAGCATGGTGGACAAAATAGCATGCAATCTTGACTAGCAATCATGGTTTACACGGCAAGTATATAAAGAAAATGTAATCTCACCAAACTAGAAAAAATCAGTGAATAAATCATGTGAAAATAGGCCCAAATAACCACTGATATGCAACCATGGTATGCAAAAATAATGAGTTACTTTGGAGGGTCATGCAAGGAGTTATTAAGCACATGCAAGGTAGACATTTAGCATGGAATAAAAAACTATGAAAATCAAATATGGTAGTCCTAAAACTCACCAAATTGACCCTGGAAAGTGACTTCGAAGCATGCAAGATAGGGTCTCTTTGGAAAGCCAAAAATGACCACCAAACAAGTCAAGGTGAGAGGGGGTCACCCCCCTCTGATTTGGAGGCTCCAAACAGTGTACTAGCCACTTAAAATCCACTGGATTTCAGTGGCTAGAAGGCCAAACCAAGCATGCAACAAGAGCTTAGGTATAAGGCTCAAAATAAGGGACAATCAAACATACAAGGAAGCATATGACCTCAAACAAGAAAATTCCCTTAATAAAACATGAAGATGATGTCAAAATGAGACTTTTTCCAGTTTATAACAGATCTCAAAAGTGAACATAAATAGGGCTAATCTATCATGCAAAAATGGCCCTAAAAAAGAGAATAGAGACAAGGGACAGAAGCTGGCCCCAAATAGTGAAGAGCCCTTCAAAAAATTTGAAGAGGGGCTCAAAATGAAGCACTTTACATTTTACATCAATCCACGAAAATGATCACAAATAAGGCTAAACTATCATGCAAGAAAAAAGCCTAAAAGAGGGATAAAGAGACAAGTGGTAGCAGCTGACCTCAAATGGCAAAGATCCCTTCAACAAAGTTTAAGAGGGGCTCAAAACAAGATATTTTACAGTTTATGACCAAGTCCAAAACAGCTCACAAATAAGACTAAAAATATCATGCAAAAATAGGCCTAAAAGAGAGATAAAGAGGCAAGTGGCAGTAGGAGACCTCAAACAGCAAGAGGTCCTTGATCAAACATGAAAAAGAGCTCAAAATATGACATGGCTTAGATATAGGGAAAAATAAGGCAAGAAAATAGGAGAAGAGGACTTACCCTTGAAGACCAAACTTCAGCAGCTCTTGGACCAAATTTCTGAGCTCTTAACCTCTTCAAAACAGTCCCAAAATGCTAGAATGGAGGATGGAGGCCTTGTGCTATGGGTTGGTGTGTAAATGGCCAAGAACCAAGGGTGTTTTGAGGCTTGGAAGAGAGGGAGAGGGAGGATTGTATGCAATGGCCCTCAACAATTTTTGTAACCCTTCAAAATGGAGCTGGGGTGCTGGTTTTATAGAGGGAGAGAGGCCAAGGAAAGGGGGGGGAAAAACCAATTCAAATTTCCCCCCCAAAAGGCACCCCCCGGATACAAAATCTGGGAGGAAACAGAGGGTACAGCTGGAAGGCATTTGGAGAGGGGATTCTGGCCCGCCAGGTTCAAAAGGTTCAGGTGGCCGGCCGGCCACCCCCCATAGCCGGCGGGCCAGGGGTCAAAAGGGTTAATGAAAATTGCTGTCTGGCCACATCAAAAAGGTGGCCTCCCATGTGTGCACAACACAACTATGTGGTCAAAACCCAGAAAATGTGAACCAGAAGAGAGAAAAGATAACTTTTTAGAGGGGTTCAAAAGGGTCAAGGACAATTACTGGCCGGCCTATACATATTGGTGGCCTCCCAGGTGTGTACAACACAAATATGGGGTTTAGGGCTAAAGAAAGTGGCCCCGGGGTGGTCAACATTAGCCTTTTAGTGAGGAAAACGGGCGACGGAGAGCGATGAAGAAATAAAGCTGGCTTTTCAGAACAATTGCTAGCCTCCCACCCTCCTACAAGCTTCCTAACAATGAAAATAAGGTCTCCACCAAAAATGAACCAAAACAGATGCAAAACGGAGGTTCGGGGATCGAAACGCGCGGCCCGGGGCCCTGAAAACAGGCTGTTAAGCACCGGAGGTGGTGTTCAACCACGAAGTTGGTCTCTCGGGCCACAGTGTTCCTCAAAAGGGAGGAAACAAGGTGTGTGCCAAAAACCGGAGCAAACGGAGGTGGTTAGGCGGTCCCGAACCGAGGCACACGGCCGTCGGCTTCGAAAAATCGGAAACCGGGCTCCAAATAGGAAAAATGGCCTACGACCACGAAACGTAGCCTACGGCCACTGAGAGATGATCTACGAGAGCTCTCCCTCCCTTCAAAAGTGAAAATAGAGAAAACAGAGCCTGGTTCGCAAACCGAGGCAAGGCACGAAAGAGTCTGGAAGTCCGGAGGCAAGGCTCATAGCCGAGACTCTGAAACTTCTGAACGAGCACAATATGCAATATCACCGAGCGCTCAACTGGTGACGTCTGAGTCTTAAGGTCGGTCAAAAATGGGGTGTCTACAATAACAAGTACTTATTATTATGTTTTAAATTTTTATCCATGCGCATCTATCAAAAAATATAACTACTAGTCTACCCAAATATTTTTCATACACATCCAACCAAAAATATAACTACTAGTCTATCCAAAAATATAACTACTAGTCTACCCAAATATTTTTCATACACATCTATCCAAAAATATATACTCTTTCAAAAAATATAACAAGTGCCAACCAGTCCTATACAATTCAGCTTTGTGCACGAGTTCATCCATCTGTACCAAAGAAAAAGATAAATAATGTCAGGTAATTTTTTGGTATAGTGAAATATTTGCACATCAAATGATTGTAAAATTGGACAAAAAAATGAAAAATGTCCATAGAAAGTAAGGGTAACATGAACAAATTAAATGGCTATCAATACCATTTTTTAAATAAAGTAACATTCATATGTACATGTCCACTCAACATTACAATTCTAACAATATCATCATTTTCAATGTTGTGTGTCGTCTAGTGTTAATACCAACCACATTGGCCTCATCCCCTGACTTTTTCAGCTATGATCTTTACTCAAATAAGGCTTCTTTTTATTGTTCTTTAAAGAAATGTCTATTTTTGTTACTATTTTGGGAACTATGTGGAAAATGTGGTGTTTTGTTGTTGGCTTGAGCTACTTTGAACTCAAGGAAAGTAGGGTGTATAGAGCTTGTTTGCTCAATACTTAGAAACATAGTGAAGAACAAAACCAATCAGCATCATACCATTCCGATAAATCTGAATGGTAGATAAGGTTTAGCTTAGAATAGAAAAATAATATTGGTTGACTAGTTAATTTGAAAGCTAAGGCTCAAATTAAATTCTACAAAGGTTGAATTGTTTAACAAAAGAAAGAACCTAAAGACTCAAGTTTACAAAACAAGAGGGGTAAATATAGCCAATGATAGGTAGAAGAGCAAACCATTCAAACAAGAAGAGAGATTTCTATATTTCAGTGTTTAGCAACAAAAGTAAAAGGAAAGCTTGTTGAATCAGACCATGTGTAACCACACATGGGAAGGAACATACCTATGGTGTGATTCCAAGAGTGTCAATATTTTGCTGCTTATCATTTGTTATATATGATGTAATAAGTTTTAGAAGTAAATTGATATGTATCAGTAATATGCATCCCATGGTTAATGCATCAAAGTGCACATAATATACAATAACCAATACAATACAAATTGAACACACTTTGATTGAAAAATTCTTCTATTTTTTGATTTCTTCGCTTTTTGAAAAACACGAAAAAATAAAAGGAAAAAACGTTTTACAGTAATCAAGACATGACTCCACCATTTGGCATACTTTATGCCATTCACATTAGGAGAAGCCTAATTATTGCACCTTTTTATGTTAAAATTTGGACGACTTATGAACTTTGGCATAATAGGAAAATCTTAACACCTAAAAGTCATAAATTAGAGTTTGATGCAGTAAGAGTGCAAGACATGAATAGAAATACAGTGGACTATGAAAACAAGGCAATTGAAAATATATGTAGCCTTTTACTACATGGTAATTTTGTGAATGCACTTTATTCACTAACAACCATAACTCCTATTTCTGCAGCTATTGCGTCCCTGTGAAGCCGAAAGCATACCTTTCCTAGATGAGGTTGCCACAAAAAGTCTATTGCATTAGAGGTTTACTGACGATATGTCATTTTTTACCTCCAAACGACCCGTTTTCGCCTTGTTCATGTAGCATTTCTTGCACAAATCTCTAACCATGCATCCTATCAACATGCCACATGCTCTCACAAGTTTGTTTCATCTAGGCTGAGGTGACCGTTATGATCTCGGGGCTATTTCAAGGCTATTTGCAATTATTACATCCAAACGGCTCGTTTTTGCCTTTTTTTCATCACATTTGTTCGTCTAAATATCTAACCGTGCATCCTATCGACGTGCCACTTGCTCTCACAAGTTTCATTAATCTAGTCCGAGGTGACTGTTATGATCCTGGGGGTGTTTCAAGGCTGTTTCCAATTTTTGCCCCCAAACAGCTCGTTTTTGCCTTTTTTTTCATCACATTTTTTTGTCTAAATATCTAACCGTATGTCCTACCGATACGCTACTTGCTCTCACAAGTTTCTTTAATCTAGTCCAAGGTGACTGTGATGATTTCAGGGATGTTTGGGGGCTGTTTCCATTTTTTGCCCCCAAACGGCCCGTTTTTGCCTTTTTTCCTCACATTTTTTTTTGTGTCTAAATATCTAACCGTGCATCCTATCAACGAGCCGCTTGCTCTCACAAGTTTCTTTAATCTAGTCTGAGGTGACTGTTATGATCTTGGGGGTGTTTCGAGACTGTTTCCAATTTTTTCCCCCAAGCGGGCCATTTTTGCCTTTTTTCATCACATTTTTTTTGGGTCTAAATATCTAATCGTGTGTCCTAGTGGCACGCCGCTTGGTCTCACAAGTTTATTTAATCTAGTCTGAGGTGACTATGATGATCTCCGAGATATTTGGGGATTGTTTCCAGGTTTGGCCCCCAAACGGCCCGTTTTCGCCTTTTTTCCTCACAATTTTTTGTCTAAATATCTTACCGTGCATCCTATCGACGTGCCTCTTGCTCTCACAAGTTTCTTTAATCTAGGGTGAGGTGACCATTGTGATCTCGAGGCTATTTAAGGGTTGTTTCCAATTTTTGCTTATGAATGGTCCGTTTTCCCCTTTTTTCCTCACATTTTTTTCTCTAATATTATCATCACAAGTTTGTTTGCCTTTACTTTCAACATAAATATAATGAAATCTGGTTTAACACACTTACCCATTACCATGGCTAGCTATGGTGGGGAATTTGGTGGCCACCATTTTTGAAAAGTTGCGCCAACATGCTTAGAAGTCTAAAAATCTGCCTCTGTATCTCCTCACGTTATCTTGCATTGTCTGCCTCTTATTTGTTGCTCCTCTTTCTTTTTTTTCTGCTCCTCATGGCGTCTTTGCTGCTCCTCACAGAGTATCTCCAACTCATATGTAAGCCTTTTCAATTGCTCATCACGTGCTTGTGATGCAACATTCAACCCAAAATCATAGAAGGAGAGCTTTGGTCTGACCCCAAATCCTCTTAAGTATCCCTTCTTCTTCCCAAGAACCGTTGTTGATATGTCCTCTTGCATCATCGGCATACCAGACTCAATAGACACATCCCGCATTGTCGTCATCTGCTCTTGTAATAGTAAAATATAAATGTTGTTAATATAAATCAAACACATTAGTTATTATAAGTTTCCAAATGATTGGAATACTTACATGTAAATCACGGCATATAGGATCAATTCACTCTTTTGTTTTCTTATTCTGATGAGTGTCCTTATAGAAATCATAGATATCTAGCAACAATCCACCATTTTCCTTCACTTATGAAATGCTAAACACTGAGATCAACACTCCTTCATTAATATGATAACATATTAAGTGTGGATAAAGTTAATAAAATCAACAAAATACATCTCACTGCAATGCTCATCACTATTGGAAATGATCGAGACCCACTAGTGTGATTGTAGGGTAGCTTGCTCCTATTAAGTTTGCCAGCATCATAGCGACTCTACATAATCCACATTGTAAGGGTTTGTTACATATATAGTTATTATTGATAAGAGTGCTAAGTAATATTGAAGGTGGTTAGATGTGCAAGTGGATTAGAGTTGTTTATAGGCATATAAATTGATCCTTCATTCTATCAGATTTCAATTACTTGTTAATAACACATTATTATTTTATAACTAAATCATAACATATCTTGTTTTTGGGATCCAACCATACATGATCAATCAAATACTTCCAATCATCTAGGCTCACTCCTTTATATGGATGAGCATAGGGATCAGCTCCCGCATTCACAAGCTTCTCCCATTTCTTCTTCATTCTGCACTTCCAATTTTTATGTAATACATAACACTTATTTTCCACAACTTGCTGAGATAGTGAATTGTCCTCATAAGCATCCCCAATTTCAAATTTATCCTATAATCAATACAAACCAAATAAGTAACATCACTGCACATGTGAAAGCTGAAAATATTTAGTTACAGTAAGAAAACCTTAAAAGGAAATTGAGTGCTTTTTTGAATTTTAAGAAGTTACCTTTGGGCATTTTGCTCTGCGATTTTTATTTTGCGATCTGTTTTCAATGCCAATGTGTTTAAATATGTATTTCTTCTGTGACACATTTAAAGGCTTATAATACGGTTCTTCACGAGGCAGTGTGAGAAAAAAAATATTCAAAAAAATAACCAAGTGAATTATTTCTTATTATTTTTAAGGTTTAATGCCTTGTGTAAGTATTTTCTACCACACTCTATTATGCTCTCATCACTTCTCTGCTTGCAACATGTAAAGAATTTGGCAAGCTAACTGAGAATTTCTTCTCAATAAACACCACTTGGGTATTCTGTGTCACCACTTGTAATAATCCTCAAGCTCATTGTCTTGTAGGATTGACTCAGTTTCGCTCTCAAGAGTTTCTAGTCCAAAGGTTTGGAGAGAGAAATAGGTGGGGAGCTCTGTTTGGTGGTTAAGGGGCTTGTTGGGGATGAAGAAAGAGAAGGAAAATGTAGAGAATTCAAATTCTAGTGACTAGAAAGAGAAGAAAAGGTGGAGTTTTCGCAAGTCTAGTACAGATTCAAGGGTTGTGGGTAACATTCCGGTGAGTATTCCAGTGACTGACACTGCTTGGATGAGATCTTACATTGCTGAGACAGAGAAAGAGTAGAACAAGCATGCAATTATTGTTGCTGCTGCCACTGCTACTGTCGCCGATGCCCGCAGTTGCGGCTTCGCAGGCAGTGATGGTTGTGGTAAGGCTTACTAGTCAAGGCAGAGGAGCTCTGTTTTGTGGTGAGGCAAAAAAGTGGGTTGTAGAAAAAATACACTGTTTTCAGAGGCTTTTTGTTAAGTGTGTATTCATTTTCCATTTGATTCATTGATCTTTACAACTTCAATCTTATCTCATAAATTGATTTTTTTAGAAGGGTATTGGAATTTTGTGTGTCTTGTGTTCTGATATATTATGATTTTAGTTAGGTTTTCTACATGTACTACACATGAAAACAACACTGTTTCCATAATTCACACAGACCATGACTTAAATGGGCACATCCTCCTAACCCGGATAGCTTGTACAACATCCCCTTTTGTTATTGAATCACAAACAGTCCAATTGCTAACGCCTTGAATGGGCACATCCTCCTAACCTGAATGCCAATCTCATTAGATCTTGGGGTTTTTAGCACACCTTCCAATGCATTGAATGTCTCAATTATTGGAATGTAGAGCTCGTTTCAATTATTGTTGGCAATTCTTTTTTCTGTTACTTTTCCAACTATTGGTCCTTGCACACACCTTGATGAAGATGCACATGCTAATTGAAAATATTATTAGTGTATTTGTAAATTTAAAAATATAAACAAATAGATAAATTTCAGCTAGATGAAACATATGTAATTATCTGCGCCACATGTTTGACTTTGAGAAGATGGTGCATTCGTTTCAGACGGAGATGGTGCAATAGTCTCAGACCCAGCTGGTGCATTAGTTTGAGACAGAGATGGTGCAATAGTCTCAGATCTTGACAACGCAGTAGTTTGAGACGAAGATGGTGCAATAGTACCAGATCCATCTGCTACATGACCTTCAGAAGAAGGTGTAGGTGTATCGGTCGAGGATGAGTAGGGTTCAATTAAGGCCCTCTTTGGTGGTGGTAAATGGTGCATCTTTTTTGCAGGAGCCATTTTGATAAATTTTAAAATAATCAACGACAAAGGGCATAATGAACACATGGATAAGCACAAATTTTACATGTGTACAGATATGTACATCAAGAGTGATAGTTAACAAATATATAAGTAAGAAATGAACATTCATGAAAATCTTAATTTCATATATATATATATATAAATCCATCTATGTAAATTTGCAAGTGATATTGAAGACATATGTAACAAAAGTTGTGGTAATAAGGAATCCATGCCTACTACCACTAATCATCTGTAAGTATTAGTTTTTTAGTTAATATTGTTGAAGGCTTCTTTCATTTGTTGTTCTAATTAGCTGTACAAAACAATGTAGGGCTTTGAAAGCCTAAAACATTTCAGGACAAGTGCCGCCAAACTTTTCAAAGCTTTGCCACCTTCAAACATTGTAAGCAAAACAAAACCTGTTATAGAATTCCATATTTCATTTGTAACTCATAGGAGGTTTTGTTGCATCTGTTATTCATTCAATATTATCTAACCAAATCAAAGCAACAAAAAAACTACGGTAATAACGCTAGATTTAACTTCTGATATAAAAAAAATAGAAAACCCACTAATCCTCTACTTCTTGTCATGCAGAGACCTTAGTCGCAACTACTTCAATAGTTCAATACCTTCCCAGTGGGCTACCATGCGCTTGGTTGATCTGTACGCAAAGCAACTACCATTTTTAGTAGGTTTCTTTTGTTTTTTGAAAAATAATTCACATAAACATGTAAATGTTGCTAGATATTACAGTTCCGTCATGGGAAACCAATTGTCCAGTCCATTCCCAAAAGTTCTCACCAATAACACCACCTTTGCAAACTTGTAAGTTGGACTCTCTTCTTAATAAAAAATGATGGGTTGATTTAAAAATAGTTCCATAAGAATCTTGATATGTTTGTAACATAGGGAAAAATACCTCAAATATACAAGATGATGATGATGATAACTGATAACAACACTAGAGCCTGGAAACATAATTAAACCATGATTATGCACATTAGTTCTTGAAAGTTGGTTGGTAATAACTGCTAATTTCATGTTTAATGCATTGTCTTATGCACATAATTAGTATTTTTTCTAACTTCAATTACTCATGCATCACTTCAACAACCAAGCATCAGTTTTAAACCCCAACATAAAAAACATCAACAAACACTCATTTGTCTTCAATGAATTACTTAAAATAATTTTGTTGAAAAATACACAAATTCAACACCCTATACAAAAATCTATACAAAACAATTCAGAAGATACTTAGCACTAGGTTTTAAAGAATGTCACCAACCTCTTTCCACTCTATACAATAGTCCCAAAATCATTTTAGGGCAATTACAGCAAGTCATTGTCCCAAGAAGGACTTTACAAACAAAACTGACCTCTTGTAAATGCATGCAACACTATAAGTAATTACTTATAATTGCATTTTTTGGTGACAATTTTTTAATAATAAAATATTAGTAACAACAGAAGCGAAAACAAATCTAAGATTATTTCCATAGAACCATATGGTATGACCATCTCACAGCACATAACATAACATATCTCTTGTTTTTTGCAATACTAGTTAAACAAGGGGACCCATTCCCCTGCATATCCAAGGCTTGCAAAAACATGTTATTGTTATATTGTTCTTTAATCCATATATGGTCATGATAGGAACCTGAGACGTTCAAATAAATATATTTTTTAGTTTTATATTTTTCAAATCATAAGTCATAAGTAGTAGTCTTTGTTACTTTATTAATAATATAAGGGGACCCTTCGGGTTTGATCTACAAACAAAAACAACAAAGCAGTCACAACTCTCTAGCCGCAAAGCAATTAGAAAACCCCAAAGAATATGCCTTTTGGGAGGATAAAAAAACCAAAAAATAAAATAAAAATAATAATAATAATGAAAAAGAAAAAATTAAAAATAAAGTGAAAGAAAAAAATAAAAAAAGAAAGAAATAATGAGAATATATGGGAAATCAAAACGAGAGAGTATTGTGTTGGGATAATATAGTATAATAAAAAGAGATAGATATATAGATAGAAAATAAAGAAAGTTGGGTATTTGAAAAAGATTAAAAATGATGTAGAGAAAATAAATAAAAATAATTAATTTTGAAATCAAACGGAGGAGAGAGAGGGGATATATATATATATATATATAAGTTTTCATTTTTGCATTGTCTGGAGAGTAAGATTTGAAGCGAACTCTTCAAACATCCACTCATTAGGGTTTTGAAAATTAGGGAAAACAAACAAATTGGTTTTGAAAATTAGGGAAAGCAAAAGAAAATAAAGAAATTGAGCAAGCGAGCACGCTCGCGCAAGAAAAAGAGAGAGAGAGAGAGAGGACTCATTCCTGATCTCGGGGTTGTTTGAAGATAGGCGAACTAGTAGTGGCAGAAAAATGGTGATGGTGGAGTTGTTAGGTGCAAAAATAAACAGCAACCATATGAGTAAGAGGAGTAATGGAACACAAATACAAAGATTGAAAGTGAGACATAGAGAGAAACAGAGAAACAGAGAAAAAAAATACATACGTAACAATGGAGGTCCAAGTACTTCTTGAAGCGCCGCTAATGCTCGAAGACGTGACACAGGCAACTGCTATTAGAAAAATAGTACCGAACTATATGGAAAATATAATTTAAAAATACATAAACGGTTTTTGGGCAAAACCAAACCTGAAATAAATCAACATAATAATGTAACAAAACTTACGATACATAAATAAATAAAACCTGATCAAGTCGAGTGTGTGACACTCTCTTTCTCCTTAAGACAAATTCGTCCTCTCACCGGTGCTCAGGATTCAATGGACGTCTATCTTGTAGGATACAACGATCAATGTCTTGCACTAGTAACACTAGTATTGCAAGCCTAGCGAACTTCGCTATGCATGCACTCTCTTTATAGAAAAATTAGACTTAAGAAAATATGAAGAATAAATGCAAAGATGAAGAAGAAATGACGAATTCTTTATCCAAATTGAAGTGAGGGAGATGGAATTTATAGATTCCTCTGTGACTCTTCAAAAAGGTTATGACCCTTCAAAGGAACACTATAGATACCCCATTTTTGACCGACCTTAAGACTCAAACGTCATTGATTGAGCGCTCGGTGATTGCGCATGTTGTGCTCGTTCTGAGGTTATAGAGTCTCAACTAAGAGCCTTGCCTCCGGACTTCGGGACTCTTTTGTGCTTTGCCTCGGTTTGCGAACCAGGTTCTGTTTTCTCTTCCTGAAGAGAGGGAGAGGTCTCGTAGACCATCTCTCAGTGGCTGTAGGCTACTTTTCATGGTCGTAGACCACTATTCCCGTTTGGAGGCCAGTTTTCGATTTTCGGAGCCGTCGGTCGTGCGCCTCGGTTCGGGACCGCTTAACTTTCTCCGTTTGCTCCGGTTTTTGGTACACACCTTGTTTCCTCTCTCTAGGGGGACACTGTGGCCCGGGAGACCACCTTCGTGGTCACACGCCACTTTCGATGCTTAACAGTCAGTTTTCAGGGCACCCGGCTACCCGTTTTGGCCCCCAAACCCTCATTTTGCGTCCGTCTTGGTTCATTTTTGGCATAGACCCTATTTTCATTGTTTGGAAGGTGGTAGAAGGGTGGGAGACCAGCAATTCTTTTGGAGACCATTTCTCTCTCCTCCAGCCGATTTTCTTGACAGGTAAGTGGTCTCCTTCACTTTTGGGCCACAATTACTGGTCTCCCATACCACCACTTACTTGCTTTGAGTGTGGAGACCACCCTAGGAGGCCACCGACCAGCTGACCCTTTTGACCCTGGTCAACCGACTAGGGGAAGTGGGTCGGCCGACCACCTGAATTGGTCAGCCAGCTCCCATCAATTCTGTCTCAGTGAGTTGATTCCAGCTGTGCCAGCTAGGAGGCACAGACTGCATCCTCCATACACGTGTATGAAGGATGTTTGCCCTTGGTTTTAAGCTTCTAGGAGAAGCTTTAGTCCCTCTTGTCTATAAAGGAAGGGCTCCCCTTCCTTGTAGAAGGTTCAGAATTTTGGTCTAAGGCATACAAACCTCCCTCTCTATATCTCTACATTTGAGCTCCAAAAGTCCCTTGTTCTTGGCCTATTGCATACCACCTCTTGGCCTAACACCTCCAACATCAACCTAAGCACCTTGGAGATGGTTTTCAGAGGTTGAAGGTTTGCTGTTTTGGTCCAGAAGCTGCTGGTCCTCTTGGCTACAAGGGTAACACTCTATTTCCCTCTTTTTGGCATTGTTTTGTTCCATCTCTTAGCCTAGTTTGCAAGCATATTTGGGATTTGTCATAAACTGAAAAAAATTTATTTTGAGCTTCTTAGCATGTTTGTTTAAGATTATTTTTCTGTTGGGGGTCATCTACCCCCTTGCATGCTTCATTTCATCTTATTTTGAGCCATGCCTTAGAGCCTTTGCATTGGCCTTTGTATGGCCTCTTAGCCACTAAAATCCAGTGGATTTTCAGTGGCTAGCATGCTGTTTTGAGCACCAAAATCAGAGAGGGGTGACCCTCTCACCCCTTGTTTTGTTTGCTAGCATATTTGGCCTAACAAAGGAGCCTATACTTACATGCTTCCTAGCCTCATTTCAGGCCCTTTTCAGTGAGTTTTAGGGCCTCTGCATAACCTCTGTCCAGAGGTGGTTTTGTCATATTGGGTGTCCATCTTGCATGTGTAGAACAACCCTCTTCGTAGCATATCAAAGGAGCATATGTTTGTATCATTTGGAGGCCTATTTCAGGCACTTTTTGGTGACTTATGGGACCTACCTAGCCTCTATCCATGGCTGGTTTGGTCCCCTTTTGCTTGCCTCTTGCACGTGTAGAGCAACCCCTTTCATGGCTCATCAAAGGAGCCTATCATTCTTGCATGCATAGACCATATTTCAGTAGGTTTTTGGGCTTTATTTGGCATGCCATACCTCTGAATTTTGCTGGTTTAGTGGCCTCTTGAATGCTTTATATACTTGTAGTGTAAACCCTCTTCACTAGCTTGTATTGCATGGTGTTTTGGTCCTTCATTCTAGCACTTTTTGGCCATGCCTTGAACTGATTTTGTGCATGTTTTGGACTGCCATAGCTCTGTTTTCATGCCTCATGGTCGAATGATGCTTGTTATGCATGGTCGTAGTGCAATACCCTTGCCTAACTTTGAGTTTTGGAGCCTATTGCATGCTTGTGTTGAGGTGTTTCTATGATTTGGGGCCATTATACATCATATTTCAGAGCTTATATGTATGACATACTCCCATGTTTTCCACTCTTTAAATGCGTTTGAGAGTTGTGCATAAATGCCTCGTTTTTGGACCATTGAATGAGCTTCATTTTCATGCATTTTGAGCCATTACTTTAGGCCATTTTCCCACTGTCTTGGACCTGCATAGGGATTGTTTGGGGGTGGTTTGGTCATTTGTGCATTCCTTTGCATGCCTATAGTGTAATCCACTTCACTAGTTTCGGTATTCGAGCCTTTTAGCATGCATTGTATGAGGCGTTTGCATGATTTGGGACCCTTTCATATGTCATTTCAGAGCTGGAAAATGTGTTGTTGTATGCTATATTACATGCTTGCCATGCCTTAGTAGAGTTGCACTTTGTGCCTTAGGTTTGGTCCCTTGCATTCGGGCATGTTCGCATGAGTGTTGTTGCTTCATTTCATCATGTTTGGCCACTGATTTGAGTGTGGCAGAGGTCCACTCATATTGATTTAAGTCCATCTTGCATTGTGTATTCCATATTATGTCATGTGCATTGAGTATGCCATTGATAGTTCATAGCATTGCGCATGCTAGTTGCACCTTTGAATATCATTCCTTGCATGTTTGCGTGTCTTAGTTGCATTTCGTTTAGGATTGCATGCCAGTTGTTGCATTGTGTTTGCATGCCATGCCATTCTAGTTGTTGCATAGTGTTTGGAGTAGGGTTTAGTCCAAACACGGGAAACGAGGGACGTTTCGTACTCAAAGTGACGAAACGTGTTTCAATTCCCGGTCACCGACACTCTTGACTATCCATGATAGAGTTGTTGGCTTTAGGTGTCCATTTGTGCATTCATTTCACATTGAGTCGTGCAATTCGACTCCTCGGTCATCATGCATCGAGATGCATGATTGGTGGCACGAGGATCGAGGACTACGCTCCCTAGAGTTCATACAATGACGGGGAGAGTGGTTGTGCATACATATGTTGAAAATACTTTGCCATGCCCTCTTTCTTGCTCTCTGTTACAGCAAACCGGAAGCCAGCAGCAAAAACTGGCCAGCAGTATCCCTACAAGTTCCCATGGAGTTGTGTACAGTGTTCCGGGGTCAATTGTAAACAAAGGCAAATCGGGGCATCGCGATGGATTTCCCGACAAGGCGACTCGAGCATGCATGCATCTTTCATCATTCCGAACAGAGCTGAGGCGGTCTACTTCATGTAGCATTGCATGCTAGTTTACTCGCTTTCTTAGTTAATTTGTTAATTAGCTAGTGTTGTGTAATAATTAGTTATTCATTTTGGTTGTGTAATATTTATTCGAACTCTCTGCGAGAGGGCAATGTTGTAATAAGTGTGCGTGTGTGTGATGTATGTCTTCCAACCCCACGTTTTTCTCCCTTTTATTTACAAGCTTATGATGGTTAGATTAGGGCATGTTTCAATTAGCATACTTATGCTCGCATGTTTGCATTTATTCATCTGTATTGCATGCATCGGGCTCGACGCATCAGACTAACTGCATTGTATTTCAATTCCGAGTTGAATACGTGTATTAGTTGTTGCATTTCATATGCTATTTTAGAATAGCCGAGCCTATCTTAGTTGCATTTTTACATGTGTTGCATTAGGCATTTCAGCATAGTTAGGATTCATGCATGATTTCTAATTAGCTTCTTTCTTTAGCTTGGAGTACTCGGTAAGTATTTATGCTTTAGCATCCTTGCATGCATGTGAGTGACTGCCATGATAACATGCTTATCATGAGGCTATTTGCTTATGTGATATACCTGCCTGAATGCCTGTGGGTGAAGGTTGGATTATTTAAATTGGAACAATTCTTTGATTGTGAGTTTTAAGCCCACTTGAGAGTGGCAAATCACCATGTTTTCTAAGCCCACCTGAGGGTGGCAAAATTCGCATTTTAGCCTACTTGCGAATAGCAAACCGCCTTCAAAAACAAACATGAGATATTTTGTTCCAACTTAGACGATCCAGTCTATATTTGTATGCTGTGCGCATCACATAGTAATTCTAGGCTAATAACTGGAAAAAGAGCACATAATGTTTTGAAAACTCGATATCATGGTTAGGCCGATCTTTGATCGGGCAAGCGGGGGTGCTCACGAAGTGACCTTCCCCAATCGTACCCAAGTTCCCGAGCCGAGGCAATTTTGGTGATGACGGACACGTGGCCTTAGGCAACGAGTCAGGGTTTCCTAAATTCCCCAAAAATAAAATATTTAGGTGGCAACTCTGTATCTGGCAAAGCAGTCCATGTTTGGTACTTCTTTCTAAAAAATCAGTTTTTTAAAACGATTTGCCAGATTTGGACTCTTTGGTGATTTATCGATCTTGCATTGCACTTAGCGAGATTAGATTCAGAACCGTGACATCGAGTCCGAACTGTAGTGAGCCTAATGAACAAAACGAGATTTTCCCAGGACGTTCGGGGCGCGTCTATAGACACACTCTTCTATCTCAAGAGACACAACCATTGGAGTAAATTTTAATTCAAATTTTCCAACAATCTCTCATATGAATGAAATTTACAGAAAGGACATGGAACAACATGCAGACAAAGAGAGAGTACATTAAGGAAATACCTTGCACCGGGATAGGTAGTTTTTTGTTTTGAACATTCCCCTAGTAAAAGCCTATTGAACTTACTAGCTAATCACTGGACGTGATACATTGAACTGTTTAGGCGTTTATGTAAGCCAAGACAATAGAATCACACAGAATATCTCCAGACACAGCTTAGTTCTCACGGTTGTGCCGGTTTTGGCCTTGGGCATGTCTTGGTGTTTCATAAGTGCTTTAGAAAATTTAGTCTTATCAATTCTTATAGAAACGGCCCCTTCACACTCATATAGGTGATCATTATTTTGAGTCCATTAAATACTCCTCTTGAAAGATACCCCTCTAAAGTTTTCAAGATATAAGTGATCATTAAAAGCATATCTTACCCTAAGTCCCCTACATACAACACATGTTGCAGATATCACTCTCATCATAGGAATGGATAGGAGATAGACTCCTTTAGTGATTTCTAGCGAGCCACACATAACTTAATTGTCCCTTTGAACTTAGTTCTTGGGATCTCCAGTCATCTAAGTAGGGTTACCATTATGATAACTCTAATATAATAGGCTTTAATCACATTACCTTCGACGAACTTTCCCTCATTTGCTCTCTGGTCAAACTTTTTGTTTAGCAGCTGCTATTTTGCATTTGACCTTCTCAGTTATATATCATTGAGTTATTAATGGATCCATTATATTATCCTTAGACAATATTCACAACTGAAAGCAAATGTCCTACGGTATTAAGTCTTTGATCACATCGAGACTTACCGTTACTCTATGTCACTCCCATTTTCGAATTTAAATAATAAACATAGAGTTGTTCCTTAGGAGTTAATGAAACCATTTTTGCTTCTACTCCAACTTTGTCCTATAGAAAAAATTGAGATTCTTTGTGAACCTATTATCGAAACCGTTATTTTGGTAAAATACTCCAAACACCCTCACATTTAAGCATTCTAAGGAAACTTAATTTATCTTGTTGATGTATAATTACACAAAAATATTAATACAATCCCCCAATTCTGAGATAAATCGGAATATATCATTGATTGGAGTGCTTGAACTAAATAACAAGATATAAATTGCTTTGTGAATATAATCATAATACTAATTTTTCTAAAATACAATTAGACTTCATAACTTTCTTTTGCAGTACAAAGAAAAAATGGCAAATACCAGTTATGGCCACAACACTTTGTCAAATAACATTTCTTTAGCCATGCATTATTTCTTTTTGTTTACTGCAACCCTTAATTCCAATCTCAATAAGGAATATAAATATCACTATATAAGTACATTTACATATTATTTGTCTTGTCCAGTATTGGTGACTACGTTGACAATTACCAAAGTGTCTTCTACCCATGAAATATTTTAACTCATATAATATTTCATTATAGAGTTATTGGTCACAACACCAATTTCAATCATTATTCCAAAGAATAGTTAGAATTCCTCTTTTGTCAAAACACATAACTTCACATTTTTATCAACACTGTGATAAATAATTGACATCCATTTATAATACATCACATACCAAATCGATATATCAAATATATCAATTAATGACATCATATCACAAAGAATTGTAAACATTAATTATCAACTCTATAACATATGTAGGCATGGACACAAATAAATTAAAATTTCCAGCACTGAAAACCAGTCAAAACTGTTAAAACCAGTTTCTAAAAACAATTCTAGAACTGAAAATCAAAAAACAAATTTAAACAAAAATCTCCAGAATTGGAAATACATAAAAAACAGTTTAATTTTCAAAACTGGAAAAACCAGATAAATAAATTGTTCAAAACCAGTTTATCAATTTCCAGAATAAGAAAATAAATAACAAAAAAAAAAAACAGTTTGAAAAACAACTCTTTCCAACACCATTTAAAAAAAAAAATTGTTTTAAAAAAAAATTGTTCTAGCACAGTTTATATAAACAAAATAGTTTTTAAATAAAAACAGAAAATTGTTTCTAAATTGTTCTGATATAACCAAAAAACCAACTCTCTAATAAATAAACTAAATTAAAAAATAAAAAACTTCACATGTGAAAAGTTTTCTATATAGACCATCATTGTCATCATGGCAAATACCAATATGAAACTTTCCTCCAAATACAAGCTACATAAATTATAAATTCTAATTTAATTACATTCAGAAAATTTTCCCAGGTATATAACATATACTCTATATTTTCTCAAGTTTCAAGAATTCACAAATCAAAAATCATACCAGATTTTAGTAATTAAAATCATATCTTGATTTTAAAAACAAATTCTTGAAAACTTCCACAAAATATTTGTCAAATATTTGTGCCTTTCCTTCAGAGGAACTTGAGATACTAACTCATAAACAAATATAAATAATTGAAATTCTAACAATTATAAAATTTAAATGCATACTATTCCTCAACTAAAAGTTAATCATGGTCATACACAATCAGCACATTTATTTAAATAAGAAGAAATCAGTTATAAAAAGAATCATAACATTAACCCAAAAAATATAAGTCACTTCATAAAAATTTAAATCATTACCCATTAATGCTCGACCCAATAATTTGTCATTACTATTGGACCCAATTCTAAACCCAAAATATTTGAATGGTACTAAATAGATTGGCCCATATCCAATGAAAAAAAGAAACAGTGATTTAAAACAAACCATCACACGCATAGTTTTCTCCAGTTGTGCAGCAACTACCATGACCAATCGGTTCGATGTTTTGCAGCACAAGCATTGACATAAAATTTCATTACTAGTCTATTGATAAACAGTGAGTCTCACCATTTTATGCCTCTTTTTTGAAAAATAACGAGATGAGTTTGTTGAAAAATATTTCAAAATCATCAAATAACTTCTTTAAAATATTGGGAAAAACCATTATGCCAAACACACAAACAAACCATATTTATATACTTATTTTAAATTAGAAAATTTGACTTAAAACATTTCCGGTTGACTTTCCAAAATGTTGATCATTATGTTCAACTAATAAATGACAATAGAATTTCCTTTATAAAATAGTGATGTCATGAATAAGGCATACAATATATTCACATGGGATACAGATGTTGGAAAATGGCTTTGAAAATCTTTATTTTTTTCTAACTTTGAGAATTAATTAAGGTGGGACCCAAGCGTTATTTTTAATATTTTTCAGTGGGTTCATGTTTTATGTCATGTAGTGAATAAAACCGTGTATTTGGTTACTCAAAACCATTTTCGAATGAATGTGAATTCAACGCGCGTTTTCGAGTTCGTGGAAATTGCTTTAGGTGGGTTTCCTACACATTTGTGAAATGTACTTGTCCCACATTGGAAAGGCTTATGGATTTGTGTGGGTTTATATACCTTAGCTTGGGATACCTGGAATGGGCCCCAAGGGAAACCCAAGTCTGTGGAAGGGTGAGGTTATGGGTAAAGTGGGCTAAACCCATTGGACCCAAAACAAAAACAACACGCGCGTTGACGCCGCCGTCTATCTGGGATGGGTGCAGGTGTGAAGTTGGGTTGGGCTTGTCCGACCCAATACTTATCTTTTTGGGCCAAAAACATTTGTAATTTATTTATTTATTTTTAATTTTGGTTTCAAAATTCAAAATAAATTGGTCCAATTTTTTTCACCCAAACACATCTAAACAGGTTCATAAGGTCCACATCTAAACAGGTTCAGAAAGTCCACCCGAACAGGTGCAATTGCCACCCGAACAGATCTGTTTCTATTCTAAACAGTTTTGTTCCTGTTCTAAACCAGATTTTCCTATTGCTACTTGTTCTGTATAGCCACTAGATTCCCTATAAATAGCCTACATTCCAACATTTCATTCCATCAAATTTTTGGAGAGCTTTTCTTATTTCTTCTTCCTCTTTTCGTCCTCCTAACTCTACATTTGTTCTGCATTTTATTTTAGGAAGAAAAAGAAAGAGTCACAATAGAGTTTTGGTTCGCCAGACTTGATTTTATAGTGCTGTAAAATTAAGTGTTAGTCGTTGCATCCTGAGAAGTAGATGCCGATAAATCTCGAAACACCAGAGCGAGGGCAAAATCTACTTTAAAGAGATTGTGTCCACAAGCCTCGACTTTAATTTCTATAAGCGTTTAATTCAGAATTTAATTTATATAATTATTTTTTGAATTATTTTATTTTGTTGTTTATTTAATTTATACATTTAATTTACACACACACACACCACTGTGGATGTAAAATCTTAAAGTAGATTTCCAGTTTTTATTTATTTCTGTGTTAGACAGACAAATATTTTGTTTCAGGAAATTAAATAATAGTCATATACTATTTAATTTCTTAAATAGTAATAATATACTGTTTAATGATTTCTTTGATAACATAGTAGTAATATATTGTTTATCATTGGAATTTTGTTACAAAATATTTTCTTGTATATTTTGTGTGTAAATTCTTTTCTGTATAAATTTGTGATTGGTATATTATTATTTCATCAGAATTATGACAACTGAAATAAACAGTACTGAGACTGTTATTACTCAAACATCCATACATGTTGTGTTAGTGATGACTCTGGCAGTATCGGTAAATCTTGGGGAGAAGCCATAAAAATTTAATGGAAATGATTTTAAAAGATGGCAACAAAAAATGATATTTTATCTTACCACATTGAATTTGGCTCACTTTACCCATGAAAAAACTCCAGCACTGAATAAGGGAGAAACTGACCGGCAAGTGGTTGCCGTAGTCCATGCATGGAAACATGGTGATTTTCTGTGTCAGAATTATATCCTCAATGGGTTAGGCAATACACTGTATAATGTGTATAGTGTCAAAAGCACTGCTAAAGAACGATGGAAATCTCTAGATCATAAGTATAAGACAAAGGATGCTGGTACAAAGAAATTTGTTGTTGGTCGTTTTTTGGACTTTAAAATGATGGATTCCAAAACGGTTATTAGCCAGGTTCAAGATCTCCAATTAATTCTCCATGACATACATGCGGAATGGATGGTTCTTAATGAATCTTTCCAAGTAGCGGCAATCATTGAAAAATTGCTACCATCCCAGAAAGAATTCAAGAATTATCTGAAGCATAAGCGTAAGGAGATGAAATTGGAGGAACTGATAGTGTAGCTCAAAATTAAGGAGGACAACCGTGGTTCCGACAAGAAGTCAGGAAACCATGTCATGTAGGCTAAAGCAAATGTTGTGGAAAATGGACATGGGCCAAAGTTCAACAACAAGAAGCGGGAGCATGATGGCAACGACCTCAAACAAAGATCCACTAGTAAGATCAAAGGGATCAACAATGGGTTCAAAAAGAGGTTCAAAGGCAAGTGTTTTATGTGTAGAAAAGATGAATATCGCGCTAAGGATTGTCACGTTCGTAATGATGAAGAGAGTTCAAGCAAAAAACCAGCACAAGCCAACATAGCTGAGGATTTTTATCTTTTTGGTGGAGTGGCAGACATCAATCTTACTACAGTAGGCTCTAAAGCAAATTTGGTGGGCAATCCCAAGGAGTGCTAGGTGGATACTGGAGCAACCCGCCATATCTGTGCAGATATGAAGATGTTCATAACCTACAAAGTGGTGGAAAGTAGAGAATAGTTTTTTATGGGAAACTCCTCCACTTCAACTATGGAAGAACAAGGAAAGATCGTGCTGAAAATGATCACGAGAAAAGAACTCACGCTCAACAATATACTCCATGTGCTAGAAATTTGCAAAAATTTGATTTCTAGGTCATTGTTGATCAAGAATGAGTGTAAATTAGTATTTGAATCTGACAAAGTTGTACTCTCCAAGAGTGGAATGTATTTGGGGTGAGGTTATATGAGTGATAGGCTTTTTAAGCTCAATGTAAACACTGTTGTACCAAATTTGGCTATTAATAATAAAAACACATCTTCTGTTTATCTTGCTGAGTCTTTTTTTTTTTTTTTTTATGGCATGGTAGATTAGGACATGTAAATTTTAATTCTTTGTGTAGACTTGTTTCTTTGGAAAGTTTACCAAACTTAGAATTTGATCCTAATCATAGATGTAAAATTTGTGTTGAGGCAAAACTCACTAAGGCATCATTTAATAAAGTAGAAAGAAGTACTGAACCTCTAAGTTTAATTCACACAGGTATCTGTGATTTAAAAATTTGTTCAAACTAGAGAAGGTAAAAAGTACTTTATTACTTTTATTGATGATTGCACTTGATATTGCTATGTTTACTTATTGAGAAGTAAAGATGAAGCCTTAGAAGCTTTTACGCAATATAAACTTGAGGTTGAAAATCAACTTGGCAAAACTATTAAGATAGTGAGGAGTGACAGAGGTGGTGAGTATGATGCACCATTTGAGGAATTTTGTTCTGAACATGGTATTTTTCACCAAACCACTGCACCTTATTTTCCTCAATCAAATGGAGTTGCTGAAAGAAAGAATTGAACTCTTAAAGAGATAATGAATGCCATGTTGATTAGTTCAGGGTTACCTCAAAACTTGTGGGGGGAGGCAATTTTGTCTACTAACTTTATCCTTAACAGGGTATCCCACAAGAAACTTAATCAAACACCTTATGAATTATGGAAAGGCCGACGACCTACCTACAATTACCTCAAAGTGTGGGGGTGTTTGGCTAAGGTGGCAGTCCCTAGTCCCAAAACAACTAAAATAGGACCAAAAACTGTTGATTGTGTGTTCATTGGTTATGCAAATAATAGTAGTGCATATAGATTTTTAGTTCATAGATCTGAAAATCCTAATATGCATGTAAACACTATTATTGTGTCAAGGAATGCGTCATTTTTTGAACACATTTTTCTATGCAAGGAAACTGAAGAGACAAGTTCAAATAAAAGAACTTTTGATACTACTATGGGTAGTAGTGAAGACCACAATGATAATGAAACAGATGAACCTAGACGTGGTAAGAGGGCTAGGATCTCTAAATCATTTGATCCAGATTTTTTGACATACCTATTATAAAATGAGCCTTAAAACTTCAAGGAAGCAATGTCAAGTCCTAAAGCTCCGTTGTGGAGAGAGGCTGTGAATAGTGAAATTGAATCAATATTGTAAAATCATACTTGGGAACTGATAGATATTCCACTAGGGTGTAAACCTCTTAGATATAAGTGGATATTCAAGAGAAAAATGAAAGCAGATGGTTCAATAGATAAATACAAGGCTAGGCTTGTTGTTAAGGGATACAGGCATAAGGAAGGCCTTGATTATTTTGACACATATTCACCAGTGACAACAATAACATCTATTCGCAGGTCAATTGTGATTGCAGCTTTGTATAATTTGGAAATACATCAAATGGATGTTAAAATAGATTTTTTGAATGGCGAATTAGATGAGGAAATCTACATGGAACAACCGGAAAGGTTTCGAGTTCCTGACCAAGAGAAAAAGGTTTGTAAACTTGTCAAATCCCTTTATGGATTAAAACAAGCTTCGAAACAATGGCATGAAAAATTTGATTAGGCTATGCTTTCGGATGGTTTTAAGATAAATGAATGTGACAAATGCATCTATGTTAAAAGCATAAACAAAGGCTATGTCATAGTTTGTCTTTATGTGGATGACATGCTCATTATTGGAAACAATAATGACATGATTAAATCCACAAAGAAAATGTTAAACAAAAAGTTTGACATAAAAGATCTGGGAGTAGCAGATGTAATTCTAGGAATAAAAATTACTAGAACATCTGAAGGATATGCTTTATCTCAGTCTTACTATGTTGAAAAGATTCTGGAGAAATTTGGAAAGCATGACGACCGTCCTACTAAAACACCTGTTGACATTAGTCTTTATTTGTCAAAAAATACAGGTGCAGGCATATTACAATTAGAGTATTCTCGAATAATCAGAAGCTTGATGTACTTAATGAATTGCACTAAGCCAAATATAGCCTATGCTGTAAGCAAATTAAGTAGGTACACAAGTAATCTAGGGTCCGATCATTGGACAGAGATAATTAGGGTACTTAGGTATCTAAGACATACCTAGAATTATGGCTTACATTATACCAAATATCCAGCAGTACTCGAGGGGTACCGCGATGCAAATTGGATATCGGATACTAAAGACTTAAAATCCACTAGTAGATACGTCTTTACCTTGGGAGGTGCTGCAGTCTCTTGGAAATCTCCCAAGCAAACATGCACAGCAAGGTCGACAATGGAATTTGAGTTTATCGCATTAGATAAAACAGGAGAAGAAGTAGAATGGCTTCGTAATTTTTTAGAAGACATTCCAATGTGGCCTAAACTTGTGCCAGCTATATGTATTCACTATGATAGTGAAGTAGCAATAGGACGGGCACAGAATCATATGTATAATGGAAAGTCTCGACACATTCGTCGAAGACATAATACCATTAGGCATTTGCTCTCACATGGAATAATTTCCATAGAATATGTAAAGTCAGAGAATATTGTGGATCCATTGACTAAAGGGCTAGCCAGAGAGCATGTGTACCGTTTATCAAGGGAAATGGGATTAAAACCTATTACTTAAAAGTTGACATAATGGCGACCCAATCTAGTTGACTAGAGATCCCAAGATCTAAGTTCAAAGGGATAGCCGAATTATGAATGACTTCCCGTATCACTAAAGAGGTTTACTCCTACCCATTTCTATGATAAAAAGAGTGATACTTGCAGCGTTAGTAGGATAAGCTTTGCTTTTAATGATTCTTATAGCTTGGACATCCAAGTGGGGTACAGAAGGACTTAATAAGAAGTCACCTATATGAGTGTGAACTAGACCGGTTCAATGAGAATTGAAAAAGCTAAATTCTCTAGAGCACTCATGAATTACCAAGTGTTGTTCAGGGCCAAAATGAACACAATCATAAGAACCAAACTATGCCTGAGGATACACTATGTGTAGTCTATTGTCTTGGCTTACACAAACAGCTGAACAGTTCAAGGCACCGTGTCCACTAGTTAGCCAGTAAGTCCGATAGGCTTTCACTAGAGGAGGAACAAAGCCAAAAGCTACCTATCTCAATGTGGTGTATCTTCTTAATGTACTTTTTCTTTATCTGCATCTTGTTGCATATTCGTTATCGTGAATTCCATTCATGTGGGGGATTGTTGGAAAATGGCTTTGAAAATCCTTATTTTTTGCTAACTTTGAGCATTAATTAAGGTGGGACCCAAGCGTTATTTTTAAGGTTTTTCATTGGATTCATGTTTAATGCCGCGTAGAGAATAAAACTGTGTATTTGGTTGCTCAAAACCATTTCCAAATGAATGAGAATTCAACGCGCGTTTTCAGGTTCGTGGAAATGGCTTTAGGTAGGTTTCCTACACATTTGTGAAATGTGCTTGCCCCACATTGGAAAGGCTTATAGATTTGTGTGTGTTTATATACCTTAGCTTGGGATACTTGGGATGGGCCCTAAAGGGTACCCAAGTTTGTGGAAGGGTGAGGTTATGGGTAAACTGGGCTAGACTTATTGGACCCAAAACAAAAACCACAGGCGCGCGCCGTCGCCATCTGTCCCTCCGATTGATCGGGCGGGTTGGGCTAAGCTGGGCCTGGGCTTGGGCGCAAGTGCGAGGTGCGAGGTGTGAGGTTAGGTTGGGCTTGTCCGGCCCAATACTTATCTTTTTGGGCCAAAAATATTTGCAATTTATTTATTTATTTTTAATTTTGGTTTCAAAATTCAAAATAAATGGGTCCAATTTTTTTCACCCAAACACATCCGCACAGGTTCATAAGGTCCACATCTGAACAAGTTCAAAAAGTAGACCCGAATAGGTACAATTACTACCTGAACTGATCTGTTTCTGTTCTGAACAGATCTGTTCCTGTTCCGAACAAGTTTTTCATGTTGGTACATATTCTGTATAGCCACCAAATTTCCTATAAATAGCCTACATTCCAACATTTCATTCCATCGAACTTTTGGAGAGCTTTTCTTCTTTCTTCTTCCTCTTTTTGTCTTTCTATCTCTGCATTTGTTATGCATTTTATTTTAGGAAGAAAAATAAAGAGTCACAACAAAGTTTTGGTTCACCAAACTTGATTTTATAGTGCTGTAAAATCAAGTGTTAGTCGTTGCATCCTGTGAAGTAGACGCCGATAAATCTCAAAGCACTGGAGCGAAGGCGAAATCTGCTTTAAGGAGATTGTGTCCAACACAAGCCTTGACTTTAATTTCTGTAAGCGTTTAATTCGGAATTTAATTTATATAATTATTTTTTAAATTATTTTATTTGGTTGTTTATTTAATTTACACACACACACACACACACACACACACACCCCACTATGGGTGTAACAACATATACGTATCAAATCAAATCTTAAAATTAGAAATTTTGTCGTAAAGAAACTGACAGTCATACAATCAGAAAATTCACTCATATATATTGTTTAGACCAATAACAAGAACAGGTTGTTAAGCATAAGCATAGGCACAACACCTTTGCATAGACATGATTGCAACAGTCAAAATTTAAAAATTGGAATCAAAGACTTCTTATCATGCAACTAATCATAAAATCATATACAAATAATAAATTAATTATATTTTCCCAAAAACCATAAACAAGATCGAATCTGTCTTAAGATTGTTAGAAAAATAGTACCAAACTATATGAAAAATATAATTTAAAAATATGTAAACGGTTTTTAGGCAAAACCAAACCTGAAATAAATCGACATAATAATGTAACAAAACTTACAGCACATAAATAGATAAAACCTGATCGAGTCGAGTGTGTGACACTCTTTTCTTAAGACAGATTCGTCCTCCCACCAGTGCTTAGGATTCAATGGACGTCTATCTCCCATGATACAATTGCAAGCCTAGCAAACTTCACTGTGCATGCAATTTCTTTATAGAAAAATTAGACTCATGAAAATATGAAGAATAAATGCAAAGATGAAGAAGAAATGACGAATTCTCTATCCAAATTGAAGTGAAGGAGATGAAATTTATAGATTCCTCCGTGACTCTTCAGAAAGGTTGTGACCTTTTAAAATGATACACTCTTCCATCTCAAGAGTCACAACCATTGGAGTAAATTTAATTCAAATTTTCCAACAACTGCGATGACAGAAGAGAAGTGACTTTGGTGACTGTAATCGAGTAGGAGAATCGACGGTGAGGTGCATATAAGAAGTGGTGCGTGGGATATACTGTATAAAGAGTTTGAAAATTTCACTTTGCTGATATTGGGCAATTTTTCCTTACAAAACTGTTTGGTCAGTATATTCCTTCAATTCCTTAAATAATAACCAAAACGGCATAGTTTTATTATCTGCGACCAAGTTACTTTAATCGCTAAAAAAAATTTCATTCTCGCTTTTTTTTGGTCTTCCATCTTTGACTTTTGCCAACCAAATTTCAATTTTGGTTGCAGAAAATTATATTTTGACCATTAAAAAATATTAGTCAACAAAACTCCAAACCTTTGCCTAACAAATTTTTATTTAGTCACCAAATGGAAACTTTTTGCAACTAAATAAAAGTTAGTCGGCAAAATTGGCTGGGAAAAATGTAATTTCTTGTAGTGAGATGGCTCATGCTCTGCATTACACTTTAACGATCTTGGCCTACACATAAGAATACAATTACTGATATAACAAAGGTTTAACAATTAAGCTATCTTAACTTAGCTTTTTATTTTTTAATTAATTATATTCTATGTTGATTTCTAGTTGTGTTTATCTTTTGATTAGGTTAAAAACATGCATAAGGGTGTCCGAGGGTCGATGAAATTGAAAAGAAAACGAAACGGGCAATACCCCTATTTTCCACATGTGCAGGATTCTAGCCGCACATGCGGGGATCAATTCCACACATGCGGAGAGCTAGCTACACATGTGGTGATTCATGCCACTCATGTAGGAAAATCTAGGTAGGTTCGAGCTGGGCTGTTCTTAGCTTCCTATTATCATTTTCTTCACTATTAGAACCCAAAACATATTATATAATATCTTAATACATGAAATCATGATGGAAAACCAATAGAAACAAATTTGTATATATGGTTTTGAGATCAAAACAACTAAAAACCAAGATTTGATTCAACTTTGATATCTTTTCTAAACATTTCTTTATTTCATCACTTTCAATTTTCTAGGACAAGGTTTGAAGGCTTTCTAAGTACAAAGAATTGGTGTAGGCTAGTGGATAAACCCTTATATATCTCAAATGTAGCATAAAACCAATTCAAAACATAGTTTTTCAAACAAATCTTCGAACCCTTTTCTAATTTTTTTCTTTCATTTTAATCTTCCCAAAACTTAGTTCAAAAGAATTTATAGCTAGGTTATGATAACAAAATATGAAAGAGGATTGAATTTCTTATCTTTCTATGATTTTCCTTGAATTTCTTGGCTTGGATTCAAGCTTTTCTTTAGATTTCCCCCTAGTTCTCTTCTTTTCCTCCTTGTTCTCCAAGAACACCTATTTCCTCAAACTCTCTCCATCCTTCTCTAACTTTCTAGTATTTGTAGACTAGATTAGCTTAATTCACTAATTACCTCATTAGGCTTATTAACTAATGTAGCTTGCTGTTTGTGCTCTTTTCGGATACAACTAGCCCTACAGTTCAGACTCTCGTGGTTCTGAATCTGATTTCACAAGTGCAATGTGAAACAACGAAAACACAAAAAGAGTCCAAATTCAGCAATTCTTTTGGAAAATCGATTTGAATCAAATGTCAAAAATGAATTGTTTTGCCAGATTACAACGTCACCACCTAAATATTTTTGAAAAATTTAAGAAACTCAAGACTTTGCCAAAGGCCACTTATTCGTCACCACCAAAGTGTCTCGACTCGAGAACTTAGGTACGAGAGGGGAAGGTCATGAATTGAGCACCTCACTTACCCGATCAAAGATCGGCCTCTACTAATCATGATGTGATTCTTATTTACATTATATGCTCTTGTTCTGATTATTAGACTAACATTATTATGTGTTACACACAAGTATAGACTAATTTGTAAAAGTTGGAACACTTTGATTTCGTATTTGTTTGAAAATTGTTTTTGATACTCATCACTTGGAAAAGGTGAGTTTGTCTGTACACTAATCAATGCATCCCAATTTTTGCAATTAACCTTCTTCCACAAGCATTCAAAGAGTTATATCACTTAAACATTTAGCCTCATGGAAAGCATGCTCGATATGGCAACAATCACATGCGATGTGAGATGCTAAAGCAATAAACACTCACCTAGTACTCCAAGGCAAGCCAAACAAACCAAAATAATTAGAAAATATCCTAAATAATGCAACGTGACTAATGTAACGCATACATTTATGCAATTTTATAGGCTCGACTATGAGCATGGTATATGATCCAGTTCCAAGACATGTGATAAATCACGTATTCAAATAATGAAAATGAAATTGGCGTTGCTTAATATGATGAGCCGAACCCAAATGCATTTGAGACGAGTATATGCAAACATAAGAAATGCTAAGAAACATGATGCTATACACTACCATTATAAGCGGGTAAATAAAAGGAAGAAAGAAATGGGGGTTGGAAGACATACACGCTTATTACAATTTTGCCCTCATGCAAGAGAGTCTGAATGAATGTCCAAGTGTCCGGTTTAAACTAACTATTACAAAACGAAATAAATGAATAAACAACTAAGTAGCTAAGCTATTATAACAAGACTAATAATAAGAAATAAGCCAGCTATTTAATTTATTACAACAAGAATACACAATAAAACTAACTACCTAAGTTACTCAACAATAAACATTCATAATCATTACAAGAATACTAATTATATTTAATTACAATGATAATTGAAAGCACTAATTTACAACATTTGATAGAACTAAAAAGCATAAGAATGGCATGCATGCGACGATTTTCAGAAGCAACTCTATCTGCCTTCCTTGGAATCTGCCCTGTTTCACCTTCAGTCATTGTCCTCTATTTTCTGCAAAACACTCTGTTTACCAAACATTGGGCCTATCTGGCCCCCAATGAAGCTCGATCGGGCCCAAATAGGACCGGTCGTGCCCTAATTTCATGTAAAACTCTGTTTTTGTGTTCTGAGGTGAAAACAATGCAGATAGAATTTTTTGAGCTCTGTTTGTCCCTATTACACTTCTCTGTCATAGAAAGCCTCAAGAGAAAAATGAAGTTGTTTCCAAAACCATCAATAAGCAAGTTGTTTGCTTGATTTCGGCCACTATTTAGACAAAAATCAATGAATGCACTGAATTAACACCAACCCCTCCCCTTTATCATGGAGTGAGCTCAAAGGGGGAAGTAAAGGCGTTTCAAAGGCTGTCAAAACACCATGAATTGACGTGTGACGACTCTTGAAACAATGGACTCGGTATAACGTCCGGCCGAACCTAAGCAATATAACTCATGTTCTTTATGTTGGTTGGTTCATTTTAAGCCAAATTCATTAGTTTTTGCCATTCTTTAATCCATTTGTCAAAGGTGATGATTACGTCCACTAAATGAGAAGCATGTCAAACAGGAAGTGATTCTCAACATGAAAGAGAGACTATGCCGTTGACGATGAACCTCCGTAGAGATTAAGCCATTAAGCATAAATCTCTAACTCATGTTTTGAACAACCATCAACCAGTTGAAACAACTCTTAAATAAAAGAAATGAATAGTAAGTTGCTTATTAAAATAAGGCTCTTAACATGGAAATCAATTAAAGAAAAGCTAGGAACAACATACAACAAGCTATATATTAGAACTTATGACACAACAAACAAACTAATCAAAACTTGAACCAATTAAATAACCCTAACAAGTGAAAGACAGGGGCTCAAAGTGCATGAAAAGAGCCCAAAAGCTAAACAATAAGCAAAGAAAATAAGGCTAGTAAGTAGGAACAATGAGGGGTGGCTAACCCCTCCACCTTTGAAACCTCAAAGCATGATTTTTAGCCTCTTTTAAACTCTGAAAATCAATTTGGAAAACAAAGAAAATGGTGTAAAATAAGGGTTTGAGCTATAGATGAAGGTGCAAGAAAGAGCGTTAACTCTCTCTCTACCTTTTGGTAGCTATCCAAACCCAAGTTTAAACACTTAAAATGGATTCAAGACAACATAAAAATAGAAGAAGTAGATAGCAAGAGATAGCAAAGAGAGCAAAAGAAGAGGTAGTAAGCTTATACCTCTCAAAGAAGCAAGCTTTTGTTTGTAACATAAACTTGGTTTAAGCACACTCTCAAGCTTGAATTGTGATGCTCAAGCCTCAACTAATGTTCTAAGGTTATGATCTAAGGTGATGTATGGTACATGGATATTGGTCAAGAGAGATATGTTAGCTCAAAGTTGACTTGTATAGGAAAAAGGAGCTCTCTCTTATGTGTATAGGTTCTTTTGAAAATTTTCAGCCCTCAAAATAGAGGTATAACCTCGTTTTTATAGAATTTGAGCAAAACAAGTTGAAAATATCTTCAAAAAAAGATAGCTGGCGGGCTCTCGTGCAGAACAATGTGCATCACCATCGAGGCACGGTCGCCTCCCAATGGGGCATGGCCGGGCCCTAATGTGCTGCCTTACTCCCTTGTTTCAAACTCAGTGTAAGGTAGCACAATGTTCAAAAATGAACCTCTGAGGTAAAAATAAGACAAGTAGGAAGGTTTTGGGATTATTTCGGGGTTTGACTTTGGATTTCCTCGCCGAGAACTCGAATTGCACAATGCAGTTTTCATCATTGAGTGTGCTGGACCAAGCACCTAAGTCTTACGGGTGGTCAAAAATGGGGTGTCTACAACTAGGCTTAGTTATAATTAACCATGTTTAAATCCTAATCTTGGTTAGTCAAATTAACCTCACTTAGGTTTAAGCTAATCTTGTTTAACTTTTGCTAATCCTAGTTAATTTTTGATTTATTATTCATCAGGTTCTATTCCTTGGACTAAGATCATTAAGCTCCTCACTTAAGGTTTTCTAAGTCATCTAGACATTCAATTTCCTAATTCAAATGGTTTTCCTAACTTTCCATTGCTTGCCTAGTTTTCTATCTTAGGGTTTCATATTCTAGTTTTCCAAAACTTACTAAATTTCCTACTCATACTCAACAGATTCTAAATCCTTTCATGGCAACCAAATCATGTGCATAATGCTAATGATTACTAGAATTTCTTGCCATGATTGAATGCATGGATATGTTATACAACTTGGTTATCAAAAATTCCGTACGCTTTTCTGCCTGATGTAGTAACTACCTAAACTATCGACATAGATGGATTGTGATAGCATCTAATGTGTTTTTATAGATGTTTGTATTGACATATTTGAAGATGTTTGTGTTGGCAGATTTTATAAATGTTTTTATGGATGTTTGTACCCTTTCTGTTTTTATGGATGCTTGATGTTTTATAAGAAGTTGAATCTATAAACGTGCGACAACAGATGACTAGACAAGTCTAATTTGTTCAGTAACATGACACCGAAATTATCTAAATTATTTGACAATGTATAACCAAACAAGTTCATAATAAATTTAGGAGGCAAGGAGGAAAATGATATTTTAAGGAAAGTGAATTTCTAAACTTGCGGTAATAGATGGTTGTATAAATATGGTTTGTTCAGTAATATGACACTAGAGTAATTTCAAAAGGAATAAATGTTACGAGAAAAATCTGTAAAAGTTTTGAAAAAGGTTTAATTTAGGGTTAGTTTTAATATTATAAAGGGTGTAATAAGAATGCCAATTTTTTTTTTTTTTTTGATAGTGTATTGAAAAATAGGTATAAAGAGGTAAAATTGTGGTGTAAACAGAATTTCCCTAGAAACATCTAAATTAAAAAATGATAACAAAACATCAAAGTATTTTGTGCTTGATATAATAATAATATGTATTAAATTACATTGAATTATGCATGTATTTTTTTTTTCTTCTTTATTTTATAAAGTAAGTTGCTTCTCATGTTGGCATCCAGTTCAGTTTAGTGGTCCTCCAGTTTACTCCACGATCAGCTTTCCTCCTTCCAATCGGTTCAAACCTCCCTAGAATAGAGTTTTGTAAAGGGTCCATCAAATGGTCAAGTTGTCAAATGGCACTTTGATTTGGGAAGTCCCCATAAGCTGCTAATTAGCTTATTAACTTATTTTTATCACGACACCTCTATATTTTTTTATATTTTTTTTTCATAATAAATAATAAAAATCTAATTTAAAACTTCTTCAAGTAGTTTTTTAAAAGAGATTTGTTAGTTATTATAACTAGTTTCATACTATTTTACTCGCTCTAACATGCTAGCTAGTATGATAACTGTTTTAACAAAATTTACAGCTAGCTACATTTGAAGAGTAATGGGAAGTTGTTTAAACTAGTTTGTGTAAATAAATATGTAAAATAAAGAGTAATATTAAAACACATAGATACAAAGTTAGTATGGTAAAATAAAAAACATATCATTTTCATACTTTAATTAGTGAAAAATGAAAAATAACACTGGAGTTGCTCTTATAAATCATGCCTAAAATAACCTTAGTCTCCAATGAGACTAATAATATATTTGTTTTTTGTTTTCTCAAATGATAAAATATTTAATGAATTAATAAGTTAGATTCTAACAAAATGACAATAGTTGTTCCATTGACTGAAATCGTAAACCTCTAACTTTCTTATTGCCCCTAAAACATAATTACATAAATTACTAAACCAATTATACTGTCCTCATTAACATGTGTTAGTAAGCTCATATTGTTGCTAATTGTAGAGAGGCGAAGAGAAAGATGTTGTGCCTTGTTGAATTTTGTTTTTTTTTATTTTATTATTTGGATGAATTATGGTGTGTTTTTTTATTTTTTATTTTATGTTTAGTCACTTTTTCACTTTGATCCTTAAAATTTATTAATTTTTTTCACTTTAGCTCTATATATTTCTATTTTCTCAATTTACTCTTAAAATTACCTTATTAGATTTAAAAAAAAAATATATCACAATGACTGTCACATAACATAAAAAAAAAAAAAAAAAAAAATTTATTAAAATATTAGAGTTTAAGTTTATGTCAAAGATATGAATCATATACAATAAAATATTTTATATCACGTGACTATTAATGTGCTGTTTTTTGTTTAATTTGTAACACAAAGTACCTGAATGCAGAAAAAGACTTAAAATATAAATGATCAAAGTAAATAAATAAATAAAAAAAAAAACTTTAAAGACTAAAGTAAAAAAGTAACTAAATATAAATGGAGGAAAAAATAATTTACCCATTGTTTACTTAATGATTCTGAATCCTATAAATATTGACAAACTTTTAACATGTTTTTAAACAATGTGCACCACCTATACATTAAAAAATAAAAATAACATCTAAATAAATAAACCAAAACTACACCATAATATTATTTTCATTTTAAAACCATTTTGTTTTGTCTCACCACACTCCTCCACAGACATCACAGCTCACCTGCAATTGCCACCACAACCACACATAAAATCATTAGTTAGTGTGTCCAATTCCAAATCATAATCACTTTCTAAAATCAGTGAGGAGAGAAAATGATAGATCTATATTGCCAGCACAATTTCATCTTCTACCAGGGCAATAAACAACACATTAAAGCCCAAAAGGGTTGTATATTTCTCTGGTTACAGCAAAAGAGACTGAACCAATGGGCTTACCCAATAGACAAGGACACAGCAAGAGACAGTGCCCCACAACACCAAACAACTAGCAGTTATATTCAAGCATAAGGAAGACAGCCCACTACCTGTCGGCAACCACCAGCAGCAGCAGAAGGTGTTTAGAGAGAGAAATAGAGAGTTCTAGAGAGAGAGTGTACTGTTTTGCTTCCTGTTCTGTTCCACAGAGGAGAGAGAGAGAGAGAGAGTCAAAAAAAGAGGAGTGTAGAGAGAGAAAGAGACAGTGTGGGGAGTAATTTGAGTAGTGGGATTCAATGTTGGTCCAAGATCGTTCAACCCCAAAATCCCCCAAAACCCAGAACAGAGCACTGCCAACTCTCCATCCAAATCGTCGCTTTTCTGAGTCGAAAAGCCTCGATTTCTCGACATGGGTCTCTGAGAATCTCTACAAAATCGTCGCAATTGGCCTCCTCATCGCCACCGTCGCCGCCCTCTTCTTCCTCCGCAACGTCGGCGACACTGCCGCACTCCTCTGCTTCGAATCCCAGGCCCAACAGCTCGACAAGATCCATTTCCCCCAAATCAATTGGAATTCGATCGAACCCATTCTCGATCAATCGACCCCTTACTCGAATTTTCGATCCGACCGGTGGATCGTGGTGTCCGTATCCAATTACCCGACCGATTCGCTTCGAAATCTCGCGAAGATCAAAGGCTGGCAAGTGCTTGCGATTGGGAATTCCAAAACGCCCGGAGATTGGAATCTCAAAGGTACTATATTTCTTTCTTTGGAACAGCAAGCTCTATTAGGGTTTAGGGTTGTTGATTACTTGCCTTATGATTCGTATGTTAGAAAAACTGTTGGGTATTTGTTTGCAATCCAACACGGTGCTAAGAAAATCTTCGATGCCGATGATCGTGGTGATGTGATAGACAATGATATTGGTAAACATTTTGATGTAGAATTGATTGGTGAGGATGCTAGGCAAGATGTTATTTTGCAATACAGTCATGAAAACCCTAATCGGACCATTGTGAACCCGTATATTCATTTCGGGCAACGGTCCGTTTGGCCTAGGGGATTGCCATTGGAAAATGTTGGGGAAATAGGGCATGAGGAATATTACACTGAGGTGTTTGGTGGGAAGCAGTTTATACAACAGGGAATTTCGAATGGGCTTCCTGATGTTGATTCCGTGTTTTATTTTACACGAAAATCGGGTTTGGAAGCATTGGATATTAGGTTTGATGAGCATGCCCCAAAAGTGGCATTACCACAAGGTACAATGGTGCCGGTTAATTCTTTCAATACAATTTATCACTCATCTGCATTTTGGGGTCTGATGCTACCAGTTTCTGTCAGTACCATGGCTTCAGATGTATTGAGGGGTTATTGGGCACAAAGACTTTTGTGGGAAATTGGTGGCTATGTTGTTGTTTATCCTCCTACAGTTCACCGCTATGATAGAATTGAAGCATACCCATTTTCCGAAGAGAAAGATCTTCACGTGAATGTAGGTCGTCTGATTAATTTCTTGGTTTCGTGGAGATCAGGAAAGCATAGATTATTTGAAAAGATTTTGGAATTAAGTTATGCTATGGCAGAGGAGGGGTTCTGGACTGAGAGAGATGTGAAGTTTACTGCTGCTTGGCTGCAGGACTTGCTTGCTGTTAGGTATCAGCAGCCTAGGCTAATGTCACTTGAATTGGACCGGCCACGGGCTAATATTGGTCATGGGGATAGGAAAGGTTTCATACCTCAAAAATTGCCTTCAGTGCATCTTGGGGTTGAGGAAATTGGTACCGTGAATTATGAGATTGGAAATTTGATCCGGTGGAGGAAGAATTTTGGGAACGTTGTGCTTATATTGTTCTGCAGTGGACCTGTTGAACGTACTGCTTTGGAATGGAGATTGCTTTATGGCAGGATATTCAAGACGGTGGTGATTTTGGCAGAGCAGAAAAATGCTGATCTTGTTGTTGAAGAAGGCCACTTGGACCATCTATACAAGTAAGTCATTGCTATTTTATTCCTTCTGCTTGGTTGAGTTTTATATATATATATATATATATATTTTGATAAATGCTTGGTTGAGTTATATATGTATTGATAAATGCTTGTTTGAGTTATATTTTTTGTGGCCAAGGAGAAGGAAGTTGGGTTATGATGTTGTAATATTGCACCTGATATCTAAGTTACACGGACGCGGGTACGAGGATCGGGTGCGGGTGCGTATCTAGGGGTCGGATATTTCAAAATTAAAAATTAAGGATACGTGGATATGTATCCAAATTTGGATACGGGTACGGGGATATGTTAAATATATATATATTTTTTAAATATAGTTATTAAGATGAGTTACGTTATACAAATAACAAATAATTATTTTACATATATGCGTTTATTTATTTTTATTAATATATATAAGTATATATTATCTTATAAATATATTATATATTATACAATAATTATTATATAATATATAATAATAATTGTTATTATTATAGTTATTATAATAATAGTTATTAACTATTATTATTTTATATAGATATATACCTATTATTATTTTATATAGATATATACGAATATAGTACGAATATAGATTAGAATAGATATATACGAATATAGATATGAATCAAGAGACAGGGACGAGAGAGAGAGAGAGAGGGAGAGAAGCGCAACAAAGGAAGGGATCGATCGCGATTGCGATTGCGATTGCGAGGGAGAGAGAGAAAGCGAGACAGAGAGAGAGTCGTTTGGGGGTGTTCGGCTGTTCGATCGACTGACAGCGCTTCGATCTTCGCCTGGATCGCTGGATGGAGCTTCGACTGGTGGAGCTTCGACTGGTGGAGCTTCGACTAGATCATTCGACCAGGTAATCTCTTGCTCTCACCTCTTTCATTTCTTTTGTTGTGTGCCGTGTCCGATAGAGAATAGACGAATTCGACACAGATCCCACACCCGCACCCGTGTCGTGTCGTGTCGACACGGGTACTTCGCCCCAAAGTGGCGAGTCCATGTAACACAGATCTTTGTTTTGATCATGAATGTATGAAAGGAGAGTCAACCCTACAAAAAATTGCATTGGAGGTGGGAACTCCCTCCTAATGAGTTCTAGACTGATAGGCTACACCTATCACTTTCCTATGAAACTGTTTTACTGTTTGAAAAATGCACAGTACCATAAATTATCAAGCTGCAAAAACAGAAAATGAACAATTGAGAATGGTTTTCCCCTTTTCAATAAAAGAGAAATTTAGATGTTTCACGCTAAAGAAATAAAAACCAAGCAGTAACTTTAAAAGATAAGAACCATTAAGCTAAGATCAAAACCCAAAAGATGTTATTTTCCAATTGAAGGAAGTTACCTTTAAATGATGGTACGTTTCAGAGCCCATTTGCATTGCCTCCTCAAATTTTTTCGCTCCAACAGGAAGAATCATAATATCCTGATAATATTTCAACCATCAAAGCAATTTGAGAATCATAGCAAAGAAACAATGTCAATATGTTTAATTGTTTGTAAGAAGCAAAGTCACCAATGATACAACTGGAGCAGTAAAAAATCCATAGGCATAGATTGGAGAAGATGAAAAAGAAGCACAAAAAAATGACTATAACAAAGCAACTGAAGACAGGAGCCTAACATCATTTTACATATAATGTTGTAGTTTCCTTAAATTCATAATACATGTCATTGGCATAAGGTGATGAAGTAGAATCCTCGTTCATTGCACAACATACTTGTCATCGACTCATTGTTAAAAAATCGCACAACAGAAAAAAAATCAGAATAATAGGGACACAGGGCCGAGAATAAATAAAAATATTTGGCATGTCACAATATTCATTTTTGTGCAGAATACAATAATAGAACTTTGTGCAAAAGGTTATCAGGTAACATTGAGCAAAAATCACTTAACATAGTAACATAAACAGATATTCAAGTAGGTTAATTACAACCTGAAGAGCCAGATTGTTTCCAGCATGTTTTCCACCACTTATCAGACAGAAGGCAGGGACAGGAAGAATCAGGTGGCTTCTTCCAGAGAGATCAGCTATGTGCTTGTAAAGTGGAAGCTGAAAATAATATTTCACAACAAATTTAAAGGAAACTTAAAACAAATTTTGTAACAAAATAAAATTTATAAAATATATATATATATAAAGGAAATAGAATTCAAAATCAACTTCAAAATAAGGAAAGCAAAAGTCAGTAAAATGTTAATATCACAAATATCCATGCCTCCTTTTCAGCAGCTCCAGCTTTGCAAGCAGCAATTGAAACGGCTAAAATTGCATTTGCACCAAGTTCACCCTGCAAAATATCATGAAATTAGAAAGTTAATGCTAAAAATAAATAAAATAATATAAACAATTACAAAAGTTTCTGCTCTGGAAAGTAAGTAACAAAAATCTCTTCCAAATGCAACCAGTCATCTGAAAGGAATGTTGACAAGTGGATTTTTGGATGACAACTAATGAAAGACAACAAAGGCACCAAGCCACATTTTCCTAAGTGCTTTTAACCAAGCAAAAGAACAGCAGGTTTGAAAGGATGATGCACTTAAAAGTTAGACATATAGAAACCACTGTTTGCTAGCCTGAGATGAATGGGAGGGGCTTGAAAAGATCTATTACATGAACAAACCAACTCAAGGAAAAAAAAGTCCAAAACTTGTAATATCTAGGACTTATATGATCCATAGAAGTTAGAGGTCGTCAGTGGCCACAATAATGGTTCTACATTCTAAACTTGACTTACCAAAAATATTCTTCAATATGTACATAAATCTCTTCCAATATATTTTCCATTTGGAACTGGAACTACAAAGGATATTTTTGTTTTTTGTTTTTTTGATAAATGGAACTACAATGGATATTAAAAACCAGTAAAAGAACACACATGTTTGAAAAAGTAATAACATAAAATCTACATCTCCAACTCAACCTAGATTCCAAGATCAGCTCAATCTACACTAATGAGAACTCCATCATCGAGAATCAAATGACCGATCTCAGTAAAAGCATCACTACTTGCCTCAGAGTTCAGATAGCAATTTGTGAAAATATCAATGTTAAAGGTTTCTAGTGCCTAATATGTTGTTACACTAGTCAGTGGGAACTTTCAGATACTATTATACATTGCAATGAGTAAAGAACCCAACTCATTGCATGCATTCTTTCAGTAATATGATACATATTCCAAAAGTTTCCAAATTGTGAAATGTAAAAATGGCATTGCATATGAAACCATCTAATAATACCAAATTATTTAGAGAAAAGAGAGAAAGAAAGACACCTTCTTCTCTGTCCTGTCCAAGTCTATCATTGCCTGATCAATTTGTGACTGAAGAGTCGGATCCATACCGATCAAAGCCTCAGATATTTTCTCATTAATATTCTTAACAGCTCTTTGCACACTATGTCCAAGATACGTTCCCTTGTCTCCATCACGTAATTCAATAGCTTCATACCTGGAGTCAATTAATACAAATTTGTGGCATGATACTTCTTATGATTGAAACCAAAATTAAATAAGAGACAAAACATCATGACAACAATTGATTAAATATTTGTGTAGGACTGCTCATGAAAATGCCAAAGGATACAATTCATAGAGCATAGCCTTCTATAAATGACATACCCCTAGATACTCTAGAAACAAAGCAATGCGAGATTGCCTTAACTAGAATTACAATGGACATAAACATCTAAATATTTACACAAATAGGCAGCAAATAGGCATCCAAAATTCTTCTAGCAGTATTGCGATAGAAAAGATCATTCAAAGTTTCAAACCATTGACAACCGAAGGTAAAAAAAGGTAAGGTAGTCCAAGTGCACAACCCCATGTGCGGAGAGGTTGTTTCTGTGGTTTGAATCCATGATGCCTAGGTCACAATGGAGCCATCTTAAAAATTCAACCAAGTGAGACAATGCCATTTGTCATAATTAGATACAGATGGAATTCTAAGGAATCAATTATATTGAATAGTTATACTCTCCTAGCCTCTTTTTTATTTTTTTATTTTCCTAGCAGGGACAACAATGTGGTGATTTACTGATTACAATTACAAACTTGAACAAAAAAATCTCAAAAGTCAGCGCAGATTTTATACAGGAAAGTCCAAATTTCAGGTAATAAGATGCTCCCTTTCTAGGCTTATCCTCAAAATCACACAAATTTTGAAGTTGACATTGAGAGAGGAGGAGATTGAGAAAGCATACATTCCAGAAGAAGAGCCGCTAGGAGCAGAAGCACGGAACATGCCCTTATTGGTGTAAAGATCAACTTCAACTGTAGGAATTCCTCTGCTATCCAGGATTTGCCTGGCTTTAACCTTGGTGATCACCGAAGGTACGGCTTTCCTCATATGATTAGACTGTTTACACACACACACACACACACAAAAAAGTAATCAAAACCACTGAACTTGTTTGTTTGGAAGCAAAGAAAATTGACATGAGAAAGAGGCAGGTTACAATGAAGAGAACGGGATCGGGAGTCTTGGCCCTAACGGCGGCATTGACGGCGTCCTCGATTTTCCGAGAAAGCATGTACTTGTCCAGATATTCTTGCACCGACATTTCCTTCTCTGTTGGTGGAGTTTTCGGGAAGCTGATTAGACCTTGAAAATCTTCGGCACTGCAACTGCAAATTCTTTTTTTTTTGGTTTCGTTTGGCTGCTGAGAAAGTGGTTTAGGAAGATGGATTTTAAAGAAGTGTTTGTGGTTGCTGTTGTGATGATCTTGTTGGTGTTTGGGTTGGAGCGGTAGGAAAGAGGGTCTTATACGCTGTTGGCTGTTGTTGCGGTGAATACTTGGAATCGGGGTTTGGGTTGGGGTGGATCTAGGCAGTAGAGGAGACAAAAGGCAGTTCCACGAGGGGAGAGTATAGACGCGACGTCGTTTTGTACGTGGCCCAAAACAAAAATTAAAACTAAAAATTTGCTTAAAAAGTAGGTTTCATCTTTCTGTGTATAATTTAATTTTTTTTTTAAAAAAAAATAGTGTTTCTTTTTATGGTTTGACAACCAACTAAAACAAATCAGAAAGTTGTTATAAATTATCACATTACGTTTTTATTTTTCCTCACATTTTTTTGTTAAAAAAATCAATTAAAATAGTAATTCTCAAATTAATCCTAAGTTTTGAAAATCCTACTTGTTTTCATTTTTTAGAAAATACTTTTCAAAAAATTCTACATTCTTATTTTTCGTATTTTTTTGTTTTTATTGAATTTTTTTAATATTTTAAGCAATTTTTTTATTTTTTAGACACACGTAACATAAATATATCTAAAAAGTAAAAAAAATTATAAAAAAAATCTTTTAAAAATTCACTAAATACCAAAAATACAAAAAAATATAAGAATTCAACAAATTTTTTGTATTTTTATGTATTTATTAATTTTTTAAAATATTTATTCACAAATTTTTTACTTTTTAGATACATCTAACTAAGATGCATCTAAAAAAGTAAAAAAAATGTTTAAAATTTAAAAAATATTCACTAAAAACAAAAAAATACGAAAATTAAAAAACTCAATTTTCAAAAAACTTAATTCAGAAAACTCAAACCAAACACACTACATGCTTTTCCATTTTGGGTTTTTGAAAATATAATTTTAAAATACAGTTGCTTCCTCCACGTACTGTTTTCTTTCTTCCTTTTTTTTTATTATTATAAAATTTTGGGATTTAATTTATAATTATAGAATGGACTATATTCATGAAATAAAAAAGATACACAAATGTAATTTATGTACAATCTTTTATCAAAATAATGTAATAGTGAAAATTTTAAATTTATAGACCTTATGTCATTTATGTCCCATAATTCTGTAGACAATTTTTTCATAAAATATGTTTTTTCTATACAGCTTTGACAATTGATCACTTTAGAAGGCTACGCATAATTTGTCCTCAAATTCTTTGTTAATACACTTTCAATAATTAAATTTAGCTGTTTTTTCTCTCTCAATACACTCTTAGATTAAATTATGTATTGTTGAACCATTTTAATATCTTTTATTTATTTATTTATTTATATTGTTCATGAATCTTCTTTTGTCGTATTCATGAATATCGGTTTATTCATGAATAGAGATTCATTGTTTTAGTGTCCTTTTGTCTTGTTCATGAATGAAGTTTAATTAGAATTCATGAACTTGGTGGTGAATTCATATTTGGGTACACTCTTCCTTTTCTCTAGATTCATGGTCATTATTGTTTTTTGATGTATTTTGTAATATCTTAGTGGCCTATAAATAATTCTTCTCTTCTACTTTTTTCTATACTAACACATCAACTATTTTCTACACAAGAGAGATTACTAGCAAAGAATGGTGTTTTTCTTGGTGGAGTTTTGGGTTCACCATCTTGTGCAGAGTTGACCTGAACTATACGACAAGTGGTCAGGCTGTTGTATCCTAGAAGGGACAAGTCATAGTTTTGTGACTGCTACATCGGTATTTGGGTTCTGTCTACAACAGTGAGCTTGATCTTCTTAAAATTGTTGGTTTATTGATAAATAATGCAAAGAAAATGAGATACAAATAGATCAGGCTGAGGCACGGATATCCTTTTGTCTTGTTCATGAATGGAGTTTAATTAGAATTCATGAACTTGGTGGTGAATTCATTTTTGGTTTACTCTCCTTTTTCTCTAGGTTCATGGTCATTATTGTTTTTTGATGTATTTTGCAATGTCTTAGTGGCCTATAAATAGTTCTTCTCTTCTACTATTTTCCAAACCAACACGTCAACTATTTTCTATACAAGAGAGATTACTAGCAAAGAAGGGTATTTTTCTTGGTGGAGCTTTGGGTTCACCATCTTGTGCAGAGTTGGCTGGAACTATACGGCAAATGGTCGGGCTGTTGTATCCTGGAGAGGACAAGTCATAGTTTTGTAACTGCTGCATCGGTATTTAGGTTTTTCTTACCGCAGTGGGATTGATCTCCTTAAAGAAAACGAGATATTCATGCCTCAGCCTGATCTATTTGTATTTCATTTTCTTCGCAATTTTTTATCAATAAAATATAATTTTTCTGGTATTTTCACCAACAATTTTAAGGAGTGATTAATAAAATTATTAATCACTCTAGAGTCAGGTGATTAACAATTTTAAGGAGATCAACCATGGAACAAGTACCACAAAAAACCAATGATAGAATTGGAGATCTCAACAAGCCTTTCAAATTCAAGGGAGTTCATTTTAAGAGGTGAAAAGGAAAAGTTCTTTTTTACCTTAGCCTTTTGAAAGTTGCATATGTTCTTATCGAGAAGAACCCAAATAAAATCCCAACCGAGGAGATTAATAATGAAAACTACGAGGCACATGAAGCAAAAGTGACTTCCTATAATACAGATGAGTATAAATATCGCTTTTATCTCTTAAATTTCCTTACTGATTAATTTTATGATTATTACTATGACACTATTTACACTTTGTCTTATATTAATTTTTAGGATGCTCGCTTGTATCATATTAACAGTAAATATGTGGGAATCATGAGTAGTTTGGGATTAATTCCTAAAGTGACAAATTTTTTTTGAGAAATGTGAAGTTTGCAGTAAAGTAAAAATTACTAAGAGGCTTCATAAAATAATTGAAAAAAATACCGAATTGCTAGAATTATTTTATACTGATTTGTGTGAGTTTGAAAGAATTTTAACTCGGGGTGGTAACCGATATCTTATCACTTTTATTGATGATTTTTCAAAATACACAAACCATGTACGAGGATAAAAGCGAGTTAATTAGAATTCATGAATTTATTAGTGAGTTAATTTTTGGTTCACTCTCCCTTTTCTCTAGGTTCAGGTCATTATTATTTCTTGATGTATTTTGTAATGTCTTAGTGGCCTATAAATAGTTCCTCTCTTCTACTCTTTTCTACAACCAACACACAAACTATTTTCTATACAAGAGAGATTACTAGCAAAGAAGGGTGTTTTTCTTGGTGGAGCTTTGGGTTCACCATCTTGTGCAAAGTTGGCTTGAACCATACGACAAGTGGTCGGACTGTTATATCCTGGAGGCGACAAGTCATAATTTTGTGACTGCTGCATCGGTATTTGGGTTCTTCCTACCGCAGTGGGTTGATCTCTTTAAAGAAAACGAGATATCCGGGCCTCAGCTTGATCTATTTGTATCTCATTTTCTTTGCATTATTTATCAATAAAATATAATTTTTTCTGGTATTTTCACCAACAATTTTAAGGAGATCAACCATGGAACAAGTACCAGAAAAAACTAATGATGGAATTAGAGATCTCTACAAGCCTTTCAAGTTCAAGGAAGTTCATTTTAAGAGGTGAAAAGGAAAAACTATTTTTTACCTTAGCCTTTTGAAAGTTGCATATGTTCTTACCGAGAAGAACCCAAATAAAATCCCAACCGAGGAGATGAATGATGAAGACTACGAGGCACATGAAGCAAAAGTGACTTCCTATAATACAGATGAGTATAAATATCACTTTTATCTTTTAAATTTCCTTGCTGATTAATTTTATGATTATTACTATGACACCACTTACACTTTGTCTTCTATTAATTTTTGGGATACTTGCTTATATCATATTAACAGTAAATATGTAGGAATCATGAGTAGTTTAGGATTAGTTCCTAAAATTAACTCACTTTTATTGATGATTTACAAAATACATCAAGATGGTGAATCCAAAGCTTCACCAAGAAAAACACTCTTCTTTGCTAGTAATCTCTCTTGTATAGAAAATAATTAATGTATTTTTTTGTAGAAAAGAGTAGAAGAGAGGAACTATTTATAGGCCACTAAGACATTACAAAATGCATCAAAAAACAATAATGACCATGAACCTAGAGAAAAGGGAGAGTGAACCAAAAATTAACTCACTAACAAATTCATGAATTCTAATTAAACTCCATTCATGAACAAGACAAAAGGTCACCAAAGTAATGAATATCCATTCATGAATAAGATGAAATTCATGAATAAGACAAAAGAAGATTCATGAACAATAAATAAATAAATAAAAGATATTAAAATAGTCCAACAATACCCTACTCATTTTAATATCAATAAGGATAAGAGAGATTACCAAACAAAAATAAACTAGTATACATTAAGAAGATGTGCTCTGCATTGAACCTTCATTAGTGAAACAACAATCTCTACTCCAGAGTCAGTAGTGGTCTCAGACTTGAACTATGACTGCTTAGGGGAAATAAAGTATTACTGCTCACACATAATAATCCAGGTGTTATCATGAGCTTTTAATAGCCAGCACATGACGGCCTTGTGCTTATCCCAGTTTTCATGAGCATTTTTTAGAATCAGCCTTGTTCTCATAGAAAGCGGCCCACTTTCATGCTCACATATGTGAAATCTATCAAGGATGTTCCCGTAATTTACACACCCCACTCAACAAGAGCTATAGAATTTCATTAAGAGTATAAAAACTCAACCCTCCAACATTACAGGACAAATGCACTTACATCACAGGGATGGATAACAAAATATTAAAGAGTGCATTATTACAACCACCATATGATTCGTTCTTCCCATTAAACCTAATTACAGGATCTTTGGTCCTTAGATTGGGTATCCTCATACATGGTTTATGATTTTATAGGCTTCAAACCCATCCCTCTCGATGTATTCCAGACCCTATCTCTCGCCAAGGCCTTGGTTAACAGATCCGCAAGATTATCACAAGATCTCACATAATTCACAATTATGATGGCATTACTCAAATAGGATCTCACATTACTGTGTTTCCTTTGAATATGTCTAGATTTACCATTATAAAAATGGTTGTTCACTTTACCAATAGCTGCAGTGCTATCACAACGAATTAACACAGGAGGAAATGGTTTTTTTCAAAAAGGAATTTCATGTAACAAATCTCTTAACCAATTCGCTTCCTCACATGCTGAAGCTAACGCTATAAGCTCAGCTTCCATTGTAGAATTAGCAATTATAGTCTGTTTTATAGACTTCCAACATATAACACCACCACTCAAGGTACAAATAAAACCTGAGGTAAAGAGAGAATCACCTGACAAAGTGTTCCAATCGGCATCACTATATCCCTCAAGTATAGTAGGATACTTGTTATAAAACAAATCATAATTTTTGGTACCAGATAAATATCTCATAATTCTTCCCATGGCTAGCCAATGATTTAGACTTTGCTTGCTAGTAAACCTACTAAGTACTCCAATAGCATATACAATGTCAGGTCTAGTACAATCAGTAGCATATCTCAAACTAACAATCATGCTAGTATATTCCTTTTGATTAATCACTTCTTTTCCATTTGTTACAACAGATAAATGTATGCTTGCATCAAAAGGAGTAACAACATGTTTACAGTCTAGAAAATTATATTTCTTTAAAATTTTCTCAACATAATGCGACTGATCAAGAAAAATGCTATCATTAGTCTTGGTAATTTTAATTTCCAAAATAAAATTGGCTTCACCAAGATCTTTCATATCAAAGTGGCTATTGAGCATATTTTTAGTCTCATTTATAATATGCAAATTAAAGCCAAAGACAAGTAGATCATCGACATATAGACTAATAATCACATGTGCATTCTCACAAGTTTTATAATATATGCACTTATCACATTCATTAGTCTTATAGCAATTTTCAAACATGCAGGAATCAAATTTTTCATGCCACTGTTTAGGAGCTTGTTTTAAATCATAAAGAGATTTAGTTAGCTTACATACCTTACTTTCTTGGCCAGGCTCCAAAGAGCCTTCGGGTTGGTCCATGTAAATCTCCTCATCTAGATCTCAATTTAAAAATGTTCTTTTCACATCTATATGATGAATTTTTAATTCATGAATTGCAGCCACTGCTAGCAACAGTCTAATGGATGTAATTCTAGTAATAGGAGAAAAAGTATCAAAGAAATCAAAAACAACTCGTTACTTAAAACCTTTAGCAACAAACATCGCTTTATAGTTATCTATAGTTCCATCCGGTTTAAGTTTTTTACGAAGGACCCATTTACACCCAATAGTTTTACAACCTGGAGGTAAATCCACTAGCTTCCATGTTTTATTTGAAAGTAATGAATCTATCTCATCATTTACAGTCTCTTTCCAGAAAATAGTATCAGGTAATGATAAAGCTTCTTGCACCGTAAGAGGAATTTATTCCACATTATAAAGATAATAGTCAGGGCCAAAATCTTTTTCAACTCTAACTCGTTTACTTCTTCTTGGTTGGATTTGAAAATTTTCTTGTTCTTGAAAAACTTGAGAAGGAATAGAAGAGTTAGGCACGGATAAAATATTTTTAGAAATTATTTGACCCCCACTATTTCTGAATTTGAAAGGAAATTTATTTTCATGAAAAATAGCATCACCTGATTCGAAAATAATATTATTTTCCATGTCAAAAAATCTATAAGCTGTACTATGCAACGCATACCCAAGAAAAGCACAGGTGGTAGCTCGTTCACCCAATTTAGGTCGTTTAAGATCTGCAAGCCTCACAAAAGCTAAACAACCCCAAACCCTCAAATAACCTAGATTGGTTTATGCCCCCGCCACAGCTCATAAGATACAATTTTAGTCTTTTTATGTGGCACTCTATTTATCACATGGCAAGCTGTTCAAATAGCCTCGCCCCAAAGATTTGAGGGAGCACCTGAATCGATAAGCATAACATTCGTCAAGTCAATTAACGTTCTATTTTTTCTTTCAGCTACACCAGTAGATGAAGGTGAATATGGTGGAGTAGTCTCATAAATAATTCCTAATGACTGAACAAAAGAGTTGAATCAAAAAGATTCACACTCCCTTCCTCTATCAGTTCGAATTCTCTTAATATTTTTACTGAATTGATTTTCCACTTCAAGAAGGAATTCTTTAAATTTCTCAAAAGTATCACTTTTATTTTCTAATAAATATACGTTTGTGTATTTTGAAAAATCATCAATAAAAGTGATAAAATATAGGTTACCACCCCGAGTTAAAATTCTTTCAAACTCACACAAACCAGTATGAAATAATTCTAGCAATTCGGTATTTTTTTCAACACTTTTATAAGGCCTCTTGGTAATTTTTGCTTTACTGCAAACTTCACATTTCTCAAAAGTTTTTGTCACATTAGGAATTAATCTTAAACTACTCATGATTCTCACATATTTACTGTTAATATGACACAAGCGAGCATGCCAAAAATTAATAGAAGACAACATGTAAACTGAATTGGTAGATGGTTTATTAATCTCAACATTCAATTTGAACATCCCATCACAAGCATAACCCTTACCTAGAAAAATACCCTTCTTGGTAATCACATATTGATCAGATTCTATAGTTTGCTTAAAACCAGCCTTATTCAACAAATAAGTTGATATCAAATTCTTCCTCATGGACGGTGTATAAAGCACATCTTTTAAAGTAAGCACACGTTCAGAGGTGAACTTAAGGTCAACCTCACCACTCCCAAGTATCTTACTTAGACTATAGTCACCAAGCATAATTGTTTTCTCATCATCAAAGGGAGTATACACCTTGAATCAAGCTTAATCATAACAAACATGTCTATTAGCACCAGAATCTGCCTACCAACCGTCCACATAATTAACCATGCAAATGTCTGTAATCATCGCTACAAATGGCTCCTCGATAACGTTAGCCTTTGGGGCAGGTGCACGTTTTTGGAATTTGCAAGTTCAAGCAATATTTCCACTTTTGCCACAGACAAAGCATGTAAAATTTTGTGGAGGTGATGGACGTTAGTTCTTATTTGGATTAATCCATTTATTGTGAGGTTTACCATAATTCTTCATATTCTTTTTATAAGGCTTCAAATAAGCATTCTTAGAATTGTGACCTTTGGGTAAGTTATTATTTGCAGAAACAAAGTTTACCTTTGTTGTAGAATTATCATTACCCGCTTGTGTTATCAATGCATCTTGGCCTCTAGCCTCCTCTTCGACTCGGATGCGAGTGATCAACGCCTCTAAGGAAGTCTCCTTTTGTTTGTGGCGCATGCTCTTTTGAAATTCTCTCCAAGATGGCGGAAGCTTGTCAACAAGTCCTGCAACTACCAAGTTGTCACCAATCTTGATGCCTTCAGATCTTACTTCTGCAACTATCATTTGGAAATCTTGTGCTTACTCCAAAACAGATTTTCCATTCACCATTTGGAAGCGAAAAAAGCGGCTAGCTGCATACTTTTTTGCTCCTGCCTCTTCAGTATCATACTTAGTCTGTAAAGCTTTTCAAATTTTCTTTGTAGAAGTGTAAGTGGTGTCATAGTAATCATAAAATTGATCAGCAAGGCAATTTAAGAGATAAAAGTGACATTTATACTCATCTGTATTGTAGGAAGCCACTTTTGCTTCATGTGCCTTGTAATCTTCATCATTCATCTCCTTGGTTGAGATTTTGTTTGGGTTCTATACAAGAGAGATTACTAGCAAACAAGGGTATTATTGATGAAAATACTAGAAAAAATATATTTTATTGATAAATAATGCAAAGAAAATAAGATACAAATAGATCAGACAGAGGTACGGATATCTCGTTTTGTTTAAGGAGATCAAGGCCACTGTAACCAAAGCAATGAATCTCCATTCATGAATAAGATGATATTCATGAATAAGACAAAAGAAGATTCATGAACAACATAAATAAATAAATAAAAGATATTAAAATGGTCCAACAATCCCCCACTCATTTTAATATCAACAAGGATAAGAGAGATTGTCAAACAAAGATAGACTAGTATGCATCATAAAAGTGTGCTCTGCATTGAACCTTCATTAGTGAAACAACAACCTCTACTCCAGAGTCAGTAGTGGTCTCAGACTTGAACTATGACTGCTTAGGGGAATAAAGTATTACTTACTGCTTACATATAATAATCTAGGTGTTGACATGAGCTTTTAATAGCCAGCACATTACGGCCTTGTGTTTATCCCAGTTTTCATGAGCATATTTGAGAATAAGCCTTGTTCTCATAGAAAGTGGCCCCACTTTCATGCTCACATAGGTGAAATCTATCAATGATGCTCTTGTAATTTACACACCCCACTCAGCAAGAGCTACAGAATTTCATTAAGAGTATAAAAACTCAACCTTCCAACATTACAGGACAAATGCACTTACATCAAAGGGATGAATAACAAAATATTAAAGAGTGCATTTTTATAACCATCATATGATTCGTTCTTCCCATTGAACTTAGTTACAGGATCTCTGGTCCCTAGGTTGGGTATCTTCATACATGGTTTATGATTTTATAGGCTTCAAACCCATCCCCCTCGATGTAATCCAGACCCTATCTCTCACCTAGGCCTTGGTTAGCGAATTCGCAAGATAATCACAAGATCTTGCATAATTCACAGTTATGATGCCATTATTTAAATAGGATCTCATATTACTGTGTTTCCTTCGAATAGGTCTGGATTTACCATTATAAAAATGGTTGTTCACTCTACCAATACCAACAGTGCTATCACAACGAATTAACACAGGAGAAATTAGTTTTTCTCAAAAAGGGATTTTATGTAACAAATCTCTCAACCAATTCGCTTCCTCACATGCTAAAGCTAGCGCTATAAGCTCAGCTTCCATAGTAGAATTAGCAATTATAGTCTGTTTTTTAGACTTCCAACATATAGCACCACCACCCAAGGTAAAAATAAAACCCGAGGGAGAATCACTTGACAAAGTATTCCAATCGGCATCACTATATCCCTCAAGTATTGTAGGATACTTGTTATAAAACAAACCATAATTTTTTGTACCAGATAAATATCTCATAATTCTTCCCATGGCTACCCAATGATCTCGACTTGGCTTGCTAGTAAACATGTTAAGTACTCCAACAATATATGCAATGTCAGGTCTAGTACAGTCAATAGCATATCTCAAACTACCAATCATGAAAGCATATTCCTTTTGATTAATCACTTCTTTTTCATTTGTTACAACAGATAAATGTATGCTTGCATCAAAATGAGTAGCAACATGTTTACAGTCTAGAAAATTATATTTCTTTAAAATTTTCTCAACGTAATGCGACTGATCAAGAAAAATACCGTCATTAGTCTTGGTAATTTTAATTCCCCAAAAGCCTTGGGGTTGGTCCATGTAAATCTCTTCATCTAGATCTCCATTTAAAAATGTTGTTTTCACATCCATTTGATGAATTTTTAATTCATGAATTGCAGCCATTGCTATCAACAGTCTAATAGATGTAATTCTAGTAACCAGAGAAAAAGTATCAAAGAAATCAAGATCAACTTGCTGCTTAAAATCTTTAGCGACAAGCCTCGCTTTATATTTATCTATAATTCCATCCGGTTTAAGTTTTTTACGAAGGACCCATTTACACCCAATAGTTTTACAACCTGGAGGTAAATCCACTAGCTTCCATGTTTTATTTGAAAGTAGTGAATCTATCTCATCATTTACAGCCTCTTTCCAGAAAATAGCATAAGGTGATGATAAAGCTTCTTGCACCGTAAGAGGAATTTCTTCCACATTGTAAATAGTTAGGGCCAAAATCTTTTTCAACTCTAACTCGTTTACTTCTTCTCGGTTGGATTTGAAAGCTTTCTTATTTTTGAAAAACTTGAAAAGAAGTAGATGAGCTAGGCCCGGATAAAATATTTTCAGAAATTATTTGACCCCCACTATTTCTGGATTTGAAAGGAAATTTATTTTCATGAAAAATAGCATCACCTGATTTAAAAATAACATTATTTTCCATATCACAAAATCTATAGGCTATACTATGCAACGCATACCAAGGAAAAGCACAAGTGGTAACTCGTTCACCCAATTTATGTCGTTTATGATCTGCAAGCCTCACAAAAGCTAAATAATCCCAAACCCTCAAATAACCTAGATTTGGTTTATGCCCCCGCCACAACTCATAAGGTACAATTTTAATCTTTTTGTGTGGCACTCTATTTATCACATGGCAAGCTGTCAAAATAGCCTTGCCCTAAAGATTTGAGGGAGCACCTGAATCGATAAGCATAGCATTCGTCAAGTCAATTAACGTTCTATTTTTTTTTTCAGTTACGCCATTAGATGAAGGTGAATATGATGGAGTAGTCTCATGAATAATTCCCAATGACTGAACAAAAGAGTTGAATCTAAGAGATTCATACTCTCGGCCTCTATCACTTCTAATTCTCTTAATCTTTTTACCAAATTGATTTTCCACTTCAAGAAAGAATTCTTTAAATTTCTCAGAAGCATCACTTTTATTTTTTAATAAATATACGTTTGTGTATTTTGAAAAATCATCAATAAAAGTGATAAAATATCGGTTACCACCCTGAGTTAAAATTCTTTCAAACTCACACAAATCAGTATAAAATAATTCTAGCAATTCGGTATTTTTTTCAATACTTTTATGAGGCCTCTTAGTAATTTTTGCTTTATTGCAAGCTTTACATTTCTCAAAATTTTTTGTCACTTTAGGAATTAATTATAAACTATTCATGATTACCACATATTTACTGTTAATATGATACTTGCGAGCATCCCAAAAATTAATAGAAGACAAAGTGTAAGTGGTGTCATAGTAATAATCATAAAATTAATCAGCAAGACAATTTAAGAGATAAAAATGACATTTATACTCATCTGTATTGTAGAAAGCCACTTTTACGTCGTCTGTCTCACAGTCTTCATCATTTATCTCCTCAGTTAGGATTTTGTTTAGGTTTTTCTCGGTAAGAACATATGCAACTTTCAAAAGACTAAGGTAAAAAAGAACTTTTCCTTTCCACCTGTTAAAATGAACTCCCTTGAACTTGAAAAGCATATTGAGATCTCCTTAAAATTTTTCGTAAAGAAAATTTGGAAAGCTTTACAGACTAAGTATGATACTGAAGAGGCAAGAGCAAAAAAGTATGCAGCTAGCCGCTTTTTTCGCTTCCAAATGGCGGATGGAAAATCTGTTGTGGAGCAAGCACAAGATTTCTAAATGATAGTTGCAGAAGTAAGATCTGAAGGCATCAAGATTGGTGACAACTTGGTAGTTGCAAGACTTGTTGACAAGCTACCACCATCTTGGAGAGAATTCCAAAAGAGCATGCGTCACAAACAAAAGAAGACTTCCTTAGAGGCGTTGATCACTCGCATTCGAGTCGAAGAGGAGGCTAGAGGCCAAGATGCATTAATAACACAAGCGGGTAATGGCAATACTACCACAAAGGTAAACTTTGTTTCTGCAAATAATAACTTACCCAAAGGTCACAATTCTAAAAATGCTTATTTGAAGCCTTATAAAAAGAATATGAAGAATTATCATAAACCTCACAATAAATGGATTAATCCAAATAAGAACCAAGGTCCATCACCTCCACAAAATTTTACAAGCTTTGTCTATGGCAAAAGTGGCTTCCTATCGTTGGGGAAAATACTAGAAAAAAATATATTTTATTGATAAATAATGCAAAGAAAATGAGATACAAATAGATCAGGCTGAGGCATGGATATCTCATTTTCTTTAAGGAGATCAAGCCCACTGCGGTAAGAAGAACCCAAATACCGATGCAGAAGTCACAAAATTATGACTTGTCCTCTCCAGGATACAACAGCTCGACCATTTGTCGTATGGTTCAGGCCAACTATGCACAAGATGGTAAACCCAGAGCTCTATCAAGAAAAAAACCATTCTTTGCTAGTAATCTCTCTTGTATAGAAATAGTTGATGTATTTGTTATAAAAAAAGAGTAGAAGAGAAGAACTATTTATAGGCCACTAAGACATTACAAAATACATAAAAAATAATAATGACCATGAACCTAGAGAAAATGGAGAGTGAACCAAAAATTAACTCACTAACAAATTCATGAATTCTAATTAAGCTTCATTCATGAACAAGACAAAAGGACACCAAAACAATGAATCTCCATTCATGAACAAGATAAGATTCATAAATAAGACAAAAGAAGATTCATGAACAATATAAATAAATAACTAAAAGATATTAAAATGGTCTAACAATCCCCCACTCATTTTAATATCAACAAAGGATAAGAGAGATTACCAAACAAATATAGACTAGTATGCATCATGAAGGTGTGCTCTGCATTGAACCATCATTAGTGAAACAACAACCTCTTCTCCAGAGTCAGTAGTGGTCTCAGACTTGGACTATGAATGCTTAGGGGAAATAAAGTATTACTGCTCACACATAATAATCCAGGTGTTGACATGAGCTTTTAATAGACAGCACATTACGGCCTTGTGCTTATCCCAGTTTTCATGAGCATTTTTTAGAATAAGCCTTGTTCTCATAGAAAGCGACCCCACTTTCATGCTCACATAGGTGAAATATGTCAAGGGTGTTCTTTTAATTGACACACACCACTCAGCAAGAGCTACAGAATTTCATTAAGAGTATAAAAACTCAACCGTCCAACATTACAGGACAAATGCACTTACGTCATAGGGATGGATAATAAAATATTAAAGAATACATTTTTACAACCACCATATGATTCGTTCTTCCCATTGAACCTAGTTACAGGATCTCTGATCCCTAGGTTGGGTATCCTCATACATGATTTATGATTTTATAGGCTTCAAACCCATCCCCCTCGATGTATTCTAGACCCTATCTCTCGCCAAGACCTTGGTTAACGGATCCGCAAGATTATCACAAGATCTTACATAATTCACAACTATGATGCCATTACTCAAATAGGATCTCACATTACTGTGTTTCCTTCGAATAAGTCTGGATTTACCATTATAAAAATGGTTGTTCACTCTACCAATAGCAGCAGTGCTATCAAGTTATTTGTTGAATAAGGCTGGTTTTAAGCAAACTATAGAATCTGATCAATATGTGATTACCAAGAAGGGTATTTTTGTGGGTAAATGTTATGCTTGTGATGGGATGTTTAAATTGAATGTTGAGATTAATAAACCATCTATTAATTTAGTTTACATCTTGTCTTCTATTAATTTTTGGCATGTTTGCTTATGTCATATTAACAGTAAATATGTGTGAATCATGAGTAGTTTAGGATTAATTCCTAAAGTGACAAAATAATTTGAGAAATGTGAAGTTTGCAGTAAAGCAAAAATTACCAAGAAACCTTATAAAAGTGTTGAAAAAAATACTGAATTGCTAGAATTATTTCATACTGATTTGTGTGAGTTTGAAGGAATTTTAACTCGGGGTGGTAACCAATATTTTATCACTTTTATTGATGATTTTTCAAAATACACAAACGTATATTTATTAAAAAAATAAAAGTGATGCTTTTGAGAAATTTAAAAAATTCCTTTTTGAAGTAGATCAATTTGGTAAAAGATTAAGAGAATTCGAAGTGATAGAAGCTGGGAGTATGAATCTCTTGGATTCAACTCTTTTGTTCAGTTATTGGGAATTATTCATGAGACTACTCCACCATATTCACCTTCATCTACTGGCGTAGCTGAAAGAAAAAATAGAACGTTAATGGACTTGACGAATGCTATACTTATTGATTCAGGTGCTCCATCAAATCTTTGGGGCTCAAACCCATCCCACTCGATGTATTCCAGGCCTTATCTCTCGCCAAGGCCTTGGTTAACAAATCCGCAAGATTATCACAAGATCTTACTCAAATAGGATCTCACATTACTGTGTTTCCTTCGAATAGGTCTGGATTTACCATTATAAAAATGGTTGTTCACTCTACCAATAACAGTAGTGCTATCAAGTTATTTGTTGAATAAGGCTGGTTTTAATCAAACTATAGAATCTGATCAATATGTGATTACTAAGAAAGGTATTTTTGTGGGTAAATGTTATGCTTGTGATGGGATGTTCAAATTGAATGTTGAGATTAATAAACCATCTATTAATTTAGTTTACATCTTGTCTTCTATTAATTTTTGGCATGTTCCCTTGTGTCATATTAACAGTAAATATGTGGGAATCATGAGTAGTTTAGGATTAATTCCTAAAGTGACAAAAAAATTTGAGAAATGTCAAGTTTGCAGTAAAGGAAAAATTACCAAGAGGCCTTTAAAAGTGTTGAAAAAAATACCGAATTGCTAAAATTATTTCATACTGATTTGTGTGAGTTTGAAGGAATTTTAACTCGGGGTGGTAACCAATATTTTATCACTTTTATTGATGATTTTTCAAAATACACAAACGTATATTTATTAAAAAAATAAAAGTGATATTTTTGAGAAATTTAAAAAATTCCTTCTTGAAGTGGATCAATTTGGTAAAAAGATTAAGAGAATTCGAAGTGATAGAAGCTTGGAGTATGAATCTCTTGGATTCAACTCTTTTATTCAGTTATTGGGAATTATTCATGAGACTACTCCACCATATTTACCTTCATCTACTGGCGTAACTGAAAGAAAAAATAGAATGTTAATTGACTTGACGAATGCTATGCTTATCGATTCAGGTGTTCCCTTAAATCTTTGGGGCGAGGCTATTTTGAAAGCTTGCCATGTGATAAATAGAGTGCCACATAAAAAGACTAAAATTATACCTTATGAGTTGTGGCGGGGGTATAAACCAAATCTAGGTTATTTGAGGGTTTTGAGTTGTTTAGCTTTTGTGAAGCTTGCAAATTTTAAACGCCCTAAATTCGATGAACGAACTACCACTTGTGCTTTTCTTGGGTATGCATTGCATAGTACAACTTATAGATTTTTTGATATGAAAAATAACATTATTTTTCAATCAGGTGATGGTATTTTTCATGAAAATAAATTTCCTTTCAAATTTAGAAATAGTGGGGGTCAAATAATTTCTAAAAATATTTTATCAGTGCCTAGCTTTTCTAGTCCTTCTCAAGTTTTTCAAGAACAAGAAAATTTTCAAATCCAACTAAGAAGAAGTAAACGAGCTAGAGTTGAAAAAGATTTTGGCTCTGACTATTATCTTTACAATGTGGAAGAAATTTCTCTTACGGTGGAAGAAGCTTTATCATCACCTGATGCTATTTTCTGGAAAGAGACTGTAAATGATAAGATAGATTCACTACTTTCAAATAAAATATGGAAGCTAGTGGATTTACCTCCAGGTTGTAAAACTATTGAGTGTAAATAGGTCATTCGTAAAAAATTTAAATCGGATGGAACTATAAATAAATATAAAGCGAGGCTTGTTGCTAAAGGTTTTAAGCAACGAGTTGATCTTGATTTCTTTGAGATTTTTTCTCCGATTACTAAAATTACATCCATTAGACTGTTTATAGCAATTGCTGCAATTCGTGATTTAAAAATTCATCAAATGGATGTGAAGGCATCATTTTTAAATAGAGATCTAGATGATGAGATTTACATGGACCAACCCGAAGGCGTTGTGGAGCCTGGCCAAGAAAACAAGGTGTGTAAGCTAACTAAATCTCTTTATGGTTTAAAACAAGCTCCTAAACAGTAGCATGAGAAATTTGATTCATGCATGCTTGAGAATGACTATAAGACTAATGAATGTGATAAGTGCATATATTATAAAACTTGTGAGAATGTACATGTGATTATTAGTCTATATGTAGATGATCTACTTATTTTTTGCTCTAATTTGCATATTATAAATGAGACTAAAAATATGCTCAATAGCCACTTTGATATGAAAGATCTTGGCGAAGCCAATTTTATTTTGGGAATTAAAATTACCAAGACTAATGATGTCATTTTTCTTGATTAGTCGCATTATGTTGAGAAAATTTTAAAGAAATATAATTTTCTAGACTGTAAACATGTTGCTACTTCTTTTGATGCAAGCATACATTTATCTGTTGTAACAAATGAAAAAGAGGTGATTAATCAAAAAGAATATGCTAGCATAATTGGTAGTTTGAGATATGCTACTGGTTGTACTAGACCTGACATTGCATATGCTATTGGAGTACTTAGCAGGTTTACTAGCAAGCCTAGTCGAGATCATTGGGTAGCCATGGGAAGAATTATGAGATATTTATCTGGTACCAAAAATTATAGTTTGTTTTATAACAAGTATCTTGCGGTACTTGAGGGATATAGTGATGCCGATTGGAACACTTTGTCAGGTGATTCCCTCTCTACCTCGGGTTTTATTTTTACCTTGGGTGGTGGTGCTATATGTTGGAAGTCTAAAAAACAAACTATAATTGCTAATTCTACAATGGAAGCTGAGCTTATAGCGTTAGCTTCAGTATGTGAGGAAGCGAATTGGTTAAGAGATTTGTTACATGAAATCCCTTTTTGGGAAAAATCAATTCCTCCTGTGTTAATTCGTTGTGATAGCACTGCTGCTATTGGTAGAGTGAACAACCATTTTTATAATGGTAAATCCAGACTTATTCGAAGGAAACACAGTAATGTGAGATCCTATTTGAGTAATGGCATCATAACTGTGAATTATGTAAGATCTTGTGATAATCTTGCGGATCCGTTAACTAAGGCCTTGGCGAGAGATAGGGTCTGGAATACATTAAGTGGGATGGGCTTGAAACCTATAAAATCATAAACCATGTATAAGGATACCTAACCCAGGGACCAGAGATCCTGTAACTAGGTTCAATGGGAAGAACGAATCATATGGTGATTGTAAAAATGCACTCTTTAATATTTTGTTATCCATCCCTATGATGTAAGTGCATTTGTCCTGTAATGTTGGAGGGTTGAGTTTTTATACTCTTAATGAAATTCTATAGCTCTTGTTGAGTGAGCTGTGTAAATTACAAGAACATCCTTGACAGATTTCATCTATATGAGCATGAAAGTGGGGCCACTTTCTATGAGAACAAGGCTTATTTTTAAAAATGCTCATGAAAACTGGAATAAGCACAAGGCCGTAATGTGCTGGCTATTAAAAGCTCATGTCAACACCTGGATTATTATGTGTGAGCAGTAATACTTTATTTTCCCTAAGCAATCATAATTCAAGTTTAAGACCACTACTGACTCTGGGGTAGAGGTTGTTGTTTCACTAATGAAGGTTCAATGCAGAGCACACCTTCATGATGTATACTAATCTATCTTTTTTTGGTAATCTCTCTTATCCTAGTTGATATTAAAATGAGTGGGGGATTGTTGGACCATTTTAATATCTTTTATTTATTTATTTATTTATATTGTTCGTGAATCTTTTTTTATCTTATTCATGAATCTCATCTTGTTCATGAATGGAGATTCATTGTTTGGTGTCCTTTTGTCTTGTTCATGAATGGAGTTTAATTAGAATTCATGAACTTGTTGGTGAATTCATATTTGGGTACACTCTCCCTTTTCTCTAAGTTCATGGTCATTATTGTTTTTTGATGTATTTTGTAATGTCTTAGTGGCCTATAAATAGTTATTCTCTTCTACTCTTTTTTATACCAATACATCAACTATTTTCTATATAAGAGAGATTACTAGCAAAGAAGAATGTTTTTCTTAGTGAAGTTTTGGGTTCACCATCTTGTGTAGAGTTGGCCTGAACCATACGACAAGTGGTCGGGCTGTTGTATCCTGGAGGGGACAAGTCATAGTTTTGTGACTGCTGCATCGGTATTTGGGTTCTTCCTACCGCAGTGAGCTTGATCTCCTTAAAGAAAACGAGATATCTGTGCCTTAGTCTGATCTATTTGTATCTCATTTTCTTTGCATTATTTATCAATAAAATATATTTTTTTCTGGTATTTTCACCAACATGTGTAAATCTCAAATACGTTAATCTCAAATCATTATTTAATGATTGAGAATGTATTGAGTAAAAAATAGAGAATGTCGTGCTGATCAGAAAATCATATCTAGGTAGAAGTTAGCACATTTAGGTTCATGGCCAACAGCAAACTTGTCAACTATTTACGCAAATCCAAAACTAAGAGGGAAAGAAAGTAGAGCCTCTCTCTCTAGAATCTAGAGAGAGAAACTCCCCTCGGGGTAACCATTGGTCCTCCTCCGGGTTCTCTCCATTTTCTTAGAGAATCCATTAGTCCTCCATCATACTTCATTGATCATCTGTTGGGAGGAATTGATTTTGTGTTTACCCATATGAATTTAGATATATCTTTTAGGGTTTTGTTTTCTTGTGATCCCCTCTCTTGGATCTTCATGGCTGATTAAGAGTGTAGAGTTCCTAGAGATTTGTTTGCTAGGAAGAGTCAGTAATCCCACCTCTACCTTCATAATTTTTCCTGATCTATGGTGTTGAGACTATCTAAAGTAGTGTGTCATGCGTGACAACACCATAGTTTAGTGTGGTGCTTGGACGAGATGGAAAGTGGGTGGTTATTCTGATTCCAACCTCTCAGATCAAATTTTCGGTATTCCTATTGCTCTGTTTATGGCTTTTTCGTGCAAGGAGAGGAATCTTTTTGGTTGTGTGTTGTCGGAGTTGTGCTAGAGAAGAAGACAACGATGCATTTTACCGGAGCTCCGAAAGCTGTGTTGAGCTGCTGCTGAGCTGTTGCGCCGGAGTTTGGCCGCCAATCTGTATCTTTGCCGACCGGCATGAGGTGAGGATGAAGCTTGTGTCGTGTCTTCTGGTGCTGGTATGGCTTTTGCTCTTCCGGTGCCGTGCGTTGAGGATGATGAAGGTGGGTCGCTCTTGCATGGTTTTCACGCTCCCTTTGTGTGTAGCGTGCGGCCCAGCTCATGCGTGTGTTGCTGTGTTTCAAAGTCCTTGCTGCTACAGTGCCTTTTGCTGCTTTACGACCTCTCATGGGGAAGATAAATTTGTTGTTGCAAGGGTTTTGATGTATTGGACTGAAATTATTTACTATTAACTTGTCCGATGTGTTATATTGTGGTAGCCTAGCTCCGGACTTTAATTTTAATCTATTGTGTGTAGCAGCTAGGTGTGTTTTCCCTTTTGTAGGGTGTGTTGCCGTTAGGCGTGGTATGAACGTCATTGTAATATTTATTTTTTTGGTTCAATTTATGACTTACCTACTCAAGAAAAAAAAAAAATCCAAAACTAAAGTGGGAAAAGAAAAGTAAACCATTCATTATAAATACTCCCAACTATGGAACTGTCTATAACTTACATGGAAATGGCTCAGAATACGGAGAAATATCAAAATCTTTCTTATGCAACAACAAATGCACTAGATGAACCTGTAAAATGGTGAATTGAGCTCATAAGACCCTTGGATGCACCAAAATGCCTTATTCTGTACACTCCCAGAGCAGCGTACTCTGGGATTCTCCATTCTATAGTTGCTTGACTTTGTGGGCTGAGTTTAGCTGGTCTGGCCCACTTGAACCGGAGGCAGAAATCATCATCATCGTAAGCTGGAACCCAAGAGTCTTTTCCATGGAGAGTCTCCACCAGAGCAAATGTCCCTTCCGTCATGAGGTCATTTCTGGGGCAACCTGACCAGAAAACAACTGTCACCATGTCACCTCTCTTGAAGGTGGAGTTTTGAGGGACATCAGAGCTGACATCCCCAAATTTCACACCGGGAGGGGTCGAATCCATGACAACTGGAGTTAGTAAGCTAATTTGCTTGTTCAGCAGATCAGGGGGTTGTGGGCCCGATTCAATGGATTGACCATTGACTAGAGCTGTCGCAAGCTTCTGGAACTCCTGAATGTATGCACTAAGAGTGTGGGGACCAAATAGCGTGGAGGCACCCTGAGAAGTATGAAAGATAGGTATGTATGATAATAGTCACCAAATGGAACATAAAAGTAGGTGTGTACGATAACAGTCATCAAAAGTAACATAAAAGTAAGGGTCTTGTTAACATGTGCTTTTAAGACATAATTTAGAAAAACTTGAAAGATTCTACATTATTGATTGCACGTACTTTCCAGCAGAATTTATAATCGTTTTAAGCTTCTTAACATGCGGCCTAAGTGCATACGTTAATCAAATTCTAAATAAATAAGCCTTTTATTTATTTATTTATTTTTTTTCAAGTGGTGGTGGGGGTGGTTGTACATGAACAGATAATAACCCCCAATATTGAGAATGTTGTCTATTTACTGACCTCATATCTTTGGACTTCATACTCCTCAATGGTAGTCACATATTGTGAATATGTGTTAGTCAACCCAGCTATCACAACATGAACATTGCCATTGAATTCTCCACCTCCACTAATGAGCACTGTCCTCACAGCATCTCGAAGACGTCTTCCAGCCATTGTAGTGAATTCTGTCAAAAACAAAAAGAAAGAAATCTTGTGAGCCATAGAAAACATGTCAAACATGAAATGCCTTTAGCTCCCCTAGCAAATCAAAACTCGACTTCTTGTCCATGTTAGCAGGCTGCCCTCAGCCATATCCGAGGCGGCCCAATTTGAACCTGGCAATCAGACACAATGCCACTAATCACCTTATTGGTTGAAAACCTGCACCATCTAGGCATGTTCCGGAGCCAACATTCAGTGAGAAAACATTTATATCTTCCTCATGTTAATCAACTTAAAAGAACATTGAATTGAGAATTTTTATTTTTATTTTTTGCAGAACCTTCTAAAATATGAGTATCTTAAACATCTATCAACCTCAATGGAAAAGGGGAGGAAAAATAAGGCAAGCTGCATACACACCTCCAGGTACAGTGAGAATGACTAGCTGCCCTATCCGGAGGATTTGAATTGGGAGTACCGAAGGCTGCAGAAAATTAGACAAACCAAATGTATCAGTATATAAAACCATCCATATGCTGTACACAGTAATTAGTAGACTGATGACGACAAGCATCAGCACAACATGTTTCACAGTATGTATGAAAAATGCACAGCATATGTACTTGGGCACCACATGGGATGTTGTGTTGGTTTGTGGGAGGGGAGAGCTCAGGGGTATTGTCTCTGCTTCTTTAGTAGTAGCACAAGATATACATGATTACACATAGAGGGTAGACTGCAATTTGACCACATTTGCCAAGAATCGAGCAAAGTAGATCAATGTGATATAACAGTGTTTAGATTTCAGAAGAAGAGTTAATTATATCAAATAATTATAATCTTTCAGCTGTTCCTATTCTCTAGGAAGCCCCCAACAATGTGTTTTTTTTCTTTTTTCTTTTTTGGCGTGTGCACCACATTGTGGGTGTATTAGTCAGCTTTATTCTGCCCAGTGGTGAAGTGTCTTTAAATCATGCACACAGTATGCATCAAAATAGAGGCCTATTGGAAAATCATGCCCAGTGGTGAAGTGTCTTTCCATAGCAATATTGGAAAATGAAATAAGAAATTGTGCCAAATCTTTTTTATTAAGACAGCTAGAAAGTTACTTGCATTAAAAATTAAAAATTGGATAGTTTGACAGGGATATTTATTAGCTCAACACTCACCATCAGAAATCTCTAGATTTTATCTAAAAATGGCTGAATGCATAAACATCCAAATCCCAGGGCACACATTTAAGAACCCTTGTTAATAGCATTATTTTAAAGTTGAAGTGGCAAAACTATAAATATAGTTGTCTTGTTGAAGCCTTAGCTATCATAAAACAGTATAAAAAAATTAACTATATTGTAACTCACCGCCCAAGCATATGGCAACTGCATTTCACCAGTGTCAAGCAAAATAGGCTTTGGATATTGACAATTTTTTTGCTCCTTGCCTGGTGTTTTAATTAAGTTGCGAACCAACTTCCAAAAAGGATTTCCCTGTAGCAGAATTAACAAACATTATAACCACATATAAACAGGCAGGTGTTACACCACATGAGAACCTACAATTATGGGGGAAAGTTGAGTACTGAAATTCCTTGCTACCTTATCATCTCCTTGCTTAAAATCAAAAGCTCCAGGTCCATCAGTTGTACCCGCTGCAAACGCAAAACCCATAGCAGCAGGGCATGTTTTAACCACTTCACTACCTCCTCCCTGTTTAGGAAGTGTCACCTCAAGCTTGGAGAAGTCCACGTAAGTGTGACGATAGTCAACCTTCCCTTTCAGCTGTTCAGATGCTGTGTTGAAAAGATGTATAGCTTTTTGGAGTTGCCTATCTCCAATTATACGTGTACTCTCGAATTCATCTGGGTAACTGCAATTTAAGAGAATAGTTTAATATTATGTAAAGTAAGCCTCAGCAAATTACAGCATGCTAGGCATCCCATACCCTGGTCCTCGGCCATAGCACAACTCATTCTTTCCACCACAAGTGCTGTGGTTAAAATCACAAGGTAGCCCAGTATCATTGCAGAATGCACCAAGCACATTTGGACTAACATCACCACAGTTTGACTGACAAAATGCAGATACAAATCCAGGCTTATCAGCCTGCCTGAGAGCACTTCTGACACGTCTAGCAATACTCAGAAACTTGGTCGCTCGTTTACCAGAAGGCGATTGGAAAGAGGCAGCAAGCTCCAGCAACTCATGGTCTGCATTAAAAAATCTCAAGTATTTTAAATCAAGTAGAGGAAGCTATTTCCTTTCTTCTCATTTAACAGATGATAACATGTTGGTTCTTGCAATTACTTCATTGATTGGATGCTCCAAATTTATCTCTATTTGCTACCTGTGCCATCTCAAACACAAAGGAAATGAGGTATAAAATCCAGTCCAGATCATCCTTCTACATTGCTCTTTCTAGCTCTGTTGGCATTTTCGCAATAATTTGTCTTTGTCATCACATTGCAAGGTTAAAGTGCTAGTCCTCATGGTAAATCATTATACTTGCATGATATTGACAAACGATTACAGTAGAGCCTCTAAAATTAATAATCCTGGGAGCATTGAAATTTATTAAATAATAGAATGATCAAAAATTAGGATTCCCTATGATTTTCTATGATTAAAGAAAAAAATTTGCTCATAATAGTTATGCAATTTTCATATAAAAACAAGACATACATGCATACTTTTGAAGGCAATGAACTCCTTTCTTGAAAAACATCAATTATATAAAACCTTGTTGCCACAAAACTCATCCCGTTGTTTATTACAAATAAATTAATATTACCAATATACATTCCTATATTCATGTCGTATTATCTACTACAATAATTAATGTTTTAAAAGGATTTTCTCAAAAAAATATTAATTAATATAGATTACTAAGTTATATGATATTAATTATAATAGGGTTAACTGTAAAGAAAATACACAGTTTGGTCTGATAAGAATCATACATTTGTTAATAAATTACATGACCAGATGCACCTATCAGAAACAGGTGATGACACATACATGCAACCCATAATCATCCACAATTTCAATCATTTTTTGATTTTCTGATATTAATGTAACCATACTAAGCAGGAAAGAGCTAGTAACTTACGATTTTTGGGAGCAACAGGAATTATGTTTGGGACTCTTAGAGAGATTTCATCGGCTTCAGAGTTTTCAGAATATAAAATTTCACTGGCATTCTTATTAAACCAGTCTTCCATAAATCGTGCAGCAGCTCCTTTGTTGTCCCCACTTATCAACGAGTTTGTGCGACTCATAGAAGTTCCATGAGTTGCAAACCAATTAAAGCTACCAACTGGGCCCCATTCATCATCCACAAACTTTAGAAGGGTCATTTCCTTGTCAACATTAAACTTGTATTTACTACGTTCTGCTGCAGGATTATTTAGATAAGCACTAGGGCTGCGGTTTACACCAGCATCTTGAAGTTCTCCTGCCAAAGGAAAGCCCAAAAATTATGATAAGTAACAATTAAAATTGAAAAATATATGATGTAACACCAACTTCAAGATCATAAAAACACTACTGCAATATAACCCACAGCATGATAACACCAATGTATTATATCTTGACCTACCTTCATATTGGATGCCACATTAAGAACAAATTATTCATATATTAAGATGATTTTGCCATCTTATGCTATAGTTAGGGAGGCAAAGCATTATTGTTCAGAAAAATCCTGAACTGCAATTAAACGGTAGCAAGGAATTTGTGGAAATCATGTGGACCAACCAACGGCATCAAATCCCCACAACACCACCAAGTGAGTCCTTAATGTAAAGGTTTGAAAAGGATTCAAATCAAAAGATATTTTAGTTGAAAAGGGGAAAGGGACAAAAGTTTAAAAGAATTAATTTCCTTTCATGAGCTCCTCAAAAAAGTTATTTAGGCCATAATTTCTGACTAATGTATCTAGCGCATTCCTCTACACAAGGCAATACCAAACACACACACACATAATCACAATTTGAAACATAGAATGCATGGTCAAACCTTTTGGGGCGTTTTGAGACTATCTTATCATTTTCACTGTAAAAATTTCTACTGTATAATGGGGTCCATATGCCAAGGCATAAATCCCCAGTCATTTTGGTGTGAGGAATATCTGGAAAAGCCGAAACTCAAAACTCCTAAAAGAGAACTTCCATAAAATGCAAATAATATAGAGGAAGAGAGAGAGACACACGCACACACATAGTATAAGTTATTGAAATTCATTCTGATCATCAAGATGATTAAATTCCCTTAAGCAAAAACAAAAACCAGGCAGCCTTTTACTTCTTGATCATTTCATTATACATGAATTTGCAAATACTCTACATGTCCTGATCATATGCTTTGACCTCAGACATGAAGAAATACTTGGTGATGTTAACATGCAGCTAACAAATTAGTGAGAGCAAAGCGTCCATTTCGTTACCTTTATTCACCATAATTGATCCCGGCCGGAGATTTTCATGAGCTTGTATGATGCTTTCCTCAATGCCATTAACAATAACATCAAATGACTGGCGCACAAACCCAAGAGATGTTACGATGTACACAACATATTGTAGATAACCCCCAGGCCCAGCGTGGGTGTGAATACCACTAATAGCAACATTGTTTTCAGTATATAGGTTCCCATATCTGCAAAAGTAACATCATATTATTCCAGTTAGTAGATAAAAAAATAGAGAAAATTCTGACAAAATCATACCACATGTTATGGAAATAAAATACCCAAATTCATTCAATTTAAAGGTCCTTGATACTAAATTGCTAGGAATATTGCAAGCAATAAAAGATTTTTGACAATGGACGCATGAAAACACTGTTCTTCTACAATCTATAGTATGATTGACTATACAGTAGGTATGCCTTAATCAAGCAATAACTACCTTGTTTTCAACCTCTCAAGCACTTTAATTGTCACAAGTTGAGAAGCCATGCAAGCATCAAGGTTTACAAATACTACACGGTTACCTTGTGGCTCTGCCACAATAAATGCCCGTGCTCGCAACCTGAAGTGAACACCTGATGCAGTCTGGTCAGAGTTAGCATATCCCATCATATTGACATCAGCTGCAGGTCCTGTAATGTCATAGCTTCCAAGCCCAACCAAGTAATTTGAAGCAGAGAGTATCCCTCTGCTATTTTGTAGCAAGAGTAGCAGCAAAATCCAAAACCACATGATAGCACATGGTTTCTGGAAAGTGAGTTTCCAAGCCGAAAAGATCTCCATCACTGCTCCACCAATGAGCTCTTATTTTCCTTCATCAAAGAGAAAAATTATGTCAAATATCCATTTCAACAGTACACATATAAATAAAAGAAATGTCAGTGTCTTGTAACACTTCTTATATGGGACATGTAACTTGCAACTAGCCGTTTCAAGTTTGCAACAAACGGGGATTGAAAAATCCTAATGTCTTACTTTCATAATTCCCCAACATTTACAATCACAAATAAATTGAAAGTTGAATGTTTTAGGGTGTTAGAAATTAAAGAGCTCCATTAATGGAGACTAAACTATTGTACTTTTTATATATAAAGAGCTCAAATTAGGGATTAATATGTACAAAACCATACTATTTTCTTTTTCTTTTTTTCTTTTTTTCCATTTATCCCCATTATAATTTTTTAATACTTGTGCCAAGACCCAATATATAGCTTGTGTGTGTCCCAAGTTATAGACAATTGTGTCTTGGGTGTGTTTGAAGCATCTCCAGTTTAAAATAAATTTAAAATATATATAGGACACTCTATGACAAGTGTTTAACACATATTGGTCGTAATCTGCGAGAGGGTTGTGGATTTAGCCTTTCCCTTTATGCTATGTTTAGATCTTGTATATCTCAGGGAAAATGAAATTACTTATACATAGTCATGTTTTATGGACAATCAAACAAAACAATGAATTGTTTTGACAAATACCTATTAATTTTTTCTCATTGTCCTAACCCAACCAATATGTAAATAAATTTAGCTTCTTTCACTCCATTTTTTCTTCCTTTCCCTCCACAAATCACAAAATTGTTCCTCATATATGATTTCTTACCAAAATCAGATAAACAATCCAAGTACACACAATTTTTTTATAAAAAGCAGCTTCAAATGATCCACTAATCTCTAAAAAATTCAAAACTATATTTAACACTACAGTCAACAGCAGTTCACTTATTTTAAAAATGACGGAAGAATGAACATATTTGTTCCTCAAGTTGCATATAATTTGTGAACAATATTGACCAAACAAACAAAAGAAATAATCACAATAAACAATATTCCAAACCATAAACTGAACATTTAAATCAGTTAGATACATATGTACACATGTTCAACTTGCATTTTCAATAGAATGTGTAATATATATTTCTCAGTGTACATTATTTTCTTATGTGAATATACTCTTCTTTTTCCAACAAGCTAGGCACACATGAAAAAAAATTAGCAATTCCTATCAACAGAAAACATTTCAATGGACCTGTTCGGTACAGCTTATTGCAAGTTGAAAACTGATATTTAAAAGCAATCTAGACTCACCCCTTCTCAAATTCTCAATAATCAATTTTTTTTTCAGCTTATTTATTTATTTATTCCTAAGCAACTGCACCAAACAGTCTCACACTATTCAAAATAAATAATATATATATAAGGGATGGGCTTCCCTCCAGTCTGACCAAAAGGTACTGTTGGGCCCATGGGGGCCACCACGGATCCCGTTCCGATAATTTGAACCGTCAAATGTGTAAAACTCATCGAGTACTACATGTTCGTAATTTACGAAATTACGTTGATCAGATATCAATAACTACGTGATCAAATCAGTTTTGTATAAAAAAATAGACGGCGAAAAAATAAATAGTTGACAAAAAAACTGAACCAATGATATAGCTATTGATATCCAATCAACATAATTTTTTACAAGTATATAGTACTCGACGAGTTTTACAAACGGTTCACGAAACGGGATCCGTGATGCCCCATGAGCCCAACAGTACACTCCAGGAGCCCAACAGTACACTCCAGTCCGTGATCGGAGCGGAGGGAAGCCCGCCCCTGTATGTAATTATGTTCCGTTGCATCCAATTCGGATAACAGAGTTTTATTAGAGCTATTCCAGTAATCACATCACATGTATCTACTGAAAAATTCTACAACGAAGGATCAAAACAAAGTTGAAACCAAAAAGAATATGCATATATGTACGTAATTATACACAGCGAATACATAGAGAGAATTTTTAGAAAAAAACATTTTTTTTAAAAAAAAAATCGCAAATAAGATTAACAAATGAGAAATTTATCGGAGATCTTGTACCTTTAACACTGTAATACTGATACAAATGAACGCAAAATTTATTGAATCCGATCGCTATTGCCTCTGCTAAATCAATTCATTTTCCGAAGTGATGAGAGAGAAAATGTGTGCGTGTGTGTTAGCGAGAGAGAGTGGGGGAGACCTCAACGACGCTTCTCAGGGGATGGAGTCAGGTAGAAGAATAACAAATTGGAAGACTGATAGTTTGTTTGTACCTTGTCTTTCCATGGGCTTCGAGGCTTATATACTATTTTTTAATCTCACTGTATCGGTCTCGATGAGTGCATGAAATTTCTATGCAACAATTATCCTGAATCGGTCAAAATGATCCGGATTTGAGTGTTTATTTAATGGGATTCGACTATTTCATTATGGTTCAATTTTTTTTTTAGATTAATAGTTGTTCCGGATTATTAATCCCTCGTAAAAGGGATTGTTATATCTTAGGGGGAGGGCGAGATTAATTCTACAGAATTAGTATTTTATGGGACTAATGTGTGAAATATCTATTTTATCCTTATACTATTACTTAATAAACAATTAGAAAATGATAAAATAATCTTTTGAGCATTTATAGATTTTTTTTTAGTGTTGTTAATTTAAAATTATATATTAAATAAAAATTATAAATTATAAATTATAAATTTAATTTAATTAAAAATAATAAATTAAAAATTATGACCTTATAAATAAAAAAAAATTAGTGTTGTTAAATTATAAATTATAAATTTAAAATTTAAAATTACATATTAAATAAAAATTATAAATTACAATGGTAAAATAGTCTTTTGAACATTTATTCTTATACAGTCCTACAGTCCGTCTAACCAAACATTAGATTCACTAAAAATAGTTCAATCCAGACATCTAATCCCATGACTAAACAAACATAGGATAAAAATTTAGTCCAACCAAATAGTCCGGGACAATGTATCCCAGAACTAATAGTCCGATGGATTGCAATCCTCCCTTATCCAGTCCGTCTAAACAAACACACCCATAGGGTACTTGTGGAAAATTACTCTTTTATGCAATCTTTGTCTCATATTAATATTTAAATAATTATTTTTTGTTAAAATTAAATAAATTGAAAAAGAAATGATAAACTATGAAATAGATCCTAATAGTTTGATTTAATTCTCATTAAATCCCATTAAAAATAAGTCGAAGAAAAATCGTCGTTAAAAATAATTTTTTTTTAAAGATTTTTTTGCATGTCGTTAAATATTGGCAATTAGTAATTTTTTGGAAAAATTACTCATAAATCTCATATTGGGAAATGTTACTCTATCTAGTCCTGAGTGTTTTTTTGTAAATCATTTAGTCTTTTTTATATTTAGTATGGTATCTTTGTTTGGTATATTTTATATTTGGTATGGTATATTTGTTTGTTATATTGTATAAACATCAACATATTGTATCCCATATTAGTGTATGATGATGTTTGATGAGCTTGAAGATGTAGTTGATGTTTGATAATGTTCACAATGTTGGTGATATTGATGACGTATGATGATATAGTTGATGTTTGATGATATTTTATGATGTTGGTGATGTTGGTGATGTTGATGATATTTGATGAGGTTGAAAATATAGTTGATGTTTGATGATGTTCACAATGTTGGTGATGTTGGTGACGTTGTAGTTGATGTTTGATGATGTTGATGATGTTTTATGATGTTGGTGATGTTTGATGATGTAATTGGTGTTTGATGATGTTTGATGATGTAGTTGATGTTTGATGATGTTTTATGATATTGGTGATGTTGATGATGTTTGATGATATAGTTGATATTAATGATGTTGTTGGTGTAGTTAATGTTGCTGATATTCGGAAAGGAGGGAAATCTAAAAAAATCCTATAATGAGCTTTTAACATTCAAATAGGACTTATTAGTCTACAAAATAAAAGGTAGGACCAAATGGTTTAATAAATTAAAATTTGGGATTTATTGGTGTCTTGCCCTAATTTTTTTGTCACGATTTTATAAATTGTCATTGAAATTTACCATTAGTGACATTTTTCTATAATGAAATTTTCAAATTATTGCTAAAAATTAAAAATTAGTGGCTTTTTGTGACGATTTTTTTAAATTATCGCTAAAATTTATAATTAGAGACATTTTTTGTAATAAATTTTTTAAACTATCGCTGAAAATTAAGAATTAGTGCCGTTTTTTAATAATATTTGATAAAAAATATCATTAATTATTATAAAAATTATTAGATAATTAATTCACTTATTAGAAGATATACGTAAATTCAAAAAAAATAAGAGTGATGTATAATAGAATCTCCCATCCCATGAGAGCTGGTTACATATTAAAAAAAAAAAATTATATAATACAAAATTTATAATCATGCATATAATAAGTATCAGAAAATATTAAATGAGCTTATTCCTATCTAATTACAATTTTATCTGATCTTATCCTCAAAGGGACTTTTAATGCAATCTCGTTAATTATTATTATTATTATTATTTAGGGTAAATTACATTGACCCCCTGAGGTTTGGTCGAATTACATTCCACCCCCTTGACGTTCTGGAAATTATGTTCCCACCCCTATGCTTAATAGTCTCATTTCAGAAACCTTTTTATTTATATAAAAGGCAACAACTTTTAGTAGAAAAATATAGAAAATTACATTGAAAAAAAAAGTAATCAAAGGAAAAGGGGAAAAAAAAACCGAGGAAATAAAGTAAAGCATGAAAAGAGGGAGTGCATGAGTTCAACATTTTCATTCCGTCTAAATAATTACAATGACAGGAGGGTTTGTGTAATTTTCTAAACGTCGGAGAGTGATATGTATTAAATTCAAACCTCAGGGGTGTAAGTGTAATTTACCCTATTTTTAAAATACAACTGACTTGTCTATGTAAAAGCAATGCAAAATTTTCATTCACAACCATTATATGGTGGTGCAAATCTTATATTTTTTGATTAAAGTCAAGTTGGTAGGTCTTCTAAAAATTCCGCCACACTGATCAACTAAAATTCTATTATTTGATAGGGATGTGTTTTGAAACGAAATAAATGATAGAAAGAGAAGGCACCGTGTGGGTTTATAATCTTAAAGGCATGAATTTTTGTCTCAACAAATTATTATATATATTTTTGTAGGAGAAGGATAATTATGTGAGAATAATATAAACTCGTTTCACAAAGAAACATAATCTAAATAGAATTTAAAAAATAGATGAAAGTATCCTTAAAATTGTAGTGAGAATTTGTTGTTGGGCTTTTGTGAGCTCTCTATAGAATCTATATCGATAATTTAAATTATTTATTTTGTAAAATTCTTTAAGCAGATCATTCATGAAAAAAATAAATTGATTGAGCAATTGTAAATATGAACAGTTCGAAAATAAGTCCACATAAATCTCACAGTACATCCAATTGAGCATGGTTTCCAGTGCCAATCTAATTGAGATCGTTTTGTCTCACTATGATGCATTTGCACTCATCTCTTCTTTTTCTTTATTGATGTAATATACTCTTATTTTAATGATTTTTCATCAATAAAATTTTTATTTGCTGTAAAAAAAAAAAAAAAAAAAAAAAAAAAAAAAAACAACAACAACAGCAGCAGTACATCCAATTAGATTTACCAACTGGAGACAAACTTGTGTCGGTAAAAATATATACACATTTGTATTCAAGACCCTTTGTAATTTGTTGATACATACAAGAAGTTGTTTCAAAACGAAAGCTCCGCAAATTTTAACAATTTTGAAATGGAGTTGTCTGCCCGAACAGCTCATTCTGTTAGGCACCATGTTAAGTGTGCGTTTGTTTCAGTTTAGTATTTTTATAAATTTTTTATGCCAATTTTTAGCTTTGTACGGAAAAAAATTAAAAGCTAAAAAACAAGAAGGCTATTTTGTCTTAAACAAGATGGCTATTTTGTCTCAGAAAAGAAAAAAGAAAAAAAAAGGGGGATATTTTGTCTTATATTTTTTGTTTTCATATCCTAATGCATTTGCAATAATTGGATTATTTGATTTATTTGATAAATCGTTGAATTATGTAAGAATTTAGAGACATGAATCTCAATATATAATCCAATAATTCAAATGCGTTAAGACAAAAGAACATAGGAAATGATCACGTGCCTTCATTTGGCCTCTAAAAATTTTATGTAGAACTTAATTTGCCTTCCATCTAAAAATTAGATTATAGGGTCCAATTTTATTATTGTGGACTCATCTTGATAATTCGAATGGTTTAACTTGTTATACTCATCAAGCAAATTATTCATCTAAAAGATTAAATTAATTGGTCATCAAGATAACTGACACAATTGACTTAAATTGTATGAAAAAAATATATATACTCCCTCCATTTCAAAATATTAGTCCCTTATTTCATTTTTTATTATCTCAAAATATTAATCCATTTTCAAAAATCAAAAACAAAAATAACTTGAATTTCTTACTTTGTCTTTATTTTAAATTCATTAATTATGACAATTAATGTTCCCAATAAAAAGTCAAGGGTAGTTTTGAGAATTTAATACTTTTGAAATATAATAATTGTACTATCAAAAAAAATTAAATTTTTCAAAAGAGACTGATATTTTGCAACAATGATTAATGTCACTAAAAAAATGACCACTAATAACACTAATGCATTGAGAATGTCAAAAAAAAAAAACCAAAAACAAGGCATAGACAATGGGCGTCCACTACCACATCATTAGCGGTGCTCTAATAGCATCACTTATAGTGCTCTCAACCATTTTTCGATATTTTGAGATGGATGAAGTATATTTTTTTAAAATTATACTTGTTATCTATTTTTTTTAATAATCAAATCAAGTTTTGAATTAATAATAAGTGAATCCATAAGTATAAAAGCAGTACCTTTCAACCAATTGAATAGGAGACGAGGTGGATTCATTTACGTACCCCAAAAGGTTAGTTCATCCACCCACCACTGATGTATTCGAATTTTGGAGTTCACTCAAACGGAGCAGGTGAAACATCATTTTTTGAAGGGAAAATTTTTCGGAAATCACAATTCATAAACGTATGTACTGAAAAATCTTATGAATTTTGTTTGTACACAATTAAATCTTATTTGAAGCTTCGTTTGGTTTTAAATTTTTGGTTAAAATAGTACCAAAAAAAAAAATTAGTTACATAAGTCAATAAGACAAAATATCATATTCAGACTGTAATCATTATATTTTTTCTCTCACAAAAATTAAAAAAAAAAACAAACCAAATGAAGCTAAAAAAGTCTCAACACAAAAAAGCCAACTAAAAAACCCAATGCCAAACAAAAAATGAATATGAAAATGCAACCTATCACATACTTCCAATATATTTTCTCGAGATTTTTGGATATGTTTGTTTCCAAATGTGGATATATTTTATTTGGAAGATTTTAATGTGAGATTGTTCACTCTAATGTGTGAACTACTATCTTATTAAACATTTGTCAAATGTGCCATTTTTAAAATATAATAATAAGACATCATTTTAATGTGTGCAATATTATATTATTAAACTTTGGTCAAATGTGCCATTTGAGAGATTTTAATGTGAGATTGTTGAAATCATTCTAGTGTGTCTAATATTATGTTATTAAATTTTTGTCAAATGTATCATTCTTAAAATATGAAATGAGACCTCTAATATGACAACTACGTTTTTCTAATTTGAAATTATATTCACATACACATTTGACGTTTTCAAATATTGTTATGTTTCTAAAAAATTTTAATATGAGATAAGATTTTTGGAATTACAAGAATATCTATAGAACTAAGTGGATCATAAGTTGGGTATATAGGATTTACTAGTTAATACATTTTTTTAATCGAAACAAAATACTATAATTGAAGCATAAAATGCTGACAACAAAGCACAGCATAATAATAGCGTATGCACTCTCTAGCGTAGCGTGATAGTTAAAATGCTTATTTCATCATCTCCAGCATAATAAGCATACCGTTGAGGCAACACTGCCTCGAGTCTTGACACACACACACACACACACACACACACATATATATATATATATATATATAGAAGATATCAACTTCACAACAACAATGATATGGGCATAAAAGATGTCATTATATTTCTCATTTAAAATATTTTAATGTGTCTATCATATCATATCCTGCACTTCTTTCTTACAACTTTCCAATTAGTTAATGTCCTTTCTTAAAGGCAAAAAATAATCACTACCAGCACCAGATTGCCTGATTCAAATTATAACCTTGTTTAGTCCTAATCAACTTCCAGCTAGAACATATACTTTGATTAGAGTTTAATCCAATAATAGCTAAATCTCACAACCCGGATTGGGATATCTTATACTGTAAATAATTGGTACTAAACTCAATTTGTTAGAATCTTTCTTTAGGACCAAAGGAAAAACCCCTACAATCAAAAGCCATTGCTACAGGAGCAACAGGAGTACATTCGTTGGTGTGAAGCTGAAATGAAGAGGCTCCGAGCTGTAAAAGCTGTTCAATATGCTTTCCAAAGCTCTCCTTCATTGCTGGAGTCACATGCTTCATTGGCTTGTCATTGATTGTAAAATCAGGATTCTTCAGGTCCAGCTTACAGGTAATTTGATTGAGCGACCAATATTTCATAGGATCATCTCCTATGATGCCATAATTTTTGAGCTGCTCCATTAGCGTTGAGAATTTTTGCTCAAAATGAGGACTGACTTTAGTAAAGTGGAATATCCATTCATATGAAGGATCATAATAATGGTCCACCGTAAAGTCTTCTTCTTCTTCAAGTCCTTCCAGAAGATTAACTGTTTGTCGGGTCTGAATTGTTATTACATTCTTATAGAATGTAACATTATCTCCTTCAATTCTGACGCCTCCGTACATTGTCCGGATAAAATTGCATCCAATAATCATCTGGATTCTTCCTCCAAGGTGGAAAGGAAAACTGTATGTATAAGGGATCCGAAACCAATTATCCCCTATGTACATTTTTCCACCCTTCAACTTCTTATTTGCCTTTGATTGTGAGTTTATACCATTAAATTCAACGGTATACGAATTTTCTTCCAAGGCATCGGCTGGGACGGATTCAGAGTCTACGACGCAAGTTGTTGCACCGGTGTCCAAGATTGCGTGTAGAGAGATCTTTTGTAGGCCAGGAATTTCCAGTTCCACAGTGAGGTTATAGAACATATTCTTCATTTTCTCTTTCACTTCTCCTCCTGCTATAGTTTCTTCAAGAGCAAGAACTCTTTCTGGTGGAACTGTCTTCAACATGGGCTTCTTGTTCTTCATGTTTTTCAGCTTCTTTAGCTTCTTCTTCTAAGGCAAAAAGCTCATCTTCCTTGTATTTGCCTTTCCTTCTAAGTTCTCGTTCATCATTTTGTAGCTGAATTGTTAACTTGAGTTCTTCAAGTTCCGTCCGGTATTGGATGGCTTCCTCTCGGAGCCTCTTCATTTCAGCTTCACACCAACGAATGTACTCCTGTTGCTCCTGTAGCAATGGCTTTTGATTGTAGGGAATTGGAGTCTTCCGAGTGATGAACGTTGTAAGATTAAAGTAATGCTTGGCACATAGTACACATGTCAAGGCATTACATTTATTGCAGAAAGCCTTCGAGTATGAGGATAAGTCTCTTTTGCATGTTGTACACTCCGGTCTTCTGTCTTCTGGTAATGGGTTCTGTTGATCCCATTCATGTTGGCAATGGTAAATTTCTGGAGTGACCTTAACTTGTGCCTTATATCCTCCTTCCTTTCCAAGCCAATACTGTTTATCGGCTTCTCGAAGCATATAGATTGATTCTATTAAGCCTCCGCCAATTTGTTCAGTATCATCGAATCCTTCCGATACTGAATAAATTGCATCTGAGTCTTCATCACCTGGTTCGACGGACATGACATCGTAATCTTCAGGAATACTCAGATTTTCAAATACGGCTACCCTTTTGACATTCTTCTTCTCCTTTGTGCAGTCCCTTACGTAATGTCCTTCTTCTCCACATAGATAGCATTTACAATGCTTTGATTTCTGCAAGTATTTTCTCTTGTCAATTCGGACATGAGAACTATGTGGTTTCCCTTTATAAGTGGTAGCTTTACGAACACCAAATTTCTTCTCTGGTTCTTTGTAATACCCAGGGATAGGAATTTCCCTGCAAAAGTCCAGATTACGAAGTGACTTCTGGAAAGCTGCATTCTTGCACTCAGCTTCTAAATACTTGTATGTATAAAGAATTCGAGGGACGACACCAATTGTATTTGCTCCATGTCGTTCTGTAAATCCTTTCTTGATCCGTTCTCCAAGGTCACCTGGCATTTTTTACCATAATTTAGAAGATAGCTCTTCTCCGATGAATAATCTTCCTGACCTTGTGGCAAGATGAAGGTAATCATTTAAGAACTTTATGATGTCCTTCACATCCCTGCATGACAGTCTTTCAAGGTCACGATAAGCTTCTTCCTGCATAAGGGTTGAGCCTTGATAGGGATCCTCCAAGGTGAACACAGTTCTCATCTGAGAAATGATGTTCTGTGTACCTTCATTTCCTTCTCCTATGGCGATAAGATTAGCATATTCATCAGTATACCTCATACGCCATTGTGTCCATATCAATTTCTCCGTTTCTCCAAGGAGATTTTCCATGAACATCAGTTTATCCCGAACATCTGTGAATCATTGAGATGCAACATGTGTTCGTGTGATCGACTCCCATCTCATAAAAGCATCATCAAATTTTCCGAGGGCTTGTGGAATAACGAACATAGCTCCTGTTTGATGCATGGCAGATGGTAGGTTCCACATCTCATTTCTGTTGTCTCTTCTGAAATTCGTTCGAGTTCCAGAATACGACGGTTTTTCTGGGAGGTTTATGTTGGGACCTTGTCCTGTTGCCGGTGGATAGCCTGGGGGACCCATTATTGAATCCTGTGGAGGATTATAATGAGAAACTGCTGATGATGAGGAAAGAAGGTAATGAGGCTGTTGTTGTTGTCTTTTTGCAATTAGCGCCTCCAGTTTTCTTATTTGAGGGTACTCCGTCTCTGTTTCTTCTTCCATCATGGCAATTATATTGAGTGTAGAGTCAGAACCAGAGTCTGATTCTTCTTGTTTGTACATCGGTGCCTTCCCCGTGCTTCCAAATCCTTCCGTGCTTCTTCGGATATCTCGTAGGTTAAGGGCGTCTTTTTCCACAATTCTTGGTAAAGACACCTTCTCAAAGATAATCTGAGCAATTCTATCTCCTGCACGAACTATGAATTCCTCATGATTGTGATTAAAAAGGAGTACTTTAACTTCTCCTCGATAATCTGGATCAATGACTCCTGCTCCAATATCGATCCCATGTAATAGAGCAAGTCCTGATCTGGGGGCTATTCTTCCGTAGAGTCCGTGAGGTATTTCCATGGCTATACCAGTGGAAATCAGTGCTCGTCCATTAGCTGGAATTGTGTATCTGGCTATTGATGTTAAATCATAGCCAACGGCTCCATCAGTTGCTCTAAATGGCCTTGACGCCTGTGGTACAAGTCTGATAAATTGAACAGCATCATAACCTTCGTACTCGTTTATAGGGTAACATGTTCGGCAAAGTCCTTCCTGCTTCTTACCCTTCTTCTTTCTTGCTCTTCGTGGTTGTGATGAATCAGTTTCAGATTCTGGCTGCATCGGCATCGGCATCCTTCTCTCACCACCTAGATGATCCTATGAAATATTGGTCGCTCAATCAAATTACCTGTAAGCTGGACCTGAAGAATCCTGATTTTACAATCAATGACAGGCCAATGAAGCATGTGACTCCAGCAATGAAGGAGAGCTTTGGAAAGCATATTGAACAGCTTTTACAGCTCAAGGTAATTAGGCCAAGTAAAAGTAGACATCGTACCACTGCATTCATCGTGAATTCTGGTACATATATTGATCCTGTCACAAAGGAAGAAAAACGTGGCAAAGAAAGAATGATGTGCAATTACAAGAGGCTGAATGATAACACCCATAAGGATCAATATAGTCTACCTGGTATCAATATTATAATGGCAAAAATTGGTCATAGTAGTATTTACTCCAAGTTTGACTTGAAGAGTGGGTTTCATCAGGTTGCTATGCATCCTGATTCTATTGAATGGACTGCATTCTGGACACCCCTTGGATTATATGAATGGCTGGTCATGCCATTTGGTTTGAAGAATGCTCCAGCAGTATTTCAAAGAAAAATGGACTTATGCTTCAAAGGAACTGAAGATTATATTGCGGTCTACATTGATGACATTCTGGTTTTCTCTCCAGATGAAAGGACGCATTCAAAGCATATCCAGTCCATGCTTGTTTCTTCAACAAAACAGTCGAACATAAACCGTCACGGTCTAGATGGATTGCATTCACAGACTACATAACTGGTCTAGGCATTGAAGTATCTTTAGAACATATCAATGGTTCTGATAATACTTTGGCTGATGCTCTTTCTCGACTTGTTTATTCACTGTTTTCATTCACAGAATGGCCAACAGAGGTGGTGCCGGAAGATATGGAGGTTCTAGTCGGCCTACAGCAAATAGAAGAACTTATCCAGGCCTGCGAAGAGAAGAAAGAATCATCCTCTCTCAAACTGAGCCTTCAAGCCGTTGGATTGATCCACAGTTTCATCCCCATGCTGTACAATACCAGTCTCTTCTCCAACAACTTGAAGATCGATTCACCTATGACTCCGGAATCACAATGGAAGAAATGGTAGAAATCCAGGAACAGCTCTCCAATGAAGAAGATGATGCCATTGAACAAGCCAGAACCGCCCTGCAACAACTCCTCAAAATCCAGCAGCTCAAGTTGGAAGCCATTGCCAGAGCTGCAACCAGTGACAACCTATATGGAGACAAATTACCTGAAGTCCATCAGCAAACATGCGAACTCAAGGAAATAGATAATGAATTATTTGATGTTGTCATGCTGATGAGATTATTTCGTTTCTGATAAGGTCTCTGTGTGTCGGTGTGCCAATAATTTGGATAAACAGTGTTTATCTATGTGTCAATAATATGGAAGGTCGTGGTGGGTCCCTATACCTATTAATAATATTCCACTTCAATCACTACTCAGTAAACTACTGAGAAAAGCTGTTGAAATATTATTTGTCGTTTGTATGATATTTTGTAAAAATGGTTCTGCATTATCAGAAGTCTTTGTCTAAATTATGTAATGATAAGATTCTTGATAAGGTTTGCTTGTAATGATAAGATTCTTGATAAGGTTTGCGATAGTGCGACGATGAGGTCCAATGAACACTCAGCACGTATCCTCAACCTTCATTGGAGAGCTGTTCCTGGATTTCTGTCATTTCTTCCATTGTGATTCCGGAGTCATAGGTGAATCGATCTTCAAGTTGTTGGAGAAGAGACTGGTATTGTACAGCATGGGGATGAAACTGTGGATCAATCCAACGGCTTGAAGGCTCAGTTTGAGAGAGGATGATTCTTTCTTCTCTTCGCAGGCCTGGATAAGTTCTTCTATTTGCTGTAGGCCGACTAGAACCTCCATATCTTCCGGCACCACCTCTGTTGGCCATTCTGTGAATGAAAACAGTGAATAAACAAGTCGAGAAAGAGCATCAGCCAAATGAGATGGGAGTCGATCACACGAACACATGTTGCATCTCAAGGATTCACAGATGCTGAAGTTTGGAAATCAAATCGTCAGACGCCAATACGGGTGACTTTTGTGTTTCCAAAGCTTTAATCCTGCTTTCAAGAGCTTCCATCTGTTTTGACAGCTGAACACAAATTTCAATTATAGTATTATTTTGTCTAATCAGGGTTTTTACTCCTGATGGCACAGACAAATTTGCAGTGGAGGTAGATAAGCCAATTCCTGGTGCTTCAGTTGATTATGATGCTTTGAGAGCAGCTAGGTAAACCAAGTTGTTATGGCTCATTCAACTAAACTGATGTATTTTACTTCTAAATGTTGTATCTAACAAATTCTTAGCAGAACAATCGTCCGACCATCCCTCGTGTTATCAATAGATTAGCTTCACCTCCTTGTCAATTTTCATATCCACGAGTCTGAAGGACAATTTGAACATGATTATAAAAATCTCCAATGGTCATCATGGTATTTGGAACTATATAGACCATCTGGATTCCTCGTGTTAGTCTCACTCAAAGACCAACTTGTTTACGGCCAGTACAGAGCAACAATTTAAACCTAGTTATAGTCATGTGAAGTGAAAATTCAGCAAATCTCCAGCATAATTTCAGCACTGTGATTGTGTACCACCCAACTTCATCACTTCATCAATAGCTTTAAGTCAATATTACACAATAAAAATGCAGGCTGACATATACACAACAAGATAAATAACAGAAGAAATTCTCACCACCACACAAGGATATTGAACACAAGAGGCACATAAACACGCACGTATTACATTTACAAAGATATATATACAAACAACGATACACACATTGCATTTACGGAAAACTTCCTAAACTTTTAGCATTACCTCTGGATGTGGCTCCCTCTGGTTAAAGACATCACTCAGAACTGTTTTTGAGATTAAAGAAGCATTTAGCAGATTCAGGGCCTGCAACATAGAATGGGGGTCTTTACAAATCAATTTGTAAATCAGAGCCACAACCATCTTTCAGGTAATAATTTACAAAGCAAGTACATTGGTCATTGCTTCTATCGGCTTGTGGCTTTTACCAGTTCAAAGGCTAGTTAATATTGTAGGCAATTTAGCCACATACAATGATCTCAACACATTGTGAAGCTATAGTAGACCACATCATCGAAAGGAACATGCTAGGGAGCCCGAAAAACCAAAAGGTTGTTAGAAAATGAAGTGTATGGTGTACATTTAAATTTAGTGTTCCGTGGGTGACGCCCCAACTGAATCTAATCCATTGTATTCTCTTGCTACTTTTTGGGGAAATTTTCTGGGCTTTGTAGCATTGCTGAGAAATGCCATGAAGAGGTGGCATAATTAAGTGTGTAGCTCAAAGGAGGGTTCCAAGCATCATTTGAATGGTGATTTCAACCAGAAAATTCTATCCACATTTGGTAAAGTCCTATAGAATATAGTAGGAGTATTTAAGTACATTTTATGAAGGTGACTCAAAGCTGATGCAAGTAGAATCTAAAAGGACCTGTCCCCTAGCTTCAGAATTATTAATTTTTTTCAGCTTATTTAAGCTATTTTTATAGCATTAGTTGTAAGTAGAAGCAAGTACAACAATGGTCTGGCATAGAATCCCAAAATTTTTATAAAAATAAATCGTTTTTTTTTGAAAAAAAAGGGCACAAGCAGTCAATTTAAGCTACAGCAATCAGACTTAAAATGATATTCCAACTTTTCCTTTGAGATTATTGGTGGAAATGTCTCCAGACACCTAGGTGCCCCATGGAAACAATATATTGTGTCATTAGAATTAAAGATAAATCATCACCAAGGTCAATGAATCAGTGATGATGAGTTGTATTCACTTCAATGTAATGTATTTGTACTTTCATGCTTTCCTGAATACAGAGGGCCTTCAATTTCATAGGACACCAAATTGTGCACTGATGAATCATATAGGCATCTCCATGATCAAATTAAAGAATTTTGACAAATTTAGAATTTCATTTAAAACCATAAATCTTACCTCGTCAATGCCCATGGTCACCACACGCTCCACAACATCGTTGATTGGCACATTCAATTGGTTGAGAAGTGCTACACTCATGATAGGGGAAAGTGGTGTCACATACAAGTTATCTGTAATCATGAATGTTGCAGGCCCCTTCATGTATCCTTTCCCAGCATTGATTTCTCCAGTGGGAGCCATAACGACAGGAAAACGACCTCCCTCTTCCAAAGGTTCTGCGGGAGAGCTCTTTGATTCAGCTTTTGCATCGGTCTCTGACCATGACCCACTGTCAAAATTAAACTTGTACTGTGGATAAAAGGCTTCTTCTATCTGAAGTAGCTGCTTCTCAAACTTGGAAAATAGAACTAACTTTGGACAGACAATTTTCTTGCACTCTTCTGACTTAATGTAACTTCCAGCACTCAAAACTTCAGCACTCTTGTACAAGTTATCCATGCACCCAAAGCCAGAATTCTTACTGAGAAGCTTTATTACAGACCCAATAGGAAAAGTGAGGAAGCTGAATAAAAATTCCACCACATCCACTCCAGCTTCCGCATACAAAATTGTTTTCTTAGATTTGCTGACTAGAAGTTTCAAGTTCATATTATTTGAGTTAGCAGCTCTAGACTTTTTGTCCGATTGAGCTCTTTTCTTCTGCTGGAATTTTACAGTATCTTTTATGCTGCTGCCTTGGTTTGGCAGTATCACCGCTGTCAAGGGTGACTTGGAGAGCAATGCAAACTTCAGCAGAAGCAGTACCTAACCCAGGCCATCAAATTTAGGAGTGAAATGAGAAAAAGAAAAAAAAAAATATTCAACAGTGACATGAGCTAGGCAACGAACAAAACAACATACATATAACATATTTCTAATAAAAAATTTGCCCTCCCTAGACCCCCTGCTTTAGCAGGAGCCTCATGCACTAGGTCATCCTTTTTAGTATATTGTTGGTCCATGAATTGGTAAGGAACCACCATAGAAATGATTCTCCTACCAGTAGTGCTATTAAGGTGAATTTGATGAAAGATTATGATTCAGTATGTGAGCCACCATAACCATTCATGTTCTACATGCCAAGGCTAGTCATGTTCTGTGTTTTGTTCCCCCTGCGCTGTAGCCTTTTATCATTGTTATTGATAATATATATATATATATATATATTGCAAGAAAGGGTGAATTATATTTGCTAAATTCATTTACAAAAGTTTGACATTCTGAGTTAGTTAAAAAACAGAGGCATTTCCCCATTTCAGTAACTTGCTTAAGTGTTATCTTGTGTGGTTTGGAAGAAAAATAAATTGATGACATGAAACCACTAACCAACAGAAGAGATGTAGCTAATGGAACACTGCAATAACTCATTACAATTATGTTCTTCTACGCACGCTTACACTCACACCTAATGTGAGAGGGGCTGCACTCCCCCTCTCTCACATTTGCTGTAAGTGTTAATGTTTGTATCTTTCTTTTCAATTCAATATATCAAGTGAAGGCCTTAAATTCCAGAATGCGATGATTCAAAGGAAAATTGTTGAACTAAATTCAGTTTTCCACCCTTTGAGCTCAAAAACAAGACAAAAAAAACACAAAACAAAAAACACTTTAAACATAATCTTATTATTCATAAACTTTCATAGATCATAGTTGTGTATAATTTAATTGGCCAAAATAACACTACACCTTACTGGGAAGTCAAGGGTTGAGTCTTGCAACCAATAACACTACCCCTCTCCATGCAACGGCCTCATATGCAATCGATATATATCTATTCTATTATATATAGAAACATCTCAGTTGGTGTTGACATTTGTTGTCTCCTAATTTCTATTCCCAAAATAACCCACAAGCATTGCATAATTTTCATGTACATTTTTTTTTTTTTAAACATCTTTTGAAAAAAAACCAAACCAAACAAATTTTCGTACTTTTTATCTCAAAACATATTTCTCAAATACAAACCAAACAAGGCCTTTAAACTTAATCTTATTATTCATAAACCTTCATAGATCATAGTTGTGTATAATTTAATTGGCCAAAATAACACTACACCTTACTGGGAAGTCAAGGGTTGAGTCATGCAACCAATAACACTACCCCTCTCCATGCAACGGCCTCATATGCAATCGATAAATATCTATTCTATTATATATAGAAACATCTCAGTTGGTGTTGACATTTGTTGTCTCCTAATTTCTATTCCCAAAATAACCCACAAGCATTGCATAATTTTCATGAACATTTTTTTTTTCTTCTTTCTAGCCATTACAAAAAGGTTACAGTTGTAAATATACCAAGGCACAAAGTTATCAATTACCTCACTACACATATTTATCAAAAAAAAAAAAAATTGCCCCACTACACATTTTTTCTCTCCTCACTCTCTCTCTCTCCCCCCTCAAGATTTCACTTTTTTCATTTCTAATGTCACTCTTTTTTCTCCAACCATTGTTGAAGTAAAAATACAAAGACAAGCATTGTCAGGTTTTTCTCCCTTATAAATTATACTATATTTCATCTTTTTCCAACTCATAACCTCCTCTATTTGTTTGGGCAAAAAACGTTTTTCAATGTTTGGTGATGGTGGTGGTAGAACGAAGGTGGAAATGGAGGTGGAGGTAGAGGTGGAGACATGGTGATGGGACAACCGCAGTGGTGATGGCGACAGTGATGTTGCCTGTGGCTGTGGTGATGGTGGTGTGGTGGTGGAGGTGAGAGTAATGGTGGTGGTGTGGTGACATTGGTAAAAATTTAGTCCAAAAAAGGTTTTCTGCTTTTTAAAAATATAAAATATTTTTTGCCTCAATATGTAAAATATTTTCGGTTGAATTTTGTCTTTCATTGTAACAAACACCAAAAAATACGAAAAAAATATTTTCTGCCCAAACAAATAAAGAGAGCGAAATAAAAGTCATATATTCATATCAAAATATGTAACCTATAATAGCACATTCATCAGCTATCGTGCACACACCGCTAGTATATGTATGTACACTTCAAATGTGCAATCTATATGACAAATTGACACCTACTGAGATGAATTTGATTTCATAATAATTGTCTAAAAACAGAGAGTGTGATATAATGATAAATAATTGCAAGAACAATACCTCCTTTGCTCCAATTTCAACAGTCCTCTCCTCAACCTCATTTCCATCCTTGATCCCAAGCTTACGGAAAAGCGAAATGCAAGCAGCAGTAGAACCAGGAATCACCTGCAAATCATCAGTAATCATAAACCTAGCAGCTCCTCCCTTCAAAAACACTCCACCGTCTTCTTCGCGCGTGTGCCAAATTCCACGCCCCAGAGAGCAGGCATGGAGCTTCAATCGATTGCATTCGGACTCCGATGCGTTTTTCGGATCAAGCAACAAATCCTTATATTGATCATTTCGCAGATTGCGAGATTCAAGAGACGACACGCTGCCGTAGATTCGGGTTACGGAGCCGATCGCGGCCGATTCGGAGCTGAGCAATCGAACCACTTTCCCTAGTGGTAGTGTCAAGAACGAGAGGAGCGAGTCGATGAACTCGAAGTCGGACTCGGCGAAGATGACTCGGTTTCTGGTCTTGTCTACCAGAATCTTCAAGGTGATTACCTTCAAGGGTTGTTCATGGCGGTTTCAGTGTGAATTGAAGTAACAGAAAGGTGAAAAAAGAACATACAGTTTTTGATTTGTGTACCTGGCGATCACTGGAAGTGTTGCGACCTCCATACATGTTGGAGAGAGAAATTTCAGAGCAAAGTTGGGGAAGAGAGTCTCTGGGCAATGGATTTTGGAGCGAATTGGGGAGAGAGAAGACGATGATCAGTGCTGAAGGAGGAAGACTTGGAGGAGACTACACCAATCTCTTCGTACATACAGGGGGTCCGCCCGCGTGGTGCCATCTCGGTCGTGCATTTCATGTTAGGACTTGTTTTGGGATGTTGTTAAAAATATATGGACTTCTTAAAAGTGCCATGGTATGTAAACTACTTACACTTTTTTATTTTGTATTTATATATGAAAAATGTTAGAGGTCCCAAATTTTCTACTAAATAAATGATCAAATGTCTCACATAGGTGTGGGGCCCACAAAATTGTGTGAGACATTTGGTCATTTGTTTGGTAGAAAATTTGGTATCCCTAGCATTACTCTTTATATATTTGTATGTATTGAGTTATATCAAAATATTTAAAAACTTACACATTTCAGGTAAATTAATAAAATAATATATTATAGAGGAATTGACCAGTAAATCCTATATTCCCATTTTATAGACCATATGATCCTAATTGTTTTATTTGTAACCGTTTAGTCCCATTGAGTGTATGTGGACCATTTTGCCATTGACGCCTTAAATGTAGGGATGGGTTCGTGGGACGCGCGTGGGTTTGTGGAATAGGGGGTGTGATTGTGTGTTTCGTAACAATTAGAAAATGTGGTAATCTTTTTTTTTAGTTGGTGCCAGTGATGTGGGTCAGTTCTGAGCTCACGTGAGACTGTGTAACCCGACCCACAAAACCGTTCTAAATCCTTTGTTCTATGTAATTGGGGGTTTCTAAGATTTATTATTTGGGTTTCGACGTGAAACGCAGAATCTGAAACGATCATCCCCTTGTGTCATTTGAAATTCAAATTTCGTTGATTGCGGAACCAACGATCCTGATTTTGGAAATACTTGATCGTTTATGCGTAATAGAATCTTTAGGGTTCGAAATCCTTTATTCGTGTTGGCCAAGAACCCTAATACATTCCGTGGAACTGGTGGTCGCTCTGCGAACATTGCAGATTAGTCTGAGGTTTGTTTGGCTGGGGGTACGGAAAAGTATTTGAAATGCCTGACACTGGTAAGTTGGTAATGGATTGTGTTTTTATTTTACGTTTAGCATTATGTATGGATGTGGTTAGGGATTTTGGTTTGAGTCGATCATGGTATGTGTTACTCCGCACAGTCAAATATGATATGTAGGTATGATTGTCGTTATAATTTGTTCAGTAATGGCGTGTTTCTGAGGATTTGTTTGTTGTGTTGTTTGAATAAAGTTTTGGTTGGTTTTGAAACGTAGGCAAAACTGTGCTTGTAGTGCCAGTGTGGGGTATGTGTTTGAAGTTTTGTGTGAAAAGGATTAGTTATTGTGTGGGGTTTTTTACTGTCGAGGGAAAAGTGCTTTGTGTGAGGGGACCACATGCAGCAGGGTGTGGGGATCACATAATTTTTAATGTGTGTGTGGAAGTTGTGTGGACGTGGAATGTGTATGCTTGTGTCTGTCAAAGGGTTTGTTGATGTGTGTGGTGTACGCGGGCGTTATGTGAATGTGTTGTGAACATTTTTTTGTTGGAGTTGTAAGTAATTTTGTTAAGTGACATGTTTTTTTTTTTTTCAGATTTTGTTTTTGTGAATGGGTTGGGTAATGTATGTTTATGTGAATTTCTGAAATTTGTCAGTTTGTGGTGAAGTTGTATTTGTTGCTTATGTGAGTTGTGGAACTGTAGGTGTTAATTCTGCTGGGTCTCGGTGGACGCGGTCATGTGAACGTAAAAGGCAAGAGGCATTGGGCTTGTCATCGAGAAGAAAAGTCGGGGTGAACATGCCTGGACGAGTCCTGTTTAAGCAGCCCAATATTGTCAGCCGGTCCGTTGGTGGTAGGAAGGGGGTCAAACCACGGCTCAATTTCCGGTCTAACGTTGCTGGGATCATTAAATTGGTGTACGCAGTCAATTTGCGGGAAGTGCACCTGGCATACTTGAGAAGGACACCGTTTTGGATTATGATTGATGCTATACTAATGAACCAGATTGATCACACAGAGTTCCGAAAAGGCGACGATCTGATCGTGCGTATCCTAAGGTCATACAGTGTACGGGAAGGCAAGTTTGTTTTGGGTGGTCGTGCAGTTGACTTAACGGATGAGGATATGAAGCTGTTGTTTGGTCTGCAAGGTGGTAATGCATTCCTTGATTTGACGCCACGACCAAGGCCTGCGTCTGATTTTGTCCAGCGTAGGTGTCCAGGGACAAGCAGGATAACGGCCAAACTTGTGAAGGATTTGCTGATGGAGGCTTCGGTGGGGGACACCCCGAACGATCATGAGGATACGGCCAAGTTTATTTGTCTGTATGTGTGTGGGAAGCTTTTGTTTGCCACGTCCGGAGAGACCATTAGTTGGACCCTGATACGGTACGTGGACAACTTTGACGCCATGAAATTATATGATTGGGGTGCAGCTGTACGTAATATGCTCATGTGTTCGGTAAGGGACTTCCATCGGACACCGGAGAAAGTTACCGGATGTGTAGTTGCTTTAACGGTACGTGTACAACCTGTATGTGGTAGTTAATTTCTTGGCTAAAATAAGTTTATGGTTTTTGTTAAGGTTTTGGAGTGGTTGTTATTATGGTTTGGTTGTTTCATGCTTGTTTGTGGTGCAGTTCTGGTTGTGTGAACATACAAACATTGTGAAGCCGAAATATGGTCACAGGTTCCCCAGATTCCTGAGATGGGACGTTGGTGAGCTGCTATCTACGTCACAAGGTCTGAAGCTGTCCGAGACAAATAAGTTTGAGGTAATTATTTATGAATCGTTGAGTTTTTTGTCAGGTTATAATGTGTTCTATGCTGTTGTTGTTATGTGTGGTTGCACTGATGTTTGGTTGTAAAATATGCTGTTTTGGCTAGGTGATCACGGACGAGTTGAGCGTACAGGTGCACGAAGTGGCAATGTTGGAGGGGGAGCGTATGTTGGGGGAAGGTAATGTGGGTCTGGTTGAAGAAGAGGGTGGTAAAGTGACAGGACTGGCTGTTAGTGGGACTGCTGCAGTGGCTGTTAAAGTGGAGGGCAAGAGCCATGGTAAGCAGTGTAGTGGGAGCATAC